>CAVNZL010000139.1:2750000-3350000 GCA_963693355.1 Pontia daplidice
CGTTTCTGACGGCCGACGTGTATTGATACGTCCGCATTTCAGAACGCAAAGACGTTTGTGAGACAAGGTAAGGTGATTTGACAGCTATCTCTTTCACTCCTGCGTACCATTCTTGCGGCCACAGACCTATACGAAATTGTTATTAGCACTTTTTCTTTAAAGATGTGAGTTTTTCGTTAATCACTCGTATTCATGATAAAGTTATTGTATATAGTTGTACAAATATGAACATACATTTGGATATAAACGAAAAACACACAAGAACACACCTGTACAGAAATAAATTCATATCCGTTTGACGAAGCAATGTCAAGATTTTGGATATGTAGTCTTTACTAACTCATCGTATTAGTTATAAAAAAGAAATTAATAAGTTATTAGATCATGTCTTTATTACAATGACAAAAAGCCCAAATTACAACTTACAGAACTCTGCTCACTAGCCAAGTGACATTTCATTTATTCATCAATTGATTTGACGTTTAATGAAACGCCCAATGACTCAATACGATTATAAGAAAACATAGCTGTAAATTCTACCTAAACTCAGTTATAGAAAGCGCAAAACTCAATCAACATCCTACAATTGCAAAAACACACACACATACTACACAATAAAAGTCTACATTACTGATAAAATGCAATATTCCAGATACCGTTATTGTAATCAATGAGGGCCAATCCCCATCTCTACAGATTCCAAGACAACTTAAAGATACAATATCCACAACATAACCAAAATACATGGATTCTAAAACAACTCTAAAAGCATGTTTACTCACGCTTTCGCATAGCTACAGGATTGGCCATAGAAGAGACAATAAAAATTTCAGTAAATACAAATAATTTCAAGATGACGCGGCGGACGAGTTAAAATCTTGCGTAGAAATTTACTTAAAATATATAATCAGTTTTTAGTATAACAAGATTTTTTATTATTTGCCTACACATCTACTAGATATAAATTTTTAATGACCACAATAACAGATTCACAATTTAATTTATCTCGTCCACATACTATATTTACTAGAGCACAGGTTGTGTGTAAACATTGAATGGAAAGTGCTTTGATTCTATAGAAAACTCAGTTGAGATTTGAGCAAGTAAAACTGTTGAAAATGTAAAAATATTTAATTTTATATTCACCTGATTCTGCCGCTGTGAATCCCATAACCACACAATACAGCCAAAAGTCTTTGAAGAGCTTATGCAAACGAGGTTTCGGGTTTCGTATCGGCGGTAACCGCTTGACAAGTACCTGTTAATATAAAGTTTATCTGCATACACTTTTTTAAACAAATACTAGCTGATCCGGCAAACGATGTTTTGCCATACATCTAATTTCAATTTTCAATTAATAAATAAAACATAAGGGTTGATCGTAGAAGGATGAAAATTTAGGATTGTATGTATTTTTGTATGTTGTATCATAAAAAAAGAACAAAAAAAAATTGTCTAAAAAATAAAAAAAAATTTAGGGGTGGACTACCCTTTACATTTAGGGGGATGAGATATAGATGTTGGCCGATTCTCACACCTACTCAATACGCTCACAAAGTTTCATGAGAATGGGTCAAGTCGTTTCGGAGGAGTATAGGAACGAAAACTGTGACACGAGAATTTTATATTATAAGATATCGAACGGTAATTTGATTCTTACCGCTATAACTGGTATAAGCACTCCCAAATTTCCCGCACTGCCTGAAGCCTTCAGAACTGGAGCAGGTGACCGATCAGTAGCCCTTTCTCCCCCGAGGCCAAGTTGAACGAATAATTCCAGTAGACGTATCAAAAGTTCATGTCGTGCATTCGTCCCCCTAACATTTGCTGCTATATTCGCAAGGGCGTTCAAAACTGCACCAGACACGTGTCTAAAAAATCAATTTTAGAAATAAAACTATGATTCAATTTGATAAATCCAAGTCGCATTTAATTATATTGAAATATACAAAAATAAACCCTAGTGCAAACTCAAATTAATAATGTTGTAGTATGTTTGTTAGTTTATCTTACCGGTATTGCTTTCTATCATCAGTGTGCTGGTAAGAAGCGCTGGCAGCTTCAACGGTGATAACGGTGAACATTCGCATGATTTCATCGTGAGCTGGACCTTCCGGACTCGCGAGGGCCATACATCCGAGCTGGTCTACTATTAACGTGTCCAGGGACGATGGTGATCGGCACAATCTAAAACATTTTCATACAAATTAAAATATATCAAGCTACCATTGTATCAAATATATGAAAACTCACCGCTGTTGGAAGAATTGCAATATGGTTTCCGTTGTTTTCGGTGTGTCCTTTAACGCAACGGCGACGTGACCCAACATTATTACAATGTTTGTGCTAATCAACGATGATTCACTGAAATAATTAATCGATTGAAAATTTCTACTGAATTTCATTTGTCAGTTGTCAGTTGTCAAATGACCCAGTGACTGATTTTTTACCTATCGCTGGTTTCAGCAGTAAACAGTCTGTTGCTGACGGAACCCACAAGCGCGGGAACGCAGTACGGGTCCACAGATAATGCAGCATCGAGAGCCACACAAAGATTCTCTATAGCTGCATCTCGGAGCTTCTCGAAGGGAGTTGATTTTGTTGGCGCACCTGTATCCGTTATACCTGCTTCTTTTGTTTGTACTGAAAAATTGCAAGAAGAGGCTGCCTCAAGCCAAATTTTCATTCTGCCGCAAGATGGCCACACATAATTTCATTTAAAAAAGTATAGAAAAATATATATAAGTTTACTTTTTATATGATCCTTTCCAGACCTTTCGAGTTCTAGCTTGTGTAGTTTGAATAGTATTGGTGAAGGTGTGACGAGAAAATCTCGAAGACAATAAATTGATGTATTTGCTATAGTAGGGAATTTTGTTGCTAATTTACCGAGGCCCTGAAAGAAAAATAAACACATGTTAGATGACGACGCAAGAAATATTATAAGTATTTAATTAACATTCGTCACTTACCTCTAAACAAACCATTAGCAATGGCATATGGGCTAAAATCAATTTATGATTATGATTAGAATTAATTTTCTCTGTCAATCGACCACAAAGTGAGTCCGCTCCTGGAAATACAAAAATATTTAGTCACAGTTATTTTTGCCCTTGCTTATTATTAACAATTCAATACAGTTCATTTCCAATTGTTAAAATTCATTTTTTTTGATGATATGAAAAGGTGTTGGAAATTATGAGTAAAAGTGCAAATTAATTTCAAAGGAAGGTTTCTTAGTATTTTAGTAATGAAATACTAATAACAATGAATAAAAATCTAACTCTAAGAAGCACACAAGAAATAAAAAAAAAAGTATCAGTTGCATATTGTCACAATGTATGTTCACACTATGTTACACTGCGTATGTTTATCTTAAATATTCGGGTAAAGGAATGTTTTAGTCAATAGGGTAAACTCACTCCTAAACATTATACCTATTAATATCGTAAGAGCATTTATAAGGGCTGGCACGTCATAGTCGTCATCCACTGTTATAACCAATAAAACATTCATAAGCTAAATAGTTGCAAATCAATTGTCTTCATAAAGTTACGGAATCGCTATGGTTTATGAACAGTAATTAAATATCGAGAAAGAAATAATGTATGCAATAACAAATTACAAAAATAGTATTCTATGATTTTAATTACTCTTATTATGGAGCCATCAACAGGATTATATATTATATGTGGTATCAAAAGCATTTTTTATGACCCTCAAATAGTCTTATTATAAACAATATTTTTTGCCTAAATGCATAAACTCTGTAAATATGACCTATATTGTTTGAACAATCACATTACATTGTTATGAAACATTTTATGTTGTCTACACCTAAATTAAATAAATTATGATATATAAATGATTTTTTTTTTTTTTGATAACAGTCTACTGAAACATTGCTTTTGGTCAAAATAACTTTAAACCATCTTAAGCTAGATCAAAAATTATAGTATATATTTAGTTAAAAAAAACCAAAAGACAGACATTGATATAATTAAAATATTTACCTGTCTCATCTCCAATCGCCCAAACTAAAAGATCAACACAGGCTGAATTAGCCATAACATTGACTTTAAACTTATTTACAGTAGCAAAGTTTGTTTCTCTATCCTCCTTTTCAGAAGCATCATGGTGCCTACTCTGTAACTCTGTTTGACCACTCAGGAACAGACATTTAACAAATTCCTGTAACATATTTATTAATATGAGATAATCATTAGCAATCTTTTTATTAACCTATCTAAACTTAGAAAAAAGAAATTTCTTTAAATTTATAGACGACTTGACTCTATAATTATAAAAATATAATTTAATAAAGTTCTGTAAGAAATATTAAATGCTATTAACTAAATCAGCACCAAAATATTTGTTCAACAAACTCTTATAAAAAATATTAATAGCTTCACCTGTACATCCTTTGTAAATGGTCCTGGAAGATCCTTTTGGTTTTGTAATATATCACGAAGTAATGTTACCATGACTAGATTTAATGTTTCAGAAAACGACTTGTATGGAAATACCTGGTATATGAATAACATATTAAAATAATTGAAAAATTAGCCCTTTCTTAAAGAGTAACTATGAACAAATGTAATAAATACAATCAGGTATTACTTTGCGTTCCATAGTATACAATTTTAATAGACCAATATCTAATAGAGCTAACAATACTCCGCGAAAAACCCTCTAACACACGGCGCACGTTTCGCCCCGCAATGGAAAAATCCGACGTCTAAGGATGTTGCCTCTACGAACTGAGTTTGTTGAATGAAGGCTGCTTTTTATTTTTTGGATCTCGCTGTTGGCCTGAAGGGCCTTAACAACTCAGCTTGGGCTTTAAGAATGGCGCTGGATTGATGTTTTTTTATTGATTCTTTAGATCGAACTTATAAGTAACTAACTCACTTGAATTTGTCCAGATGCATGAATATCTTCTGCTTCTTCATCCAAAAATGTTAGTAAATCTCTTGTCAGCAACTTTTTTGCTAATGACAAAATTGACTGTAGATATGTCACATAAAATGGAACACCCACCCTCTTTTCTGGTGATTCAGGGAATCGCATGTGTGGAAACTGGTTAAAACTAGATCCAAATTTATGAAAGAAATATGTAGTAGGATCATAAGGTACTGAATGGTAACTTTGTAGGGAGCTTCTCTTGAGAGTTCCACGGCCACTATCAACTGTATCCGAACCATTTTCTATGATTATTTCTGTATTTGGATTTAAATTTCCAGACAAAGACCGGGGTATAATGGGTCTGAATTGATTGAACCGTCTCTTCTTGTCTAATGTAGCATATTCAAAGTTTGGTTCTGGTTCTTTTGAACGAACTGGGCTACTTGGTTGTGGGAATAATCTGCATAGTAAACATGGTTCAACAGTTGGATATCTACCCATTGATCTTGCAAGTCCTATTAGAATTGGCACTGTACTCTTACATAACTGAAGTTTTGATGTATTATTGTAATCTTTACTTTCAAAACAGGAGATGATAATTTTAGATAGATTTGACATAAGCTCTATTTGAGCTGTGATGATTTCTTCACGCAGAGATGGATTTTTGGATGCAACATCAGAGAGAAGTGTGTTTAAACAAAAACTGAATTTCTCAGACATAGGGATTCCTGAAAATAATTATATAAATAGGTTTATAAATGTATGTTTATGTCTTGAAATAAAAAAAATGTGATTGTGAATTCCTTCTTAAATTTATTATATATTCATATTCATATCATATACTCACTGTCACCAGACTTAATTTTACACATTGATTCTTGAAATTGTGCATTTGTAAGACATTTTAATACTTTTAGAAAATATGGTAAGAGCTTTTCTTGATGTTGCAGTCCACTTTGAAGGAAGTACAGTCCAAGTGCTATACTGGCTTCCTGACTACGTGGAGTCACCACAAATGGTGAGCTGACTTGAGGACATAACATAAATAATGTGTTCACCTGAAAGGATATTTGATATATTAGCTGTATAGAAATATTTCAGTTACCACAATTACTTTTACACCTGCTTTATTTAGTAACATTTATATATATTATTGAATATAGAGGATCCAATATTATTGAAGTGAATATTATAATGATAGTTGTTATTAAATATAAAAGTAGGAATTAAATAAATATAAGGTATTAAAACAACTCACTTAATAATGAAACTTAACTTGTCTTTAATATTGAAATCATGTTAAACAGTTTTTTTTTAAACCTAAATATGAAGCTTATGTCATAGGATGAGGTCATAAATTATCAATTAGGCCATAGAAATGTTCATTAATATCATAACCATTTAATAAAGTAATCAGGCAGTATACAATTTCTTACATCTAGTAACTAAGATTACAAAATATATTACAATACCTTTTCCCAAGGTGTAGGATTCAAGCAGGAAAGGCATCTAGCTAAATGCTGCACTGTTTGCCTGAAGAAATCGTTTTCCTCCATTTTTAGTAGCTGTATTTAAACTCGTTTTGATATAATATACATATCTAATTAATAAAATTAGATAACATTACAGTATCGCGCAACAGCCGTTTCTTCATTCCCCTTCGAATCACTATTCACTATTCCATAGCACTATTCCCTATCACTATTTTTATTTTTCATCGATCAAAAGCTGACGATATTTGACAACTGTTGTAAAAGACAATTGACATCATAAATGTACAAAATTGTCATATTTCAGTAAAATTTATCATTATCTGTGTTTTTCCGCTAAATTCCTGTTTTATGGACTGGAAAAATTATATTTTTATATTTGAAATAAATATTTATTCATGTTGTATTCCTACATCCAACTTAACTTATACTATATTAAGAACAAATGTACTGTTAAAGCAACTAATATACCCAAGGCCCCCCCCCCAAAAAAAAAAAAAAAAAATTTTTTTTTTAAAAATGTTTTTTTTTAAAAAAAGTTTTTTAAAAAATCTCAGGAGGGTTTTAAAAAAAAAAAAATTAAATAAAATTGCGCTGGGAACCCCCTTTCGCGGGGTGTCGGGGGCGCACCCAGCTCAACGGCTGCTGGGTGGTCGTTTTGTTCGGCCTGGAACGGCCTGAGGTGCTGCGGAGTGGCCCCGCTCAACGCAGCACGCGACTTGAGATAGGTTCGGCCGGGTGGCGTCCTCCCGCCGTCAACTGGCGCGCGCCGGACTCGCGGTCAACCCCACCGGGTGAGACCCTCGGTTGCCCCGAGGGAGGCTCAGCGAGGGACCAGCTGACGAAGTCCTCCATGCGTCCCGATTCCCTGGTGGTGCCGGCTGCAGTCTGCTGCTGGATCAAGCACCGTCGCTGGTTTCCGAGAATGCCAACTCGTGCGGAAAGGCTCGGCGATGGTCCGGGGGCCGAGCGTGGTGTGGGACGAGGCGCTGGAGGAGCGCAAAACTGGAGGCAACCACACGCTCGAACATGCGCCTCGCCAGCACCGAGATGAAGTCTTCCAAGAACTCCTGCCGCAGGTCCCTGGAGATGGTGGCATACCGGACGTAAGGCGGCGCGTCGACAATGCATCGAAGCGTGGTGTTCTGCACGACCTGCAATTTCCGCCGAAGCGACTCGGCCGTGAGAGCATACCACACAGGCGCCGCGTACGTCAGCTGGGGGCGCACGTACGCCTTGTACAGAGCCAGCTTCCGCTTGATGGGCAGCGATGATGTGAAGATCGGCCGGAGCTTTGCGGCAACGCAGTTCGCCCGGCCGATAGCTGCGGTGGCATGGGGGTGCATCGTGAGGCCCCGGTCGAGGACGAAACCGAGGTGCGGCACCCGCAAGGGGCGTTGGCCGAAGACGATAGCCTCGTCGTTCGGCCAACCAGGCAGGCAGGGCATCCAGCGCCCTCTGGAGTTTGGTAGCTGTGTAGCTGGGGTTGAGTGAGCAAGCGACGAAGGCGATGTCGTTGATGTACAGCGCGAGAGAGCTGCCGACAGGCACATCGTCGGTGTAGATGGTGTACAGCACCGGTGAGAGGCAGCTACATTATGGTACTCCGGCGGCGATCGGGCGGCTGCTCGACGACTTTACACCCTCGACGGAGACGTGGAAACGCCGGTTGAAAGGGAAGGAGCGGATGATGATTCCTGGAGCCTGCGCACAAGTCCCGCGCGAGCTGCGTTTGCGATGCCATCCGGGCCGGGAGGTTTCCTCAGCGGAAGTCCGGCGGAGGGGCAGCGAGCTGCTCAGCGACGGCGGTCTCTACCTCCAACGCGTGGGCTGGATCCGCTGCGGGGTTGGGGAAAATTGCCGCTCGAGGTGGTCTGCGAACAGCTCGGCTCGCCCCGCTGTGTCGAAGCGCAGCGAGCCGTCGGGGTGCCGCAGTGGACGAACGGGCTCAGCCGCACCGTCTATATAGAACCTCACAAATGCTCTACTTGGCCCCTTTTGGCGGTGGCCGTTTTACCGACCATCTGACCACTTTACCGACGCCATCTGTCAGTAATATTGAAAAGTTAACAGAACGATACGTTATGCTGACAGATGGCGCTGAAATTAAGTACTTTACCCTAGTAAAGTAATTCAACCTAAACTAAGCCGTTGATAATATCAATCCAAATAAATAGAGTAAGAAGTATACTAATGAATCTTTGTCAGTTCTTATTTCAATTAACAAAATGCACTGACGATTAAGGGCTTAAAGGAAGATAAACTTAAACTTTTTTTTAGTTCACTTATTTTTCTAAGGCACAGCCTAGGCAAAAAGGTGAACACAACTTTTTCCGTGTCTCTTCTTTCGATTCCATTTAATGTCACTCAGAAACTCTTAAGCCAAATGGTCCCACAAAATGTTTTCTGTCAATTGCTCAAGGTTTTCTTCAAGTTATATTTTACATCCATCAGTATATTATCTTCATAGGAATGTGTTGAAAATAAAATGTGGTGAAGTGTGTAGAAAAATAAAATTTTATTAACAAAAAACTTCAAGTCAAACATACTTAACAAATACAATTCCTAAGTTTTATTAGATTTTTATAATTGTACTATAATTTGACAGATTAACAGAACCCTGCAGTGTCTTCTTTTGTAGATTCTGTAAGAAAAAACAGAATAAATTATTACTAATTAATAATAAATTTATTTATTTATTTAAAACCTTACCTTTTTGAAAATACTCGCTAAAAGCAAATTAGTTTTTTTGGCGCTTTGTTTCTTTATTTGTTCTTTTTTATTTACGACTTCTGGCAGTGACTTGTAAATTTTCATTGAATGTTTTTTCATATCACGTTCACTTATGAATTTTGGAGTCACTAAAAAAACATTTGAATCCTTTAGTTTTATGTCCATCTGTGGACTGTAAGGCTAAATCTTACACAATAGGGATAATTGGGGCGTAAACAATAATAAGTAATAAATAGTAAGAAGAGTCATTAATTACAATCCTATCCTTATTTCTTCCATAATAGGACTGGGCCTCAATTTTGGGGAATTTATAAACATTTTGGTTAGACTAAAACAAAACTTGGCTAATAGAAAAATTAAACAATCCCAACTGTTTGTGTGAGTGTCAGCCCTGTGACAATTATTCATATGGATACTTAGAAAAATTACACTGAAGATTGTAACAGATAAACTATTATATACACACATTTCTTAGTCCGAAGCTGTTCGCCGAATTGCGCGGCAAAGACTTCTAACGCAGCATCAGTCATTGCACTGAACGTTTGTTGGCGGCCCACCTGCATTGACAGCAACTCGCGTTTGGCTGCCCTTTCATTGGCTCTAAAATTTGATCGCATTTAATTTAAATAAATCTCTTTTAAAAATTATTAAATATTAATTCTTTTCGTCAAAACAATAGCTACCTCTATCATCTAAGTTTATGACTACCTCTATATTGTGATACCTAAAAACAGTAACTATATTATTCATAAAAAGTTTTTCGTCCAATTGCTCCATTTTAAGTAAACTACTCTTCCGTTTCTTTTAAACACAGTGTAAATAACAAATGGACACTTATAATAATGGGGTAACACTGTGTAAATGTGTGATTTAGATGTGACATTTATAATATATCTTATTGCACAATTATACTTTATGTACAATTAGACTATTTAAGAGTACAAAGCGTGGTCATAGCTGACTTATGTTATCATCTATCTACAATAGTATTATACTTTATATGATAGCAACACACCCAAACATAATACAGTACATTTCATTACTAATATCTATTAGAATCTATACTAATATAATAAATCCAAAATTATTTTATTTGTTATGTTGAATCTTTTAATATCACGAACAGATATTGAAAAGTTTAGGAAGGTTATATGACATTTCACGCATGTTTACAAATATATGTATAATAATCGATTTCTTTACTGAAGCTCTTATGTTATATATTTCGAACAACTCACCAACTCTACAAATTGCATTTTGTACACAAGGCAGATTTTTATATGGATTGATACAATTATTGCAATTAGATGATTCACCTAGAACAGTTTAAAATTAAAAAACCTTGTTCCTCTAGCATTTTAATCCTTGTCAAAAACTGACCGACTAGAATAATTTACATAAATATTACCTCTGCAATACATTGTACATATTCTTGAACATTGATTTGTATTACATTTGGGTGTGTGTACAATAATCATATTCATTCTAGGTGACGTGTCTGGTGACCTGTCGAGATTATTTATTTAAATGGTATTCTTTTGTAACTCTGGCTATGGAACCTTATTATTAGGGAGCTTATTATTATTATAAAAAAACATTACCTAGATTCGTTGATAATCTTCAAGGAGTTCTGGCGCTGAGAGCATTTTTCAACAAAGTCTGGTCGATTCCTTTCTAGATACTCTCTTACTGAGACTGCTTGGGTTTGCCTATTCATGTCCTCTGTACTTGAAACTTCACTGTCATTTGGTATGTTCGATCGATATGCTTTGGAACAATGGGGGATTTCTCTTTCCAATTTCGCACACATTTCTTTTAGTGGTATATTTTCGAATTTCTTTTTAGGTACCTTTACTATTATATTCCGAAGGGGACGATTATTATTATCGCAAATAGTATCATCGCTGGCCAAACTATCAGTCTGTACAATAAGGTTATATGCCAAACACTTCTTTTTGTTTTTTTCCAGCATGTTTATGCTTGCACTTATATCCTTTACAATAACAATGTTCACGGCGATGCTCACAGTTCATAGATGTACTACTTGATTCCTCAACTTTTCTGTGATGAGATTTGCAGCGTTTCTGGTGGTATCTTTCACATTCTTTTTTTATCTTATTTAAAACATGGCACATAGTTGAATCAGTAGTCGTTGTTGGGGGATCGGATGAGGTAGGATCCAATGATTCAGTGCATTTTTTAGATTTTGATAATTGCACTGCCTTATCAGCAAATTTTTTTGTTTGAGCTTCTTTTTCTTTAATAATTTCAGTTGTCTCAGTAGATTTTTTTTCGTCCAAACTCTCTTCTGTGTCTAATAAATAGTTAAGAACTGTAATAATTTCTTTAAAGCATTTCTTTCTTTTACTTTTTTCAATTTCTTTCTTTGAATATCTTTTTGTTATATTCTGTATAAGCTCAATCAAAGGATCATTTATTACATCTGTCTCACAGCTATTACTAGAAGTCTTTGATTTAGTATGAGATTCACTATCAGATATGGTATTTGAACTTTGAGATTCTTTACTATTTTCTGATGATTTTTCTGCAGCACTTTTAAAGTTTGTTTCTCCAGTATGAAAATTATTATTGCTTGTAAATTTTCTTTTCAATTCATCAAATGTAACATGAGATGCCTTCTCTATTCTACTGGTATCAGTATTGGCACGAAGCAATGGTTTTAATAGATTGGGCTTGTCACCTTTTGGGTAAGTGTGAAATTTATCCCCATTATTAAGTTGCGATGTTACTTCAGATTTTACCTCTTCTTTTTGTTTTTTAAGAATGTCTTTACACGGTTTGGAAGCACAAGCAACTGTCTGTTTATAATATTCATCAAATATACTATTATCATTTGATTGTACACCAACAGAACATTCTTCTATCAGACAAGCTGAATTGTTGGTAGGTGCAGGTTTAGTTGCCAAACAATCTTTAGGATTAAGGATTGATCTTTTGATTAGCTCATTTTGAAATGCAGGCTGCATTCCAATGTCAGGTGACATTCTACCACCTAAGCTTACTTTCAATGTCATGTTGGTACCTTCTATTGGTATTGAATAATTTATATTTTTCTGTGGATCAGACTGACTTTCTATATTATTGACTGTACCTATATTAACATCTGATTGAATTTGTTTATCAACTTTAATATTTTCTCCCTCCAAAGTCAATTTTGATGAGTGTCTGTTTAAGCTCTTTGTTGAACTATCAGTTATTAGTTCAGTCAATTCATCAGTACTTGACTTAATATTCTCAGATGAAACGTCTTTACACAATTCACTAACTAGTTTTGCACAGTCTTTATTGTCAATAATATTAATGTCAGAAAAGGAAGGATCTGAAATTCTTGGATTAATACTGATATCCGTTTGTGTCCATCTGATAGCTTCATTAATTTTTATTTTCATCTTTGATGATTTTTTAAATGAATCAAGTTTTTTAAGCAGAAGATTTTGATCTGTTGATGTGGAAGTACCAGTATTTTCACTACATTTTTGATGTAATATTATGTCTAAGTCCAAATTAGTTTGTGATGATTTTGAACTTGTACTTGTTGTACTTTCCTGTATATTTAAGCACTCTTTTGCAAAATCATCAACTCTTTTTTTTGAGTTTTTTTCAAGGTCTGGTAGGAGAATTTGTGATACATCTTTATTTTTAAAACACTGTGCTTTGGTACAATGTGATGATTGCTGAAGCATTTCCTCACCCTTATGACCAGTAACTAACCGAGAACATTTATAAATAAGTATATTATCAGGTACTCCATGTGAATCAGTCTCTTTACATAAACAAACATATTTTATTTCATTTGTTCCTGTGTTATTTCTAAATTTTGCATCATCATTAGTTTGTTCATGTTTAGAGTTGTCATGTGTTTTCTCACATGATTGTATATTTACCTGAACAGAACTGTCTGTTACACCAACTTTACGTGTGTGGATGGGACAACAGCAATAGTGTTTTTCACACTTACTGGAACTGGCTGTAGTACCTCTATCAGCTGTTTTGGCTTTTGTTTTCTGGCAGTTAGATATTCCAGAAGATAATGTAAAAACTGAATGACTCCTTTGGCTTCTAATTGCATTGCAAGGATTGAAATCTATATTATTATAAGATCCACCTTCCAATTTACTTGCATCACCAGAACCATCATCATAATTATTCCTAACCAAGTCTTTCATTAAATCTTTTATTTTATTTTGTGTTTTTACATCTTGGGTAACATTTATGTCTGAGCCAACTAGTTTTTGTTTAAATAGCGATTCTTTATACTTTAAATGTTGCTTGTACGCTTGCTCTCTTTTAAGGGCTTTGAGGTACTTTTGATAAAGTTCTTCTGAGGATGTTTTGGCATCTTTAGATTGATCAGACTCTGTGTTACAAGCACTGTGTGCTTTAGTGTCTTCACATTTAATAGTTGACGGTAAATTAGGCGTACTTTGAGTTGTTGATGGTAAATTAGAATTAAATTTTTCAGAACGTAAGATAGATTTTTTTGGTTTAGCAAATTTATATTCTGTTGTATTATTACCATCTGAGGTGCTAGTACTACTAATGCCAAAATCTAATTTCTTACTGTCAAAACTTAAGCCAGAAAGAAAATCTGTACTCTCATCATCTTTATATCTTGTTTTTAAAAGTCTATGAACAATCTCCTTGATCAGTTTTTTCTTTATTTCAGCATCTGCGTTTCCTCTCTTAAGTGTTATTTTCAAAAGATCTATACTTTTTTCTAAATCCTTAGTGAATGAATTTTTTTCATTACTTGAATCTGTAGTATGTCCAGTACTTGACTCATGGCTAGATTCTTTTTTTGGTAGGTTGACCACATCTTGAACATTCTTAATATTTTGATTGTAAATATGCCCAGGCATATATTCAAAACTTTCTGCAGCAGAAACCTGTTCCCCACTCTTATTCTTTGCAATTGATTCCTTTTGAATTTTAAGCTCTTTCGCCTTTGTTTTTCTTTTATGTTTTCTCAACTTTTTCCTTTTATTTATTTTCTTCAGTGTATTTAAATTAACACAAACAGCGTTTTTATAAGGTTGTACTGAGTCCTTTTTTATTAGAGTTGTTTGTATCTCTTTGTCAAATTTAACCTCTGGTGTCATATATGTTTCAACCGATACTTTTTCAGGTGAACAAGAATAATTTTTTGAAATTTTATCAATGTTTATTTCACCTTTTTTGTCAACATTAAATGTTATATGTTTAGTTAAATTTAAATTTATTGCTTGACTAGTTTCAGGGATTTTGGGTAATGCCATTTCAATAAAGTCAACATCCTTTCTAGTGGTTTTTGTAACTTTTTGACTGGGACCTTTTTTGCCTTTGGATTTATTGTCTGGCTTATTATTTTGTTCCAATGGTGTTGAATGAGCAGTAGGAAGTCCCAAAGTGCTCTGCTGTGTATCATTTATACAATACTGCTGTTGTAGAGCTAATCTTTCTAGTGTGCTCAGACTTGATGCTGATATTTTCTGGTCACTTTCATTTCCATAACCAACGTCAGCTAAGGAATCCCATTCAAGTCTCCTTTGAGATGTAATACTGCTAGTTGGTGAATGTGGTTTATTCATAGACAAGTCCAGTGTACCATCAACAGCTTTAAAATAAAATAAATGTTTTAAAAAGAAATATTGTCATTTAAATTATCACTAATTGTAATAAACATAGCAATGAAATATAACTGAACTTAAAACTATTATTAATAGAGTTTAGTATAGTATATGTAATTTAGAGCATAAGCATTACAAAGAACTTACATTTGAGTGAATGTATGTCATCAGATTTTACTGACTCATGATCAGACTGTCTTGGTTCAAGTGCTTCAGTAATAATTGGAGGGGAGTCTATGTCAGTCATGTGTCTTTCTTCCTGTAATTTTAATTGCTTTTTATATAAAACAACTGATGCAACAAGATACTTTGTAAATTAATTTCTAAATAAAAAATGTTCTGAATTAATGTAATGTACCTGAATCTCTGACCTATTCTGGCAGTGTGGGACAGAGCATTTGATAGATATTTTACACAATTCCGTAGATGATTCACTCTTTTTGTCTCCTGAATCAGAGGAGTCGCTAAGAGCCTTTATCCTTCTCCAAAATAAACTATCAGGATCCCTAATTTCACTCTGCGCCGTTGATAACGAAAAGAACTGTTCCAAATCGTGTTTCCTGCCAAATTTTTTGTAGTACTCTAAGATTAAACTATTTACTGCTGAAGTTTTATCATCATCAGATATAATCTCAGTAGATTTGGTTCCATTGTCATTTATTTGTTTATCACCCATTACTTATCAATAGCTCGAGAACATACAATACAATATATATAATAGTCAAAAATTCATTTTGGCAAAGTTTTAAATCATACTTCACAGAGTTAATAAAGAGTCACAAAAATAAATTCCGAAAGTAAAGAATTTTTAAATTTCTAAACAATACAACGACGCTTTTTGAAAATGTGACATTTTTTATAGTGCCCACAGAGAACAGACTAGGGTGACTATAATATGTTGCCACTCACCATTGCCAAATGTCACATATTTGATATTGCTCGATGTTGATCAAAACAAATAAGTTACAGACTAAGACAACAACAACAACATATGAATACGACTGCATATCCGTTGCTATTTCAATAAACTTCACGTGCTGAATTAAAGAGGTCATCAGCTCCATTTTCAGTCGAGATTCGAGAGTGGCCTCTGTTCTCTATTACCTACTTTCTGCACTACTCCTATTCATAAAAACTTAATAATATAAATATACCAATAGTTTATTGTTTGTGATAAAATTCCTCATTCATTATTCAAATATTAAATTTCATTTGATAAATTAATTTACCTCAAAATGTCTCGCCAAACATCCAGGCTTGATTCTAAAAAAGTTGTAAGTAGAAGTGATGTATAAAAGTATTAGATTTATTTGGATACTGTTAGCTAAAAATTGTACATTATTTTCATTTTAGAACTCTGAGCTTTTAACACTTACATACGGTGCCCTCGTCTCACAAATGTTGAAGGAAATAGACAATCCAGATGATGTAAACAAACAGTTGGAGCGAATTGGATACAATATGGGCGTACGATTGATTGAAGATTTTTTAGCGAGGACCGGTTCTAACAGATGCATGGAAATGAGGGAGACAGCAGACAAAATACAACAAGCATTTCGGTAAGTTACTCAATTGCAGTAAACAATAATCTATACAGTATTTAACCTGGAGGAGACACTGTTATTATTATGTATCTGAAATAAAGTGTTTATTCCCGACCATAATTTATGTATATAACTGGATCAACTTATATGTAAGTGGCATTGATCTAGGTTCATCACAACTTGATCCTTGTCACAATATTGTTTTGTCTATCTTTTCGGAGGGTCTGCATATTTGTAACGGGTAAATCAATATTTGTAAGCATGTGAGGATACTAATGTTTTAGACATGTATAAAATACCCAATACTTAAAATACATAATGACTTTACAGGTTGTACCTAAATATGCAGCCTACAGTTACAAGTTGGAGCAGTTCTGGTGATGAATTTTCTTTAGTGTGGGACCAGTGCCCACTCAGCGAGTGGGTTGAGATGCCAAATAATGGTCTTAAGTATTGTGCCCTCATTCCAGGGGCTATTAGAGGTGCTTTACAAATGGTTCAGCTTGATGTGCAATGCTGGTTCATACAGGTAACCCAAAATACATAAAATATTTGTGAAAGAAAAAGGTGGAAATGTTATCGAGAACTATACATATAAATCCTTAAGTTTGTGAGTTGTTGTTATTATTTTATTTACAATGCTACAAATTTTATGTGACACAATAAAAAGTGCAGAAGAATTATAAATATATCTGCATCTAATTTTAAAGTGTGCCATATATTTTATGCTTAATAGTTTAAACTCAAACCTTGTGTCAAGCACACATAAATGAAAAGTTTGTAGGAATATCATTCTCCTCCAGCACAGTACAAATAACATTTAAATGCCTGTCATCTTATGTTCCAGGATCAGTTGAAAGGTGATGCAGTGACTGAGCTCAGAGTGAAATATATAAAAAGACTGGAAGATGCTGTACCAGCAGGAGAGGATTAGTTGAATTGAATTCCAAAAAATTATATTAATGCTGTTCCTTTAGCATTTACTTAAATACATTGGCAACATAATATGTATCTTCTATAGACTAAATTTGTCCAATATTTCAATATTAGCAATAGGTCAAATATTGTTAAGTAGTTGTGTATAATAACACACAATAGGGAGATATTTTTATATACTCGTGGCGTTTGCTATAAAATTGTAACAGGCGCACCTCTTTTTATAAGTTATACTGTTAACATCGGTTTATGTCAAACACAAAGTAACTGTTGCTTCGAGAACAATCTGCCAGTAATGGTGGAAGAAAAGAAAGGTTAAGGGATTTGATTCATAAATTATATCTTGAAATGTTGTTCAATAAATTACGATTCATATTACTTTGACCTAAGCGTAATTTATTTAGTCCGCTATAATTTCGATTTAGTAGTTTCGGTTATGAGCGTGTACATACAGACAGAAAATAAATTGTAAAGCTATTTTGTCTTTTATTGGTCCCTGCAACGGTTTTACCTATTTTTGGCAAAATGTGGGATACTATTGTACCTACAAGATTTCTTCAGTATTAGATAAATGGTGCCTTAAAAAATCGAAGTATAAGTTGATTAGTAAATTTCAACTGCTAGTAACTAGTGTAGATACGTACAATATTTCAACTATAGTAAGCTACGTAGTAACGTACTTTATACATTAATATGGAACTTTTACAAAATTAGGTTTGAATGTCTTAAAATACAACAAACTCATACTGTTATAGATGTACTATATCAATTAGTTCTTATCCCGTTTAAAAAAACTTAGTTTCTGCAATATGACCCTGAATATGTAATGTAGGTTATTTATGTTTTTTATAAACATATTTTTAAGGTTATTACTATATAAGTTATATGTTTAAGATATCAGATGTTATGTGGGTCATGTCCGCGCTGATCATCAGAATGATATATTTTTCGCAAATAAGCAAAGAGGTCGTAGTAGAAGTTCGTAAAATTATTTACCAGGATAGCGATAGTCAAAGAGAATCACATATCGTTATTTTGCATCCACAAGACCCTTAAGACACATAGGAATCAGAGGCCTAGATTGCTCTCAAAGTAGACGCACTTTGTGAAAGTATACTTCGTCTATTCTATACAATATGAATCCCTGATGCAGCGAAATAAAGTATGAAATGGAATACTGCCTATATAATATTTAAGAGTAGGATATCGTGAAGTGACGCTCTCAGCGTTCCCTCATAACGAAGTCATTGTCTGGGTGTGTTTACGTTCGTTAGTGGTCTATATACAGTTTTTGTATATAACATCAGTACTTTACAAGGGATACCTCAAGGAAAAAAGAAATAAATAGTGAAATAGTCATCATGTGAAATAATAGCCGGGTTCAATCATCATCGTTACGAATAGGATACCTACTTGCAACAGATGGAACTTAATATTTAAAACGGTTAATTTCCTATATAATAAAATATCAAATTAAGTAAATATATTATATTTAATATTTTGAACAGTTAAAGTTATCAATAAATTCACTCCAACGGCGGTTAAACTTCGCTATTGCGATATTTTTTGCGTTCACATCTAAGACACTATATTTCAAAGAATTTAAAGCAAACTGTTTCAGTAACCTTATATCCGCAAGACGGCTAGCCACACCCACGAATGCTACGTAGAAGTCATCAGATAATGGATCCGCTTCCCATATTCCTGGGTCATCACTAGACAAAACTACTGGAAGTCCAAGAGCAATGAAAGTACTCAAAGGATGATTTCTCACGTCTCGAACAAGCGCTAACACCTCATTTGATATCACATTCACTTCAATACCAATATCTTTTTCTATCACCAATTTCATTACCACTGGATGTTTCGTTAAGGCGTATGCATGTCCGATTCTCTTTGCTCCAAGCAATACGGCATCAACCAAATTCTGATCTACTAATGTCCCATACCAATTCGTTTCACCCGCGTGGAAAAAGTAATTAAAATCGTTCTCGGCAGATTCTAACTGTGGAACGAATTCAACTAATGGACTTCCTGTAGCTTCCTGGCCCACTAAGTCGAAACCAGCGAAGAAATCTGGCATATTAGCCTTGATTTTATACGCTAAATTTAAATACTCACCTAATTTATATGTGTCTATATTTCTTGGAGGGGCGTAGATGAGTTTGGCTCCAATGAAATCGGGATAGTCCTTAATAAAACGTTTAAATGACTTATGATAAGTTTTCGCAGTTATCAATGGATCATACACCGTACCGTCTAATTCATACAAGTTCAAAAGGACGCTTCTCACCTCCACATACATAATGTTATCGTTTCTAAATTTCTTTAATACGTCGTAAAAGTATTGCTCCCACACGGGTCTGTAGGACATCATTGGGGCGACCCTTTTGAAATACCCAGTGAATGCGTCCCACACCTCTTTGATGCTCGGATAAATTACATCAGGGTCGTCTACACATATTGAGAAAAATTTCAATAACTTCTCATCAAATTTCGTGATATTTCTTGAGGATTCCCTCGCTTCTTTCATCAATTGCCAGGTACAGTCACTATTTGGAGGTTTATCGGCGAATTTTAAATTCACATCAGATTCACTAAAACATACATAAAGGTTATCCATATAAGTGATATTTAATACATAATCTGGATCTAGTATTCCCATGTCATGAATGTGCAGTGCCGCTCCTTTCGGCATGTCTCGTATTATTTTATAGACTTTTGAATTCTGTATTTTGTTTCTGTATGAGAAATAATGTTGAGAAAAATTGTAATATTGGGGGTTATCAATCCCGTAGTCGACCTCATCGAACTTGTGTCGCATCAGGCAGTTGTTTACAGCTGATTCCTTATCGGTGAGTACTATTTTTCCGCCTATCGTTTGAATTGACTCATCGTATAATATTTTTTCTCGCTTCTCTTGATAGTTTGATGCAAGGCAAACGTGGAACAATGAAGACAATAATATTAACCACATGATCGGGACTCAGGACCACAGTGTTGCTCAGTTCGATGTTGGCCGGATACTGATAACATTGGGAGTTCGGACAATGCATGTAATACGATAAGCTGTTTCGGAAGTTATTTATCTGCAAAAACACTGTCTCAACAAAAATGTTGTGTGTATGAGGCTATACAAAGCATAACAATAAGCTAAGCCCGCGGCCCATCTGTACAAAAAAACACATGAAAATGATTCATGGCCTTTTTTTACTTTGCTATTCGTCTACCTAGTCCTAGTCTTTTGAAAATTATTAGATATAGTTTAGGGTTTAGATTTCATTCATAAAAGCTATTAAATGTTGATTATAAATGAATTCTAAAATTAAAAGTGTTGCATTTTTATTTACTTAGTAAGCAGATAATATTTATTCAAATTTTTAAGTTGAGTCAAGAACTACGCCGGATCTAAATTACCTTTTAAATAACAATTTCAACTCGTTAGTTCGCCATTTAAAAATCCTTTATTTCTCGTTAAAAGAACCAGCGTTTTGCATTCTATGTGGCAAAAGCTAATTTACTGCAGCTCCAGTAAAACGACTAAATTTAAACAACTTTAAGTACCCACGTAATTAAAAATGAAAAAAAGATCTTTTTAAGAGCAGCCAAAACGATCTCGCATAATGCCCGCAATTTCTATAGCCGTTTTAAACGATGAAATTTACTAAAACTCACTCGGTACTGGTGTAAATTACAGCTAGCGGCGTCTAAAAGGGGTTTCGTTTTCAAAGCAACGCTATAAAGAAACTAAAAAATAAATCTGAAAAGAAATAAAGGCCGTCTCATCCGCCATGCTGATTTTATGCAACGAAAGGGTTGGGGAAGGTTTAAGTGCCACTTTAGTATAGAACCGCCCCGCTGTACGCATTTATAAAAAGTAAAAATATGGCTGCGACCTGCAGCTCATGTATGATATTGGGATGTTTCGATGCGAACTCTCACCTAAGCTTTAATCTCCAAATGACTCCGGGCGACACCCCTTTCACGTGAACAAGGGAACATTGGGTATCATTTGGAAGATACGAATTTTTCCTAATGCATATGACACTTTAATTTGCATTCTTTTTAAATATATTTTTATTTATATAGTATAACATTTTAAATGGGAGTGTTTATATATTAGCCTTGATTATATACTATATTTGGATACCTACGTCAACAAATAGCAAAAGTGATTAGTAAAATTTGGCTATTAATCATTTATGGAAACAGTCTATGAATACAATAGCGCAATTCTTCAAGGATTTCCTAAAACATCGTTAAAATTACCTAAATAATAATTACTGTCTTCATGTCTTCGTCAAGGTTATGATAAGATATGTTTAATTCGGTTGATTTGAGAAATTTCTTGTTTCAGAAATATTTAATAATAAATAACGATATTAAAGCTTAAAATTACTTTACATTGATATATGAGTCATCTAGCAGTGTATGCAATATGGGTGCCTTCTTGTTATTAACGATTTAAGGGTTTGATTCATATAAACGTTTTCACTTAGTACTTCTCACCCACAGTAGTTCTCAATATTATTATCTGTAATTATCTGTAGTTTCGCGATGGGTTTCAAATCTTATTTCAATACATACATATAATTAATTTCTGCTGTTTGTTGTTTTATTAAATTTTATTATATTATATTCTTTTTTTGTTAATTACGTACAATGATTTTAAAGTAAAAGATATGAAATAAAAACTTAGCCTGTGTGTATTAATTATAGAAATGTTCTGAATAGGATCCAAGATTATGTACTCCACCGCTTCTTACTGTACTCCAGCACCGAAATAATATATCATGGCAATTAGTCTACCCTTTGTTGAAGAGTATTTGATATAAAAATTTATATTGATATAGCTATGTAACTACATGTCCAGCTGGACAGCCAAAATTAAGTGACGCAGTAGGCAGCAACCATACAGTTTTATTTTGAGGTATCATTTATTTACAGAGGATTTGTTACATTGACAAAACTGTCACATCAATCGTATTTTATACAATAACAAAATGTAGTCAATCAATAATATGTTTTACAAAATTGTTTACTTTTAACAAATAATTTAACAAAAAGGAAATATATTTTATTATGAAATTCACCATTTACCTACCATTAAAGGTAATGTATTTGGCCTTCATTAATCTTGTAGATGACTCAAGCCGTAAAACATTAATAAGTAAATTTTATTACAATATTCAAACGTCTAAATACGAGGTGGTGTAAGATTTGTTGTAAACTCGTGTACGGCTAGCTACACATCGATAAGCCAAGTCAAATGGTAAACACAAACCAAACGGTTCAAATCATTGCCACTTTTCAAGCTTAGCGAAGGAAATTATCAAAGTTATATCTACGAGCTGTACGTAATTATATCTTGGACTCAAATTACGAAGACAATCGGCTATGTAAGTGATACGGTGGCATTCATATATTTTTTATCCCCGACGGCGCACCTTTGTTGTGACAACCTTGCACTAGATAAATGTTGTTAAAACGAGAACTTAAATGTGCAAACATTAGTATATTTATTACTATGTGTGCTTTAATAGTTGTTTTCTTGGTTGCTGTGCTGGTGACAGTGGACTCACACGATGAATACGAAAGTGCGTTGCATCAAAGGACACAGTTGTTGGAGAGAGGCTTGAACACGATGCTTGGAAATGATTTGGATCTAAGTGACGCTGAGAAGCAGGTTAATGAATATATTATGGAGTTAAAGAGAGACGAAGTCGATTTTGGCTTTACGAATCCACAGTATTTCAACTATTCGAAACATTTCTTTGATTACAAGGATGATGTACAGCGTACTCAACTATTTAAAATTATAAAACAAATGCCTAAAGGTGCACTACTTCATGCTCACGACACTGGGATGCTAAGTCCAGAGTACGTCGTCTCACTAACCTATTGGGAAAATCTGTATGTTTGTTTTGAAGAGGAAACGGTGAAATTTTTATTTGCTAGGCAATTACCGACTTCTGAGTGTTTAACGCAATGGCAGTTAATGCGGGATGCCAGATACTCTTCGGGAAATATTGAAAAGTTCGATGAAAATCTTAAGAAGTACTTTACACTCGTCACTGATGACCACAGCGAACTTTATACAGATATTAACATTGTCTGGGCACAATTTCAAAATTATTTTATACTCACTACCCCTTTGTTTACGTATGTACCTGTGTGGGAGCAATATTTTTATGACACCTTAAAAGCACTGAGGGAAGACAATGTCATGTATCTTGAAATTAGAAGTGTTCTACCTGGACTCTATGATTTGGATGGTAATACGTACGATGAAATGGAGACACTTGCGTCGTATAAGCGGGTTATAGATAGATTTTTGAAAGACTACCCTGACTTTTTCGGTGCAAAAATAATATTCGCTCCTTTACGATCCGTTGAACCGGCAACTGTAAGAGAGTATTTACATAAAGCTAACATAATGAAGAGAGATTATGCAGACATTTTCGCTGGTTTTGACCTCGTGGGACAAGAGGATTTAGGGAAGCCTACGAAAGATTTTCTTAAGGAATTGATTTCTGAAGCGGGCAATATCGATTTTTTCTTTCATGCTGGGGAAACTAACTGGTATGGTACGACGTCTGATGAGAATTTAATAGATGCTATAGTCTTAAATGCACGTCGTATAGGACACGCCTTTGCTCTGATTAAACACCCGGTACTGGTAGAGGAAGTTAAAAAAAGGAACATAGCTATAGAAGGTAACGTCATATCCAATGTGGTGTTAAAGTTAGTTGAAGATGTGAGAAATCACCCGTTGGCCAGTTTTATTGCTCAAGGTTTGCCGGTGGTGTTAGCTAGCGATGACCCTGGTGTGTGGGGGGCTGATCCATTGTCTCTGGATTTCTTTGTAACTTTTGTTGGAGTGGCTAGCCGTCACGCAGATCTGAGACTTCTCAAAAAGTTAGCCCTGAATTCACTATATTACAGCACATATTCTAACAAAGATAAAATCGTACACGAATTTGATATCCGATGGGCTAGATTTATTCATAACATTCAAACAAATCATTTATAACAATAGTAGAAGATACAATGTGAGAGCTATTTATATATTAATTTTTAATTTAGGTTCTAATTTCGAAATTGTGTCCTAGTCCTGTGGCTGATTATTAACACAATAATTTGTAGTCTTGATAATATTATTACCTACGTTTAATTATAATAGCCAAAGATAAAATATGGCGATAACAGTTGCGATGTGTTCCTACAAGGACAGGTTAATGAAAATTGTTATCTTTGAATTCGATTTCGAAATTTTGTAAGATAGATTTATGTCTCTTTTCTACTAGAACATTATAAATATTTGTTATTGTTTACTTATAGCCCTAGATCAAATGAGAAGACATTTTTTGCAAGATTGTAGTTCATTGGTACTCGGATTGATTTTTTTATTGAAAAAC
Organism: Pontia daplidice; assembly: GCA_963693355.1. NCBI lineage: Eukaryota > Metazoa > Arthropoda > Insecta > Lepidoptera > Pieridae > Pontia > Pontia daplidice. The sequence continues at coordinate 2,774,654 of CAVNZL010000139.1, forward strand.
TCAAACTATTTCCCACCCCACTGCGTGATAAAAATTGAATGATTTTATTTAAAAATAGATTTTGATTGCCAAATTTGATTGCGTAACATGCTTCCTCAACGTAGGAGATCAGGCAGGTACAGTGTAAGCTCTTCAATAAATGAAATTTCCTGTTATAATAATTGTTTTAATTTCATAGAATAGGCCTTATTTTAGGCATAACGTACCTAGAGTACACTATCACATTACGACGAGATTATTACAATAATTCTCTTTAAATATTCTTAAACTGCAAATAAATTTTTGCATAACATACATATAAAGTATTGTTTTTTATGACTGTTGATAAAGTACGTACCTATTTGTACATCTTTTAAGATTGACTCACCATAATCGTTCTAAATTAATGCATAATGTTTGACACAACCGTTGCATTTGGAGCATAAGTCCCCATAAAGTTACTACATATTCATTTAAAAAATTACCTTTAGAAATATGAATTGAATTGAAACTTGGAGTCAACTCCGCAAGAATGATGATACTCAAGGAATAACCAAACGGGATAAGGAGGTGCAAGGCGGGTTACTATGAATTATCGCGGTTGATGATTTGAATCAACTGAGTAATAACAATAGTAATTAAATTAATAGATCTCGTTTCTATAGTCCACTGTTTAAGTCAAGAATTTCAATTGGTACCTACCTAAGTTAGACTTATTCGTTCCAAAAATAACTTTCAAATTAGCGTAACCTTGAAAAACAAGACAGTTCTATCGCTTTGAACAATATGAATTATGTCTTTCGGTAGTTTTGATACCTAAAGAATCGATTTTAAATATTCATTTTATTCTATAATTAATTTTTATAAATAGAATTAATTAAATGAAGATATGAAACACATGGATAAATGTTCACAGTTGAAAATTCATTAGTCATTACACGCTTCAAATCTTGACACGCGCACGGACCGGTGATCTTCAAACACGCGCTGTGATAAATCACAGTGAAATGAAATTGTGGGTGAAGGTTCGGCGCCTTCGCTAATTGTTGAATATCACTATGCTAGCTAGACTAACACTGCTGTTCTGAAAACTTAGCGAATCTTGTGGCTAAATTCTCAGCTAACGTACTGTTTTTAGAATTATGAAGCTTTTACTGTAATGCACTAAAAACGCGTAGTTGAAAATGTTTAGGTGCGTTAATAGCAGATTGAAAAGGCCATGTGAAGCTAGGACCGGCAATTGTACCTTCTAATTAGGTGAGTTTTCTGTAAGTGTGACCAATTGTGGGAATCAATTAATTATGTTATGTTTGCAATGTTATGTTGAATCGGTGGATGTTATGTTATGTGGCGACGCATTATCTATGGCAGAGTGACACAATTTTTTAATAATTTTTGCTATAAAATAATAGGTTAGTAAAAAGTAAAAGTTGATAGTAATAGCTCAGTGAAAAAAAAAATTATTATTTGAAAAAATTATAATTATAATTTCATATAAATATGTGATAATAGAAGAGATTGAACATTATTTGGTGTTTTATATTTTGTCAGAATCATGGCAATTCGATAGTTTAACCCAATTTTATCATTTCATTATTATTTGATATTAAACAAATTTCATGAAATCAAAATAACTCTTAAACAAAACAATTGAGTTTGTTTCTTATCTTGTTTATATTCGTTGAGTTGTTCGTGTATAGTATCTTAAATTATTAGTTTTAATATAATCAAGTAAGATCATCAACCAAGAACTATAGTTTGGTCTGGATTGCGGTTTCAGTTTATATGACTATATATATGATATTTTCTAAAGAATGTCAGGAGCGTGAGAAATGTTATATATTTTTTTTTTAAATTAAACATTAATGTATTATTTATTAATTTATTAATAAAATACATCATCACAAATACGAAGAGGTATTAAAATTTTACTTTGTCAAGATTCGTACTAGCTCTGTACGCCAGGCTCAACTCGTTTTTACCACTTATCAATTAAATATACAATATTTGCTTATTCTGTGATATTTGGCAATGTAATTAATATTAAAACATTTCTTTGGTTTGTCAGTTATAAGCGCCAAAAACGAAAAATACTTCAAATAACCTTATTCTCGAGGTGCTTTATATATTTGATCAATAATTGTTGACGTCCGATGTAATTATAATAAATTGAACTCTGTGACCCCAACGTACATGATAAATTCGCGTTCATATGCAGTAGGTATGTACATTGCCATGATAGAGGCGACATGAATCAAACGTTATTGTTTTGCATCTTAGTTACACGTATTCACTTAAATTGTCCTCAGATTTAATATTTTGTATAAAGTCCAACCAATTTTTGTGAAAAAGCCTAAACATTGATGTCTTACCTTTATCGTCTAACGCACTGTATCTTATAGAATTTATAGCTAACTGTTTTAAGAGCCGCAAGTCTGTTTTCTTGCTAGCAATACCCGCGAACGCAACGTAATAGTCATGGGACAAAGGATCTGCCCCCCATACCCCTGGATCATCACTGGATATAACCACAGGCAAGCCTAAAGCCAAATAAGTAGCCAAAGGGTGGTTTCTAAGATCACTAACTAATGATAACACAGCATTAGATATCACATTCACTTCTAGAGCAATGTCCCTCTGTTTCACAGCTGCCATCAACGCTGGGTGCTTAATTAGTGCATAACCATGGCCTATCCTTTTAGAACCAAGCAAGATGGCATCCACCAGGTTCTCATCGGTTGAAGTTCCAAACCAATTTGTTTCACCACCATGGAAAAAGTACTGCAAGTCGTCCTGAGCTTGTGCTAGGAGGGGAAGGAAATCTTTCAAAGGTTTGCCCGCATCTTCCTGCCCGACTAAATCAAAACCAGCAAAGAGATCGGGTAATTCCTTTTTTACTTGACGAGCGATTTCTATCACTTCTTTCATCTGCTCCATATTAATACCACGCCACCGCGTAACTATCAGTTTAATCCCGTAGAAATCGGGATGATCTTCTTTAAATTTTTCTGTAACTCTATTAAAAAGATGCGCCAGATATGTTGGATCATGTACAGTTCCATTTAATTCGTATAATTTCGTTAATCCACTTCTTATCTCGATGTATCTTACATTGTCATCGTAAAACTCTTTTAAGCCCGCGTAGAAATATTTTTCCCTCACCGGTCTGTATGATATTAAATATTTTATGGTCCGACAGATTTTGTTGAATCTATCCCACGTGTAGTTAATATCGCCATTCATGAGCTGTTCGTCGTTTGTATATAGACTGAAGTGTTTCCTTAGCTCCGTATCAAAGGCGGTGACGTCATCTGATTCATTTCTTAATTCACTCAAAAGACGCCACTCAACTGGGCAAGGTCGTTGGGGGACGGTTGTAGAGAATTGTAAGTGTAATTCTGAATTCGCGAAGCAAGCGTATAAGTGGTCCTCGTACGTTAGCTCCATTACACGATCGGTACTTAGCATGAGGGTGCTGTGAACATGAAGCGCGGCACCCTTCGGCATTTTCCGTATAATTTTATAGACATTTGACTTGTCAATATGATGCTTATAGGTGAAATAATGTCTTGAGAAGTTGAAATATTGGGGATTGTTGAAAGCTTGGTCAATCTCTAACCGTTTCCAATGCATGAGGACTTCATTTGCTGTTTCTTCGTCGTCAGAGAGGTGCAGGCGTCCACCAACTTGCATTTCGAATTCATCTTCAATAATATTTTTCCTTTCGAATATCAATTCGTTTAGAGAACGTGCGACAAGAGTTTGCCCGAAAACGGCGCACAATATAAAGATTACGAGCAACATTTCAATGGGAGATAACTGCGTGGGGTCACTCACTGGCATTTGCTCCTCTCGTACTGACTTGTTAGTGCAATTTGTAGATATTTATATAGATGTAAGTTTCCATAAGAATTTTGTTGATCATACTCGTATTGTTATACTCGTATTGTTATACGACTACTTAACATCAGATGGGACTCCTGTCTTGTTAATAATCCAGTAATAGTAAGTAGATAGTGAGGCCCACATCGCAAGAAGATAAGAAACAATAGTATTTAAAAAATAAATAATGATATGTTTAGATAGTATTTTAGCGAGTTCGTAATAAAATTTAACACTTGCATATATTGAGCAGTGTTAATCGCTTTAAGCGCATGGCTACCAAAAGTGAAGCCGTACGTTTGAATCTATGGTGTTATTTAATTTAATCTATGTAAGTTCGTAATTAATATTTCAATTTTAAGGAAAATATCTTGAGAACTGTCATGTTATATATACGGAGTGCTACAGGCAAAAATATGAACGGAGACATGTTTAAAAAAACCGATACAGGAAAATTTATTGATTTTACACGTTGTTTTAATTTTTATGTAAATGACAAATGTAATTATTAATAATTTTAATACTACCATAAATTGACATGTTCTAACTTTCAACTTCATACATCGACATATTATTATTTGTATAATTTTTTTTTAATCTAAATTAATCTATCTTAAATGTTTTTGACCTGGTTAAATTATATGGAATCAGTTCTAAAAGATTACTACAGATATAAATAGCTTGCTTGTCATCATTTCAATAAGGTCATTCACATTTAAAATTGAGTTTATATTGTAAACTGAATTTTAAAGGAGTGTAAAAATTTATATCGTGCCCTTACTGTTTGAAAAAAGAAACCACTATAAGTTCCATCCACTATTTTAACAAAAATTATAATTATACTATATGAATGCAATAGTCGATCTTAAAGTACGGAGACATAGTTTGGGTTTTGACTTTTGGTGAAATAATACGTAATTGTTATGGTAAAAATTCACGATTGTAGAATGATAAATGAAATCTCAGAGATGTGTAAAAGAATCATATGTCGTTCCTAGTAATTGAGTCACAAAAATAGACTTAAAGTAAATTACAATTATATTGCCTTATTTTTTAATAACTAAGTACTAAATGTTTCTAGAATCATAGTGAAATCGATCTTGAGGTTATTTATGATGTAGTTTGACTGAGTAATAATTACGTAAAAAATTGTGACTGCATTTGACAGTAATAACATTGAGTAGTGAAAGCTATACGAAAGTAATTTTATCATTGGCCTTTGTAACAAACTAATGTTAATTGTTTTATTACAGCTACAAGAATTATAAGTTTCCTCTAAAGTCATTCCAAAAACAAAACAAGGACAATTTTGTACAATAACGAATCTTACCATACTATAAATAAAATGTTATCGTTAACGTAAGCGATAGTACTATTATAAAAATAAAAAGGGTTGTTAAAAACTGTTGTTGTAGTGTGGACGTATTTGTTCTTGGTGAAACCATGGTAAAGTTTGTGCTAAAGACTTGTAACAACTGTTACCAACGAGCAATATTTTGTATGGAGTTGAGTGCCTAAATTCACGTCAATTATTTGGTTAATGGAATGAAAAAAGGATATCCTACCAATTTAATATTGATTCACAATGGTATGTGACTTATCAGCCCACAAAGTTTCGCATCAAAAAAAATTCTATTACCTAAATAGATAGAAGGTATCCTGTATCTAAATTGCGCATTATACTTCACTTTTTATTAATAACGTTTAATTTTTTTATTGAGATCAACCTAACTGACATTTCCTAAACATTAACTTCTAAAAATAATGATGCAATAAAATAATAAAGTGGATGATTTATTTTTTAAATTAATTTTTAGGACAATTTTAGGACAAGGGCCCTAAGTGCGATTTTAAAAAATCTATAAAAATTTACATCTATGAAGAGTTAAGGTGATTTGTACCAACTCCTATGAGTGAAGTGTCATCTAGTGGTCATAATTCAATCAGTTGTGTGTTATTGAACTGCAGCGCTTGCGCGAGTCTACAATATATTACAGTTTTCAATGTTTATCACTAGATGTCGTTCTATTAAATAATGCATTAATAAGATCTTTTTGATTTATTTTGATGTAAAACTCTTTAAACCGAGTGAATTTAACAATAATGTTATTTATTAAATCCACGATACACAGTACAGTTATACAGAGTTCCCACAGATGAAACTTTTTTCACAATCATGCGTACAACTTAGTATAACAAAACGTTTGAACGAACTTAATACATGCACTGCGCATGCGATAAGCGGCCTATGGAACAGAGAGACAACAAGCAGATTTTAAAATGTAGACATTTTTACTAAATATGCTTTAGCATCTATTCCTTTATTGGACTTGACTACTGTATCAATCAGTGATAAAATCAATTAGACATTATTAATTAAGTCTACATTTTTTTGTTATGAAAGAGATAAAGAGATTTATTAATTCAAAACAGCTTTATTTAGTTATAATCACTTGGTTTCTAAGTAAATTTGTAGCAAATTACGTGTGTGCTTAGTGAAATAGAAGTCGTTTTGCAGGATTCTGGAGGACAAGAATGTTTTACCATTGATGGTAATTATCCAGAACAACTAACCTCATCTTCAATTCCAGTAAATTTATACGTACTGTCTATGATTAATACTATTCGAATAAATATATATCTATTACCCATACTATATAATATATACATACGATGGAATATTTTTGATTCAGACTTGTTGTATAAGTCTAATAGAAATATACTAAATACAATTTCTGAGCGCTATCGAATTAGATATAGAAAAATTAAATAGAACCAATCGAACTTTTGAACTACTTACTAATTAACTAACTAGTCTTTTGAAATCTAGTTCACAACAGATGTCGCTACATGCAGCATAGTTGAAAATTTGATATTCATGATTTTTCTCATTTAAAATCTCAGTTTTTGATAATTTTTATTTCAATACACAGTAATTATAACGATGTTACTCATACTATCTCACTCTCAATCCTTTTCACTCTTTTAAAGGGAAAAATAAGAGTCCACATACTTAGTTACAATTTAATTTTTACTTGAATTTGCCTTTATGGTTCAATAATATATAAATATATTTTTGATATTTATAATATATATATCAAACGACATCAAAAAAGGGTCCCGCGATGAAACCTTTTAATTTAAAACGTACGTGATCATAATGGTCCAAAATACTACTTATTATCAAAATTCATAATGGTCACTGACCATTTTATCTGTCACGATTTTGGTGTCTTGCACAGATAAGCATTATTATATTGTCACAGATTATAAAATTACCCTAAGGTCAAAACGTGCAGACATATTTACAAAAACGGTATAAGTTACGGTATATATTTAGAAGCGATATTAAATTTTATGTCTTAACATTAAGGTGCGTTTTAGATTTAAGCAAATACTAATGTTGATCGTGATCTGACCAAGAACGGGTGCTACACGATTAAATGAAGACACACTCAAAACCATCTCTGAATATTAAGTATGTAATAAGTTTATTTACATCTTCAAGTTTATCTGTATTAAGAGGTAATCGAAGGGACTGTTGCAGACGAGCAGCTGCTAGCTACAGCTAGCTTCAAGCTTTAAATAATCAGAGTAATTTTATTGCTTCCTATGCATATAGGTATGCTATGACATAAATATAGAGTACTGGTATGTATGTGTAATCTTTCTCCATCATTTGTCTAGTGAGACGGAAAAGAAAAAATCCTTTCGAGTATGAGAGTTTTAAGGAGCGATGTGCATAAAGAGTGACAAAGCAATAAAATGTACATATTTTATGTATTAATAAACGTACATTGTCAGGCCCTTAGAAGTGTAAGAAGTGTTGACGACTGTATTAATTTAATATCTAAAACACTTTTTACATTCTTCTTCATCATAAACTAAGCTTATCATTTTTTAGTATAAGGTTTTCAGTGAAAAAGAATCGGAAGTGTTAGTCACAAACTTAAAAAAACCGACACATTTATATAGGGAATTCATTTCTATTGCGTGCAATAAATTTTCCTAAAGCATTAGTAGCAGGGTCTCATTTGGACAATCGTAAGACAGCTTCCGAATTCTGCATTCATGCTGATGTCAAACTAATCAAGAATAAATATTCCCAATGAATAAATCACTATTGATGCACATTAATTTATGTTAACATAGAATTAGCAAGCATTCTTACTCCCATACATTCATTACCTATCGAGATGTCAGGCGGTTTCCACAAAGTTTCCTATACAGGTGGTAATGTCAGGATGCCAGGCATGGAATAAAAATATAGGGTATGTTTTCAGAGCTTGGCAAATAATCACCTAATCAGCTAGTTTGGTGATATCATACAGTTAGCCTTTGTGGATAAAAGATATGATTGGGTGAAAGATTTCGAAGTGCAGAAATCTATTCCTTATTGAGATTACAGAGTTTAATAAAATTCTCTGATTTATACTAAAGATTTAAATAAATATGATACTCTTATTGGTTTTCAGAGTGAAAATGCTACTGATAAGAAGCAATTCTTATCACGCTATATCCACAGGTTTTAAATTTAAAACGTCATTGTTAAATATAATGAAATCTAATAAGTAAAAACTCGTCAAACTACAGTTATCAGTTGGGCATTTATCAATAGGCATATTGTTTATAGACAGAATACCATATAACTACTTGAACGATATCGTCAAAGGAGCCGCCCTGAGCCTTGTCCAAGGAAGACAGGACTTTGAATATTAAACAGATACAAATTGAATAGATTGAGACCTACGTAACGTTTTTTTTAATCTTCACTGATCAAGTTATTTTGCAATGCAAATTATTTTCTCTCTACATCCTTTTAAGTCTTTAAGTCTCGTCTTAAGTGCAAAGGGTTGAACATTGTTGTCTTTTATCTATGGATACAAAGGATATGAAAAACATCCGTTTACCTCAAGGCACTATTTGTACTTATTGTTTTCGTCAAAAGCACGATGAAAGTATTGTTTTAAAATTGCCAGACAAAAGATACATCGAAGATTTCAGCCAATAAACTTCCAGGTCATGTCGTAAGGAAACCATCGAGGCAGATCAGTATCCTTGCTTCGGTACAAATTTTCGCAATGTATGCTTTTTTACAGAAATAATAAGAATTTGTTGGTATATTTTGAGATGGCCAAGCGCCTTCGCGTTGTACTTTGTTGATCAAGCATTGCATGTATGATAATTCCAAATTAAATGTAGAGATTTAAATACGAGGGATATCCAAAATCTTGTTTGCCTTTTCCGATAGACCCTAAACTACACTGTTACACCTCGAAATTTAAGCAAAAACTTTTAAAATTGTCACTCCGTGATACGAATATAGGTATTGTAAGGAAAAGTGTATTGTGGATTTTGTAAACCTGTTTATTCCTTGGTTATAAATATAAAACATTATAACAATTGTGAGCTTATTGCAATTACACGGACAGCCATATCTTACATGGCTATGTACTCAGAATATTAATTATTGTTTTTAACACAATGAATAAAAGTAACAAGGAAACAACTCAAAAACCTTGTAAATAAATATATAGCTTATATACATACATAAGCTAAAATGGAAGGGTGATGTCACAAAAAAAAGAATAAAGTCATATTACACAGCTAAAAAGTGAGAAAAGAGTAGATTATAAAGTACAGTACATACAAAAAATAAATTATGTATCGGCGTTTTTGATACATATCATATACATATACATATGAATACATAAATCGGATAATGTTTTCAAAATTTGACAAATGGTCTATACAACTTATATATATATTAACTTAACTTTATTGACTGGCAAAACAAATTCTGCGACGAATTGTGACTTAATTCAGAAAGTATCATGTGTAAGTATCAATGAATCTATCATTTATTTTTTATTGATCGAAATAACCTATTTGAATTTAAAACCATACGAATGTATTTAGTTTATATTGTATTTTTGTGGACTTGTGAAACAAACATTAAGAATAATAGCTGCAGATATTATTCAATTGAGTTTATTTTGGGGGAGCAATATTAGCCACTTATGAAATTGTTTGGTCCGGTCCTGTCGACAAATATTTTCAAAATAGGGTCTTTTATTGTCAAATTGACCGAATGATTGAATGGGGAATAAATGGATTTTTAATTTTAATATCACTGATAATAAATATTGTAAAAAATATATATTTAATATTTGAAAATCCTAAAATTCGTAATAATTCGTAAATATTCTGAAACGGACCAATAAATAACCTTTGAAATAATAATTTTCTGATGACTTGATAAAAGTATCACTAAACCACAGTAGTACTTTATTTTGGTACATTAAAAAACTTTAAAATAAACTTTAGTTGAATTAAAGCCAACGACGAAATCTTTACATCCTCCATTTGGCAGTCCAGCATGGTGAGCCGACTGGGTCGAAAAATAGATGCGCAGAACTCGAATTTCGATATTTCTTCTAAGTGAAAGTAAATTTTCTTCAATCACATCATTGAAGTATTAGGTTCATATAATTAATAATAGGTCTTAGCGACAACCTAGCTTAGCATGCTTTAATGAATAACACTGAAGCGTTATTTTAATGTTATATCACTCCGAACCTTTTAGCTCACTTTATTGGGTGAAGCGTCGAGACACAAATGGCGTATGTATCAAAACCCCAAACAATAGGACAAGCAGTCCGTTACACAACATATGCAACTAATTTTACGTTACCACAAAGCACCACGAGCATGCCTAACCACACTGACGTGCTAATCACTAATTATCCCAAATTATCTCTAAAAAATACCACCCTGAGCAGTTTTTGCCAATAGTTTTATTGCGTGTAATTTGTTATGCCGTCGATTTGGTTTTTGGGCATACGCTTGGTTGCCCATGAATCTAGAATATTACCATATTGATTTGTTGCTTTTTTGACGGCTGCTTGCTCAGTGAACCTAACACCGGCATATGAGCATTGTAATCTTATAATACTCGTCGAGATTATTGTGAGAAGTTCAATCGATCTGTATTTTGCAGTATTTATCAATTCAAAAATACCCACAATATCAAATAATTGGAAAACCCCTGAAACGGTTAAAATATAATAAAACCTATTCCTGTATCAGTCTACCATCCATACACTTGTACTCATAAAATCGACCCCTATTTATATTTCCTACAATAAATTATAAAGGCAAGATCTTCGAATGACAATAACAATTATCTTGCGACATACGATCAAAGACAGTTGCGAAAACAATTAACTATAAAGAGTCCGTAATTTGTAAGAATTAAAAGCAAATTATAGGTTGAATAGAACAAATGTCGTTTGATTGCTATAGTTTGTAGTGTTTTTTTAGGTATAGGTATTAAAATTCTTATATTGTGGTTTCGTAAGATAATTGAGTTAAAGCATTTGATGCAATTAAATGGTGATGAATTTACCATGCCGACGTATAAACAAGCAGATGACGTTTAAATCAGAATATAACAGTATTTCTCAATGTTATATTGAAATTTTCCATTAAAAGATTCTTTAATTTTATAAAGCATATTAAGTAATACTTTTATTATAAGAGAAGGCTGATCTTGTGATCAGCCTTGTGTGGCTGACACAGGCTTTCTATTTTTGGGCATAATCATGATGTTTTTCATATATAACATAAATAGATAAAAAGAAAAAGATTTAAAAAAAAAGATGAATTAAAAAAATTTTGTTACAAGTAATTGAACATTGAACAGAAAATGCAACATTTTTTTTAAAAATATGCTTTTATGGTCAATTACTATTACAATTAAGTAAAGGTTATTTTCCGAAACGTATAACAATTTACAACATACCTCATCGAACACCCGCTGCGGAGGAGTGTTTAAACCTTGTATGTAATAAATTATTTTTTTATTGCTATTTAACCATTTATAGGAGTTTCCTAGTTTTTGCGGCAATACTAGTGCATGTCAGTATGCGTAATACGTAGCAAATTTTTAGGCGCCTATGGCAAATAAAAGAATTCAGCACATTTTTAATACTTCAAAATTAAGTATATGCTATTTAACGTTTTCACATTCAACGAAAATTAAAACTCAATCCAGTTAAAATTAGTTAGTCTAAAATAAAATAAAACTGATGTTGCTATAGTGAATAATTGTATCTGGTAACATTTAAGCGAAATAAAGCAATTTATTCTTTCATATCACGTCCGATACGCGGGTTGATTGCAATCAAGCGAATCAACCCTTATTGGGTTTGCGAGTGTATCCGCGGCGCGCTCTATGTTTGTTTGTTAACTGCACTGTTTGCGTCGGCTATTATCTCTCAAATACAACGATTTGAGGCCACTGGAAGAATCACTTATTATCATAGATTAATAGATTTTTTATAGCATTTACACTTTTAAGTTGATTTCTCTTATTAAGTTGAAATTATTTTTAAATTACACACATACCATTTCTGTTGCTTTAAGACAGCCATAGTCAGCGGAGCAAAACAATCAATATGTATTTATATCCGTTAGAGAAATGTCATGTGGCTGTCTGCCATTTCCAGAATTAGAGTTTACTTCTTTGTTACGAGGGTCTAAATTATTTTTATCTAACGATTTATCAATTTTTATTGTCCCGATCGTGCTCGGGCAGTAACAGTTTGTATGATTTGCTATTGTGGTGTTATTTGAACACAGAGAGGACAGTATATTACCGTTAAGAGAGGAGACATTCCTAAGCATCTATTCTTATTTTATTTAACAATATTTTCCTCTTATATTATTTATTTACCTAACAAGGGACGCACTTACACGGAATCCAATCTTGGAAATGTTAAGTTATGGGTGTTTTACAATGTTAAACTAAAAATTCATAATTTGGTGTGAATTTGTAAGTTTGTAACCTAAAATGTGTGTTGTTGCATTATCTTCTGGTTATATATTGGTATATTACGTAAAAATAATGATATACAAATTATATATTAAATTATTCATCAATTACTTACAACACTGGTCTATTTCTTATTTAACTAAACGTGTAGTAAAAAATTAATTAATAAATTATTCAATTATGCGATTACATGGTTAATTAACTAACTGTATAGTTATTTGTGAAACGTCTCGATTTGTAAGTAAATATTTCGAATTTTAAGCACATAAGTATTGCAATAATGACATGTGATATCTATCATTCATATAATTGAAATATTCATGACATTCTATAGAGATCCTGCTTGCAATCTGCTATACAGATTCAAGGATGCGGTTTAAGATACATTTCGTCGTGTTATTGTTAAAAATTGTCGCCGCATTGTGTGGTTTGACGTTAGTGTGTCAAGTGGTTCAATTGATTTTAAGTTATGATCAATATAAACCTTATATAACTTTAAAAAATGTCGGGTAAGGAAACTTCCTGTCGAAAATTACGAATATGATTCAATAACATAATTGAGCAAAAAATTTGCGTAGACAGTGAAGATGACAGCGGCAATATTAATTTAATATCTATTGGAGCAGATATAAGGTTATTATCGAACGTAATTTTAAGTTGACACCGTCAGAAGTCTCGCGACTGCTTTACCGGCTCTTGTCAAAGTCGAATTGCTTCGGAAATACTTCGTATATTATTTTAAAATATCCATAATAATGGAAGCAGACTACAGGAATAGAAATCGCCTCGTTAATAGATGTTTATTTTTTTTTTTTTTTTAATGGGGCCAATGGAGCTAGATCCCCCCCTTAACTTGTGCTATTAAGGACCTGTCTTTAAAATTTTACAATTTGCCTAATCTTTACATTTTTTCCTTAAATACATTTTGATTCTTTTCATTCTTTTCTATAAGGTATAAGTCTGTTTCAAGTTGCTCATGAGGATTTTTATTATTTCAATTTATACTTTGTATTTAGGCACTGTATTAGAATTTAGTTCTTTATTACCTTTGATATCCTAGGAATTATAAAGGAGAGCTATTAATATTCTTGCATCACGGTAGCTGAAACGATATGATTTATGCAATTTTTCAGATCGCGTGCGGGACACGCCCACTTTAGTGTGATTTGGAGTGGGACATGACTTGCTGGACGACATGGCCGGTCGTGGCGTTAAGGGCAATGCCTTAAGTTATATTTATGAATAAGTACTTATTCATATGTACTTTAAGTGATCATGGTTTTATTCTGACTTGTATTTACGACATTCCTAAGGACGGGTGAAAAGTATATCAAAATTTCACATCATTTTACAAACATGATTTGATTTGTGAATAAACAAAACTAATCATGTTGTAAAAAATCTAACCTTGTAATACAACCCATCTCCTTTCCAAAAAGAAAACTCGAATTATGTTCATTAACGAGGAAGGTATCCGCGTACATACATAAAATATATATACGATCCAAGTGGGAAACCTCCTTTTATCTTTCGTTTTGAAGTCCTAAAAAGGTTAGTTTATTACAATATATTCTTTTTTACCTTGAAACCTAATTACGGGCCCCACACTGGTATTGTGATAATAATGGCGCAGGGAGTGTGGGGGTCAAGACGAAGAAGTTCAATGGCCTCATAACCACTTAAACCACTAGGAGGTGGGTAACGCTTTTTTTACTTTTCATCGCTACCGCCTAGCCATCGTCGCTTGCGCAACCCTCCAATGAAGCCACACTACTTATATTTGAACCAGTTGGGAGCGGCATACGCGTTTGTCCCTTACTACTCGTGTATATCTAGTTGAGCCATAAGTTGTGTATCCAATGAAAATACATTTTATATTATAATAATGAAGTATTCGTCAGTTATTATATTGACCATGTGCTGCTGGAAAGTCCATATTTAATCCAATGGGTATGCCAATCAAGACTGCATCTTGATTGGCTTTGGCTAAAGTTTAAAAAAAGGAGTGCCTTTTTCAGTAGCTTAGTGACTCTTTGACACCTCGACACGACACTATACCAATACACACTATATCAATGACGCAGCAAGATGACGACCTCTTCGACCACTTGAGCAGCTTTCCTAACTTTAGAATCGTAACTTTAATCTCACTTTTTTCATCGGTAAAGAAGATATTTCTGTGCTTTTCACATATATATCGCGGAGAGCGTTTCGATTGATCCACTCTCTTCATATGTAAAAAATATGATTAGCACCGAGGTTTAAGACTTGTTTTATAATAAGCGACTGACTAACGGAAATCTTCATTTCTTGTGATAAGATTTTGTCTTCGACAGACGAAGTGTTGTGGTAAATTGAATGGCGCAATAAGTTTTTAAAATAATAGACATGTTCCAAACCAAAATTAATCAAATATTTGAATAAAGAAAAGTATTTTTGTAGCAGTATCTGTGGCGAGACTAGTTATATAGTTTTATTAAAATATACAATAATTTCGATAAAGAAATATTTCGATTAATACTTCTCCTTAACACTTTATACTCTTCTCGTGGAATTTATAATGAAGTATGGCTACTTTAGTAAGTTTTTATATGAATCAAAATTATAATAATTACACAAAGGCGAGAAAGAGACGGCGATTGTGGAAGTAACACAGCGTTGCCGTAAACGTAAAAGAATTCATTATGTAAGTCATTTAGCCAAGTTACTCGAGCTTTTAACTTTATATAATTTTACTAGGTCAAAGCAATAAGGCTAAAAAGGGACTTCATAAAGACAAATCTATAAGCTTTAAGCACGCTCTCATATGGCGCTTGCCTTAAACATACGTTTCAGACTTTTTATAGTTTATATTATAAGTATACGAGTATGTTAAAACAGTATGGAAAATGTCGTCATATTCGTATAAGGCTGCTTTTACTATTGCTCCAATGAAGCATGTGAAGTATAATTTGATAAATTATTGCATGATTAAACACATTAAGAGAGCGGTAGAGGAGATCACGAACTGGTAATGTTGGTTGTTGGGATTCGACGATGATAGCCATTTGCTAGTTATTTGCTAGTCCTAGTCATGGCCAAGAATCCTTAATCGAAACAAAAAACTTCGTTGCAGGAATAATTCTTATATTTAAAGATGATACATACCTATACCTAAAATATGTTCGTATAAGTTAAGTCCTGGAAATATTTTGTTCAAAGTCACTTGTTTTTGATCAAGAAAACCATCTTAGTATAAGAATTCTTTTTCTAAACGGTGAATCGTTGACTATAAACAGTTAACATTTAACTTAAACACAAAAACTTGTTTGTTTTCTGAATAAAAAAATAAGGATTTTTGTAAGATGTTGTTTATATTTTTTAGGAAACACAGAAAATAAAAAACTAGTTCATTGAGGTAGACTATACTAGGTCTTAGTACATAACGTGAGAAAACTAGAAAAAGAAGAGTTCTCTTCACTGTTACTAATAGATTTAATTCATTACCGATTTGCAGAATAAAATACCAATAGACATATTTAACCATACTTTAGGCGCTATGTGTGTGGTCTTGTACATAGCCACTACTATTGTTACACGACAACTCGATTGTCAAACAACTATTTTCTTTACTTAAAAAATCTATCCGAGACAAACACTATCAAACCACTAATATATAATGAGAAATTGGTATTCACCGATTCACCGTTTCGGTCTAGAAATTTTGAGACACTTCCCAAAGCTATCTATATAGTGCTATAAAGCTATATATATATATATATATATATATATATATTTATAGTATATATCATATAAAATAACCGTAGGGTTGCGAAATCGATTGATAGACAAATCGTATGGGTTTGTTAGTTGTAACCCATACCACCGCGCCATACATTCTTACAAACGCAATTAGTGGCAATAATTCTGATAAATACCACATGTCAGTTCAACACGGATTCTTATCTCTGCTCCACGGTATTTATTAACTCGACATGTGTACTTGGATATTGCTTAGGGTTGTCACATGCGTAATTTAAAATCACAACAATTCTCCGTAGTTTTTGTTTGTATTCCCAGCTTAAATGTGTTTTAATATATCTTGTATACTGAATGATCAGGATGTTGTTACTTGTATTTTTATTAGCAAAAACATAATTTTAAATAGAAATTTATTATTAAATTATCTTAACCTAAGGTGTATACGTAGAACTATTTGTCTATACAATAAAATCATCGATAAGTACTTTTTTTTAATAAAAGAAACCAAGTACCTCAGGATCGTATCGAGTGTAAGATATAGTAGTAATAATAATTCTGTGTTGTTTTTAATTCGATTTGATATCTGTAAAAGTATAGGTAATGTTACGTGATTTCCGAACTGTAAGATAATGTTATGTAAACAGTTTTGGCCGAACCCTAGCATATTTTTAATTACGCGAGTAACCAGGTTAATGTCGCTGAACGATTTTAATTATAACAATTTTTTTTCGGATATACGAAGAATTATTTATTATAATTTATACCAGTTACCTACTTTTTTCGTGGTAGATGTAGTAAGTTGTTGTCGTAATATTCATTCATGCAAAAAGCAATCAAAAATTGATAAAATCTGTATAGAAAAATTAATTAATATAATATTTAAAGAATGATTTTCCAATATTTAATGTCTTCTTCCCGCGAAGATTTTTGAATGGATTTCATGGTTTAACTTAGTTATGCTATAAACTCTATATTATTAATACCCTCCGTAATGTATCGATACTTGATCGTACTTTACGGTTTTTACGTTGTCTTCGTTTTATAGAGCTTTTACTGTAATCATAGTAAATGATATAAAATGTAACTTTAAAAAAGTTTAACTAAGATAATGGTTTAAGTAAATTATGAGTGCATTAATATTTCTAAGGTACATTATTAGACTATTATTAATTCAATATAATATACGTAATATTAAAAAGAGCGTTTAACAATATTTCCTTCAGCGTTTACTTTTTATTTGACAATATAATGTAATAAATTCCTAAGAATCAATTTATATGTAAACATACCTACTGTCCTTATCTTTTATGTGCAAATACTTAAGTTCTACCACTAATACATCGTTTGTGTCCTACAAAATTATACTCATTAATATGTAGAGATAAGTACAATTATCAACGTAAAAACAAATTATAAATGGAATGAATATACGTAACTATTTCATACAAAAACTCTTTGGAAGTCATCTCAATAGCCTGCACCTAAGTAGTACTTATCATGTTGCGCGCATCTCCCACTTAACGCGGATAGATAGTTTCAGCTAGCTTTTAGAGTTTTATCCTAATTGGTTATTTAGAATGTATCATACATTTTAAAATTCCATAGATAATAGAGCTATAATTAAAAACTCAATGGATAAAACACTCACGCAACTTGACGCAGCGCATTCAACGACAGAGTGACGATCCTTAGACAAATGTATGAAATGCTTAATTTTTCTGAGACACAAAAGCTAACCCATTGAAAAACCAATTACTGATAATGTATACTCCCTAATAAACACTTGTCTAAGAAAAAGGGTTGGTTATGAATTGAGGCGCAGAATTTTTGGATGGCTTCCATTGTCACAATGACAGAATGACACTTATGTCAAGCGTCTCGGTATTTTGGAAGATGCATTCAAGTTGGGGTTTTAAAAAGAGAAACATTTTATAACTAATTGCCCCTTAACTCGGCAAATTTGTGAATTTTAAGAGGGATATTGTCTGTCGAGGAGTAACTACGACAATTTTAACATCTCCAAATTCTATGGAATGGATTCGAAAATTGGATTTTTAAATTGAGATAGCAGTTGAAGTGGTCCACTAGATGGCGCTATTAAAAAGAAAGTTAATTGGAGGGAAAACGCTTCCTATAATAATTAACAAAGTTGTAATGCTACAGCTTTTCAATGTGCACTTAAAAACAATTCTGGGTTAAAAAATTTTTTTAAATACAATAATGTATCGTTTAAACTAAATAAATAAATATATATTCAAAATAAGGAGAAAGTTATAAATTTAACTTATACACTCTATAGGTTATGTTATATATATTATTTTGTTCAATGTATATTTATTGGAACTGTTCATTAAAAAAAAATGTCGTATTTGCTTTTTTATCACTTACTAATAAGCCTCAAGAAAAGTTAATAAAACTGTTAACCTAAGGGCAGTGCCCGAGGGGCTGAACTAAAAACTAGTTTCCGAGAATGCTTACAAACAATAGAGACGACACTATTTTTAGCTGAAAACTAGAATTGATAACAAAAGACTTAGGAATTGTTCGTAGTTGTCAGTTCATAAGTAAATCTTTACAATGTAAGACAAATTGGTTCTTCTTGAATGTTTAAGAGTGTACAGGTGAAAGAAAACAAAGCTTTTGTCTGGCAACGCTATAGTTTATAAAAACAAAACCTCTTTTCAAGAAAATACTGTCTTATTCCCCTAATTATTTTGATATATCTATGCAAATCTGGAATAATATTAAAGTCCACATCAGAATAAGTGCGAAACATAAGTTCTAACTTATTAAATACAATTTCAGAATTTTCATTTCAATTCAAGAATTTAGTTGAACTATTAAGTGAATTTTCATCATGTATTCTTAAAATATATAGTTTTTTTTGTAATTAGTAATCTACGCACTGATATACCTAATGACTGCCTAGAGCCTAGTTTTTCTATGGTTTTTCTGTGCTGCCGATACCTTATAAATGTAATAATAGTATACGTAAATCTCATTTACACGATCTAGGTCTATAAGGCACATGTTATGCATTTTCCTAAACTATTATAAACTTATAATATGTGATACCATAAAGCAAATTGGTACTTCCAATCTATCAACTCCAGGAGACAAATGACACAGGATGTTGTCTGTCTGTTTGTCTAATCACTCTTGGACAATTTATTTTTACTCTTGTTAGCAATAGAGTATATGACATGACGAAGGAGATCGTTATATACATAAGTGCTACATTTGTAAATAATCAACGCCTCTGTTAAAACCTTGTGAATAGACTACCTGGGTAAAAATTTAACAGCAGTATGGCATCCCTAATTCTGTCTCCCTAGTCTTAAATAGTTAAAACTCATTAACACTACAGTCAATGAACACTTAGCACTTCCTTGTGTCAGCTTTTGTGTGAAAAGCACACATTCACACTAACAGTGAATTGCAGCCTCATTCTAGATACTGAATATTTTAGTACACTTCGCGAATACGAAGTCATTTCCTTGCGCGATTCCTTAAACTTTAAAAGCCTTGAAATAATATTATACACAATAATGAAAGCTATTATAAACCTATTTAAACGTCATCAACAATTAGTAATGATAACTTATTTGCTTTTGACTTTACAGGTAGTCTTTCAAAATTACGTATGCAAAAATGCAAAGAAAACCTACAAAATGGCGTCCTGACAGTTGGCGTTGGCGCCAAATTAAACCGTGTTCACTATGATATCGCGCTTTGATCTCTTCACTGTAGAGTGTTTGTTTAGCGTCTGTCTGTTTGCCTCGTTGAAAGGACCTCTGAATGTGAGGGTAGGTTTCTTTCAATAGAAGATTTATATTGGAAAGTACAGCGTCGCAATTTGTGGATAGTAGATACTGTGATAAACTGCCCTCCACTGAAAGTGTGAGGGTTCAGCAAGAAAGCTTTTTAGTCATTCTTTTATTCTATGTTTGCTTCAATGTGTAAGAAATGTTGCAAGTATATATAAACAAAAGTTTGACTCAAGAGTTTCGAGATTGATATAAAATACGATATAAGTACCTAACCATAACAATGGTGATTACATTTTTAAATATCTCACACCGATTGAGTGTTCAAAGCGAAAACACAAGGAGAAATTCCATCAGAACATCGTATTATGATAATACATTTACTGAGGAATTGATTACATATTCATTAATGATCCAATTTATTCTTATACATTCGGTTGCAAGGGATCGTAATTAATGATTCGTTTAGGAATAGGATGATCCGAAATCAGACGTTTGTTTTTGTGTGTTTGACTATAATGATACGTCTATTTATATTCTTTAATATCTACCATTATATTTCATTACTTTTATGAACATTTTAGATTGTTTATAGACAATAAAGCCCTATCCCTAATACGTTGTAATTGTTGACAATAAATTGGAGTAGATAAATATTTCTTCAATTCCCAGAGCTACTTAACACTAAATCCCATTTATTGAACACAAATTCCAGCGACACGTTCGAGAATTTCAAAATCTTTCACAACAGCTAGATATCAACCGGATATGACGTTCGATGCGCGTGCGCTCACTTCCTGCCGCGTGCAGCCAAAATGGCGGCCGGCTATTTCCGCTAGGGTGCTTCGTATAAATTATCCCTGGGGATGAATTGTTTGCGTTTGTACAATCAATTGATATTCTCACGAGTGACAATCCAAATTTTTCACGGTGAAAAGATGATTTTTAACTTTAAGCTGTAATTAAATAAATAAATGTTATTTGTAGTCCAGCACTTCTTGCGCTATACGAGTGTCTTGATAACCATCACTTTTCCTCACATTAAAAGCTTTCTTTTTGCAAAATATTGTGAGGCAACGTAGTGTCAACAAAATGAAGAATTTATATGGTAAAACCAAAAGGATTTTTAGTTATTTGTGTCACTTTACCTATTTAAGAAAAAAAATGTTAAACATATTAATATAGTAGTAGGTAGCAATAAAATTAAGCTTCCGAGGAATCTATTCAAACATATGTATTCCTATCTATTGCTTATTGTTTGTACAAGCAAAATATTTTTATGTTCAATAATTTCATGGGATAAATTTTGGTCGAGCCTATTAGGAGGCCACAAGACATGCCAACAGCCAACGCTACACCAGTTACTTATTCTACGTAAGTATAAAAACAGGTCAGTTCAAAGAAACGACTTGAGGAACAAGTAAAAACATCATACATTCTGTTTGAGCCATAACCGTCACTTCTGAAAGTATATTAGTCGCACGTGAGGGAACACGTTAAGGCACCTGCAAACCACGGTTGGCATAAAAGCTTCAGCATTTAGATGTTATGGATAAATTGGTGAATGATTTTTGTAAGATAATAAAAACAATTGCATTTTACACGAACATATTTTATTGGAGGTATTTCCGAACCATTACAACAATGGGTCCTCCAAGTTGTGTGTTCTTCAAGTGGTGGTATCACTTAACATCAGGTAAGCCTAGCCATTTGCTAAAAAAATATATACTTATATTTTAATATTATATATCTCATATAGAAGCGAGGTAGGATGCAAGGATTGTAGCAAGTGGAGGTTTGTAATCTCTGCCTATCCAAATACAATCCTATACAAATAAATGAAAATAAAACAAACTTATTTAGTCTAGCGCAGATTCCGAGAAAGCCTCTAGCCCTACATAGGTATTCAGCCATTTGAAGTACACGTAAGTTCTTCTTTACGAAAATATAAAATCTAGTAGATTTTCCTACTTTATCCTATTTCATTAATTGCACTCAATTATTGTTAATTGATATAATTTTTTTGGGTAAAGGACTATTCACGATCAGACAGAAAATTATAACGTTTTATATAGGCTTAACAGTTATGTTAATTAATAACTAGAAAAACAGGTAAAAATGTGCATAATTATGGTGTTATAATGCTATTGTTCTCGTTTAGTGATAATTTGCTTGTAATTAATTCTATATAGGTCTATTGTTAGAACCTACATACATTTATTATCATAGTTGAATTTGATTTGGAGATTACCTTCAAGAGTGGACAGTCATGATTTGTTCATTGCCAATGAACAAACAACCTTAATAAGTATGCCACCCACTAAAGGGCAGAAGGCACGATACACCTTCTTTTTCAACTTTATTTGGTATGTGTTATTGAAGTCTCATACGCCACATTTGGACTGGTTTGAACACATTTCTTTGTCTTTGTCTTTATAATTATTTTTTAGGCAAGTACAAGACAATCTTCACGTGCGTTTTCATCATTAGAGCATGTGTTAATTGCGCACGAAAAAAACTGTAACATCTTATTACGTATACATTTATATAAAACTTCAACAACTTTAAAAGGAGCAATCATGGTCAGTGAATGTCCTTCCTCTTGTAGGCAATATATTAAAAGTTTCCAATCATGTTTCCCGGACTTCAAACAAACACGAGGGAGGGGAAAGCCAGTTTGTTTTTAAAAACATATTAATGTTTAGTCCATTATTAAACCTAAGCGAAAAAGGTTTAGTTAGCTTTTTCATTTATGCTAAGTGTATTCTCATTCGAACATATTCACCGTCATGCTATTATCTGATAGAAAAAGAAAAACTGTATTCTAACAAATAAAAATGTACGTAAAAATCCGGAGCACGCAAATTAGACAACAAAAGAGTAAAACGAGCATCCTGATTACGATAATTAAAATCCACTAAACTGATTTACAGCCTCTCCAGACCCCCATCACTTAAACTCTTTAGTTCGTATTTAATTGGAAAGATCTTAAAAAAATCCTCGTTTTGTTTGCGATGAATTACCGGATACGAGTCGTTGCTTCAAAGGTTTGTTTATTGAATGCGATATGACATTCCCGTGGTTCTTATAGTCAAATTAGGCGGATATATCAATCGGTGTATTTGTGTTTTTGCCCGCGTCTCTTTGCTGTACCGCCCAATGAATAGTTAATACGAAATGTTTTGTATACAGGGAAAAAATTGTAAATGGACGGTGTTTTATTCCTTTTAAGAGATATCCTCAAAGTGCTTGTCAAATTTGCAAATTTACACAAAAAGACAGTCGACAATTGTTGAGTCAACCAGTTATTAGGAGTAATTTATAGCTTATGCTTCTTTATTTTAGGTGTATTTGGTGTAAGAGCGACGCGGTCTTTTATAAAATAATTTGGCCGTATTACTATATCTATTTTCTATTCTACATAATAATTCAAGAATGAATTCTAGTTCAAACAACGCGACAAAATAAAATGAATTCTTATAAACTATTCCGCGAAACAAGTCCCTTTATACGAAAAACTAGTAAATCAGTAACAATACGTAGAACAAACAAGTGTGTGTTTGTTTGCCCACGAAACAGATCTGTTGTCTCAGTTGATTGCCGATCGAAACTTCACAACTGACCATTCCGAATCGGATTACTGGTTCGTTACTGACCCAACATTTTTGCTATTTGCTCAACCGCTAACGTAAACAAAAAGCATCATTATTCGCGCACCAATACAGCAAAATCGCAAGAATTTTTCTGAATTCTGAATTTGTAAATCCCCGAGAAAACATCTTAAAAGGATTGAACTACATATTTGAAACTAAAAATTCGACTATACTAAATTTAACAATATTTACATACTATATTATGAATATGTTCTGGGTTCAGTTTTACTTATCAAGTAGTCTAGAATATTGTATGTTTTATGTTATATACCTATAGAAAAGCAATAGAAACATAGAAAGACACAATGCTTAATGAATATGATTAATTATTTTCACTTTACAAGTCCAATTTTATCTTATTAAATAACAAGTTAAAATACAATCGCTTTATAATAATGGATTATTAGAATTACGTGAATAATCTCCTGGTTTCGTCAGTTAGCGCAACCCTGACATCACTTGCTTATTTGTTATGGACAAATCGAGGGAAACTTTTTAATTGCGCCGTCCTTTATTTGAACTTTGTACTGATACTATTGTTAAGCTCATATCATGGCTGTGGTCAATTCCTGCATTTATAATAAAATTGTGGGATTTCTGATTGAATTACAACTGCACAGTTGTTGCAGTTATTGTTAAAATAGATTATTTATTTAATCTGTAAGAATACTACACAAGATTACAAATTACACTTGATTTAATTTAATTTGCATTTTGTATAATTTGCCAACGTCCATCATATGAAATGTTCTGCACTGCCGGTTCCGGGCGAATTAGTATTTAATGTGTATTAGAGTTGGGCTTATCAGTGATCAGCTGAGCTTGTTTAAAAAATATTAATCACACAGAAATGTCTGCCGAACGCGGCAAATTTGTTATTTTATTACTTTATTGATTTAGTGACCAGAATTAGGTTATTTGAATGCGTTAAATATATATTCGATTTTATTCTGACGTTGGACGACTCTTATTCTAGCTTAGAGTTGCCTGGATATTTCTGATCTTCTACCAATTATCAATGAGGAGTTTTTAGTACTCATTGAATGGAATCGAGGTCCACCGGCTTTCTCCTATAAATGTGGCGAAGATTGATATCCCGGTAGTACAAGCACGGAATGTTTGAATCGGCTAATAAAAGTTATTAGCCCGTTCGGCGAATTAATAGATCTGGAATTATATAAACAATAGTAACGGGACAGTTTAATTAGAAGAATCTCGAATTTATAACATACCAAAATAATTTCTAAGGAATTTACTATATTAGTGAACAAAAATCTACAATAAATGTTTATAGCAAGAATGGTAGCTACGAGTATGGCCAGTAACAGATTTTTATTTTCTTATAAATCATAATTAAAAAAGTCAATAAAGAAAATACATAAAATTTTGTTTTATTTTATTCTTAGTAAAAAATATTATTCTACGTGGCATATGAAAATATTTGTATGACATAGTTGCATACGTTTATTCAAGATTCGCGACCTTGTTCGAGATTAGTGGTTTCATTCCAGATTCCAAAATAAAAAATTAGCTGTCGTAAATTGCTGAAATGGAATAGTAAGGACTCGTAATCCTTCCTCAAATAAATTATATTACTTAGTAACGAATACTAATTTAATTGTAATTTATATAGTGTCTGTATCTCTGTATTTACAACAGCAATAGTTTCTCAGTGCTCAGATGACTGAATTGTGTGAAATGTGAATATATAGGTACACTATATCTTGTAAAAGTTAAATATTATAAACTAAAATAAATAAAACAATTCATAAATTACAATGTCATACTGAAATGCGTGATATTTTTGTTTGTCTGCGCTGGGCATAAATTCAAATCCTGCGCCCATATATTCGACACAGGCGCAGTAGCCATCATAAATTGCAGACGGACCACCCGACGATACATTCTTCGGATTAATATGATTCAATTATTAAAATGGAATAAGCTCAGGTATTACGCATATTAGTATAATTTAAAATAATTGTGTTTTATTAAGTACAGTAACGCCGCACGGACAGTACGGACACTATATGATATAATAAAATATAGTACAAAATAGATTGTTTATTATATTTTTTAGAGTATATAGATAGATTACCAATCGAAATATCATTTATAAGGGTGACTATGCTAAAAATTTGGCGGTTTTTCGCATCTAGCATCATTACAGCCACACCGGATGTAGCGTCAGACGCCGTGGCGCGTGCGTAACAAATCACTATTTTACAACTTCCGGTATCTCAGTTCCTTGCAAACAGCGCCTAAGGGTGGACGTGCAAAAAATAATACTCGGTCACGCGCCGTTGACGCTGATGTTATTATGAAAAATAATTTGTCTAGTCTCCCCTCCGTTTGTCAATCCCTATTTTTTTATGTAATATGAATTGCAATATCAAAGTTAATGAATAAATCAATAAATTTACTTGAGAGACGGTAAATTTGTATTATTTATGTTATACAATTATATTTTTTTTAGAATAACTGACCCTATGATCCTCGTACCCATCAGTTGATTATTGTTTTTTTTTATTACTTACTTGTTCCACTATTCGGGAGGCTGGGTAGAAAAATTAAAGTTAATAAGTAAAAAGGTTGATACTCATTTAATCGTATAAGGTCATCGATTGTTTTGCCTTCCCGACGAAGTATATGATTCCTTTGTGTATAAAAAACTTCTGTGTTTTTCAAATCCCGTATTTTTCAATAAGCACTCGCACTCCAGAAAAAAATCATTATCAAATTCGGTTCAGCTGTTCTCGATAATGCGCTTAGCAACACATTTAGTGATTTATTTTTATATTTCAGATTCTCTGAAAAGTTCCATCCGTTTCACTTCCGTTTTATAATTTTTACACACAAAGGCTTGTAGAAAACACTTCACACAGAAAAGTGAACGTAGTATAACCATTTTCCAAGTAGGTACCAATTAGTACGTAAACCAATACAATAAACATTTATAAGCTAACATTTGTTTAATGGATATTTCGTGTTACAACAAGAACACGATAATTGACGATTTATAACAACCAGAAATCATAAACTTTATTATCCTGTCATAAAGGCCACCAAAATCAAACAAACAGTGATAAATTTAAAATGAATTAAAGCAAATCTTTCCTAATACCGTCCAGTGTAACTTGAACTTGCGGGAATAAAATGTTTTATTAAATTTAATTACTTCTTTTATTATTCAACGTATTGTTTTTATTTTTTTTCAATTTGAAAAGATGACCATAGTTTGAAATTTACGTAAAGTGGAATTACAATAAAAAATCACGATGCTTCGTTGTTGATGTCGCGAAGTTATGGCTTGATTTTTTCTCTAGTTTGAACTGTTTGGGGTGGCAGAGGTCAAGTGATTCTGGTGGTAAGGGTTTGCAAGTCACGTGTCAGACACCCTTTCATTTTGTAAACGCAATAAATATTTACAAATGAAAACTGGATTTCGACAATTGGTAATAATTTATTGGTGGTTTTATATAATTTTGAAAACATTGGGCTCTAGGGGAAACCATAATGTGCGAAATTTAGATGTAAACCGTGCAAAGCAATGGAGGTAACTGAATCATATTGAAATGAAGATGGTTTATAACGATGTAATATTGTATTCACTATTTGTATTCCATAAGTTGAATAAAAAAACTTGTATAATTAACTCGGATTAGGTTACCAAATTGTACAAAAATTTACTTTTCAGGAATTATGGTTAGCGAACCTATCACATAAAAACTTATATTTTATTACCGGATTTATACTTTATAGTATGCAAATTGATACTGTATTGTTTGACATTTAACATTCAGGGTGTAGGTTGAACTCGCTGCCACTTTAAACCACCACAGACTATAAAACACATGAAACCTCTTTGACCTTTTACCAATATTTTAAATAAAGAACGCTCCATATGCACTAGAGACTAGATAATAAAAAAATCCAATCACCTAAATGGGTTTCGGCCCTCACGTCAAAGGGATGGAGACGTCACGCGAACAGCGCACATATTTCATTTATACTATCCTTCACTAAACTAATGTAAGTGAAAATAAGCGGCGATTGCTGTGTAGCGTTAGAAAAACAAGTAGAGTGATAAAATTTTAAAAATTAAACGTATTTTTTCAACTAGCCTAATACTTCAAAGGGTTTTTTGGTGAATGTTGTATAATGTATGTAAAATCTAAATATAATATACATTTTTATAAGTCTTTGTTGTCAGATCATAGACGATGAAAAAATACAAAGCTTAACATATCTGAACTTTTTCATTTAGTTAGTTTTTAACCACCATGTAAAGGTGCCGAGAAGAGTGAAATTTTTATTTAGCTACTTTCTCTGCTGTCTATACCTAGAGTAGTGCGTAATGGTCCGTCAGTGCGTGTCGTGCGAACAATGTGCCCACCCCTGACCTCGCAAACTTACATGTAGAAGCACACTATGCTCCTCAACACTAAAGTCCACATGCATATTCTCATAGATCGGAAACGTGTAAAAACATTATAGAACTCTGTAAAATATCCGAATATGTTTAGATCATTAATTTTCATCATTCATTTTTTTTTCCGAGTGCTGTGGCGTTCCTTGGGAGAGGCCTATGTCCAGCAGTGGACGAATATAGGCTGATGATGATGATGACGATGATGATGATGATGATTAATTTTCGTCTATACTTAATACAACTGCAGAAATTTAATGACACGAACAAAACTAAAAACCAATTCAGTCGGATGCAAGAAATCTTAGTTTCAAGTTATTATCCTGTGGGATAGTAACTTACACATTAAAATATTCACGTAATTTTGTATAATATATTTCCGGTCAAACAATGTGTACCTATTTTGAAAATTATTCTGAAAAAAAAATTATATTGATCAAAAGTAAATAGTTTTACATGCAAGACGATAGTACTTGTACTACTGTATTTTTTAATTAAACGAGCATCAATCCTAAATACTTCATTTGAAGCAACAAATCATACTATAAACATTTTTTCTGAAATCGTCGTCGACAGCGCCCCCATGGTATATCTACCGGACATTTATTTGCCCGAGGCCAACTGGACGCTACCTGTTCGGGCATCACCAACGGTAATTTACTTATATGAGTCCAAGCACAACAATCTAATTGTCGCATTTTGCAAGTTCTGAATTCTTCATTTTCATTACCGAGAGGAATGATATAAATCCTATCGATATTTATTTTATTTTATTCATTTAGGTTTACAATATATATAAAAAGACTAAATAGGAATACAGAAAAAGAAGAAAAGTAGAACAAAAGCATGGAAGCGAAGTGTCATGTGTGTGTGTGGTGTGAATGTGAAAGTGGGGTGGTTGTGTGCCCAAACTAACCATTGGCGTTGTTTTTAACTTTGGTCTTAAATGATATTCTTGTTAAATTAACTAAATCCTCAATTTCCACCGTGAACGTTAAGTTTCAGGTAATGTTTTATCTGAATATAGAAAATAAATACTCCGCGAAAAACCCACAACCACTCGACGCACGTTTCTCTCCGACACCGGAGAATCATCAGCATATTGCCTCTACGAACAGCGTACGAACGCTGTCCGAACAGAGCATTGCTTGTATATTGGTCTACTGGGATTTTGTACTATGGACTTCCGCAAGTTAACGCCTGATTCCATTAATTATAAAAACAGTAATGTTAAATAGGGATTTTGTGGAACCGCACAATTCATTGAAACGTATGAAAATATTGATCAAACAAAGTCCAATATAAAGGACAAAAAATGACAGCTGTGAATTCTCATCTAACGCAATTGACAACAAATCACGCGAACACCCAGCTAGCGAGCCAGTTTAATATCTGTATTTCCCGCTAACAATCCTAACACTATGATTACACGTCAATTTGCCGCGCTCCACAAATTATTTATTCTTTTAAAACGCGCACCAAAATATAATGAGATGAGATTTGAGTCACGAACGAGAGTTTGTTTAAGCGAACAGCGTAATGGAGACTTCCTAATTTGAAGAGATATTCTTTTACGAAGTAAAATATAGCCTCATCAGGATTTATAATATCTATACACGTCTGACGTAATTGTAAAAATGAGGACACGCGTTATTGTAGATTATTTTGTTATGTAGTATATTTAGATAGTAAAGAAGTGTAAAGCATTTAGTGTAAGAATTGTAGTTATAGCCCTTTATATCGCTATATAGATATATATAATATTTAGTAGGCAAAGGAACCAGCACTGCTTTTCAAACGGATTAATGTTCATGACAAATTATACTATAACCTTACTAAAAAAAGTGTTAGACTTAATTTAAAATATTATTTTCGTTTTATACACTCTCCACGCATTCCTCTGTTCCACCCGCAGGTGATAATACGCTGATTACTCCGAGCCACCGCTGTGGGCTCTATCGACGTCTATTTACGTGATTTATGTGCACTAATTATATACATATTATTTTATATTCACTCTTATTGCTTGAGAAAGCTGGTTATGGGATAAGAACTTAATTGATATTGCTATGAATTTGAATAGAATGAGTTAATTTAAGTTTTGAAAGTGGCTCAGATAACTCTGTGAAGTTATATGTATGTGCCTACGTATAACAACTTTGACATTGTTGTACCACTTTAACTGTTTACCTTATTTTTATCTTTATTTTTTTAATTACCCGGTATCAATGATATTTTGTACCTCCTACATTTGTTTTACGTTAGAGTGGTGAATACTAAATTAAAAACTTAAGTGATCATATTGTTGCAAACATATTTTACAAAATAGTAAGTCTATTGTCTTAAATCTGTTTTTATCTGATGATTTCATTAATGACATCATCACATACCTTCAAATTGGCCGTTAACCATAACGAATGGTCACAGCGAAACGAAACTCTGTAAACTAGATACAAAAAGAGACATTACTATTGGTTCAGTCACGAGTCGGCAATTTTGATATCCATCGACATACATTGGTGCTCATTTATAGTGTAGGAGAGGGAGAAAAAATAAAAGGAAAGCACCAAAATGTCGTTACTCAGTTAATGTTTAACTTTTGTACGAACAATTTTCATCACTTTTGGATAAAGACCTCCAAAAATCATTCTTCAAATATTGCGAGGAAAAAATACTGTCCCAACTTACGCATTCGATATCACAACGGTCAAATTTTTTTAGTTCTATATTCAAAAATGGAAAAACTTGAAATTCCAATAGGTGTCCTATTAAGGGTCCTTTCTTAAGAGTTACGGTGGTTAGACTTATTTGACGAGCATCACTATAATAATAGATAAACTTTAAAGCTGAAAGTGATAAAGCTGTTGAAGACTGATAGACTGCGAATTCTCACATCGGTCTCTTAGACTATTTACTCTGCCACCCAGGATATCGGCCATCTTATCTCATAGTCGGAGGTGGTCTAAGCGTGCTATTATCGCCGATAATATAATTTATGGGAATACATTTCAAACATTTTGTAGTTTACCAGTACAATTAAGTGCAATACCATGGTTACGTACCCATAGTCTCAAGTCTTTGTTTTAGTGCAAGTGACATATTCATGTATACCAGCTTAAGGGTCGATTGTGAAATGGACGCTTACACGCTGAAGAAAGAGTCATAAATAGTATAAGTAGTTTTATACATAGTATGTTATCTACTATAAGGCTTCTGAATACTTCTAGTCAAGTATTGAATAAAATAACTTAAACATATGATTAGGTAAACAATTTTAACAGAAAGAGTTTTTGATTTTAAGTCATAATATGTGGATTCTGACTGGTATTATAAAATAAACTGAGACTTAATATTGGAACCGAAAAGTAAGCGTTCTAGTAGGAATACTTTACTTAGTCAGGAAGAATGAGTAAAGTATGAAAAAAATCTACAGATACAGTATATATTTTTGATTGCTGTCAATGTAAGTAATGTAGTGTCCGGTTCTACATGCGTTGAAAGAGTCAATTTTGTAGTGCTCGCGGTCTACTAACTGTGACTACTACACGCATATTCATAATTAAACTTCACGTAGCCAAAAGCCTACATTTTACAGTTTTAGCGAGCCAGTGTAGGCTCTCGTGGTTGATATTCATAGGATTACAGTTTGCAAAATATAATTACTGTTTACCCAACCACCCAATAAGGTTTCAAATAGGAAATAAGATAATAAATCAAGTCGCAAACAATATCCTGTGTTCGTTAAAAGTCAAAATGGTGAAAAAAGGCATCACCTACTGCCCCGGGTTACAAATCATATAGATTATGTTATGACGGCCACACTTAGAGGGTGTTCCTTAAATTGGCTGTTGATTATATGTTAGTAAATTTAAGGATACATATTAGGTTTGCTTAGGTCACAATAATGTTTGTTCCACATTCGGATGAGTATCTGCTGCTTTATTGGTGTTCAGGGAGTCTGTCTCATAGATTCTTTAATTAGTGACCAGCTGTTTGAACCCAACACAATATTTTTTTAATCAAAAACAGGGTCGCATAAATTGTGGTGTGTTATAGGTATGGAAAATATTAAGTATAGAGAATGTATAAACAAATTAGCTGCTTTGTAGAACACACTACAGCAACACGTGAAAAATCAATCGCACAGTTCTATTGATTATTTCAAAATTCAATTGCGGAATTAGCAATCTGCATCTTTTCAAGTGATTTGCATTCGCCCTGTACCTATAATTAGGTTCTCTCAGAGTTCGTTGATTGCTTATTATATTGATGTTTCAATTTTATACTCATTTTTATGGTCATCGGCCAGCCATGGGGGGTGGCCACCCAGGTTTACACTATTTCATTCACTCACCTCAATTTCCATATAACGCTATCTTAGTCTACTTTCGCGTGGGTAAATTTAATAACATCTATCTCTTTTCTTTGTATGCGGATGATAAGTTGTCTTGCTCTCAGTTCCGATTGTGGCGAAGCTTTCGGATGGAATTTATTGGGCCGGAGTTGGCGAAACCGATACTTTGTTTGCGAATAGAATACATTGCTGGTTATAAACGACCTGAATATCTAAAGTAATGTTTAATACGTAATGTATGATGGTGAGATAATTGTCGTGTAAATTGTAACATATACTTATAACAAGCTGCGTTGTCGTTTTGGCATCACCTGCCTTACTAATTTCATCATAAATCATATCATGTCTAAGGTTAATTAATATTTCGACTTTGTAAGTCTGTACTTTTATTTTTGTGAAAATACGTTTTTATTTTGCAACCCTTAAATTTTTATTAATTTAGAAACTCTTTTCAGCGATAAGTGTGTCATACATTACATTCGAGACTCGAGGAAATTTGCAACTCAAATATCCATTTATATAATCCCTGATAATCAAACTTGAAAAAAATTACTTCATTCGAAACCAAAACATGTAAATTCCTTTTAACAATAGATATTTCGTAAAACACGAATTTAAACTAATCCTACTTTTTGCGTGACAAATTTGAGTTGGAACTAATGAATATGTCGGCCATTCCAGGGCTCGATAGGAATTTGGTCTGTCGGCGTTTATTTGTTCAAATTAAAACGATCCAGCCGAATCAATGCACCCACTATCTTGAATGTTATCTTGTTCCTATTGAGATTCTCAAACATGAAACGTTATTTTGAGGTTTTCATTATCAGCTGTAGAAATTATTTCCTGGCTTTAAATTACGCCTCATACAGTTTTAGGATATATATGATCTTCTAAGTAAATACAAGTTAAATAGATACTATAATTTGACCTTCTCATTAAAGTCACATATGAGAATAAAAGCAGCCGTGAGACGATGTTTGATTACAGTATGAAACTGCGCGTTTTATAACTTTCAAAAACAAATAGCAAAATCTTAATAATTAAAAAGATAATCTCTTTAAATTAAAATTTGTACGTTCCCAGTTTGAGGTTTTTTATGGCGCCAAGCGGCGCCCAAACCTCATTAATAAATCAAAGGGCGGCATCTTGTAGATGTTCGGATTATCAAGTCGACTGTTAACAAACGTAGGTCCTTTCACCAAAACTTGTACTTTACGCTTGTTCGCTTTCAATGATATAGATACTTTTTTTCGACGCGGTGACGTTTGACGTAACCTAATCTATGGATAGATCATTGTTATGATACATCTGTTGTTTTATTTTGTAGCTTTATTATTAGGAAATTTAAGTGTTTTTTGCAATTATAGTGAAGTGATTATCATATGACATATAGTATTAAGTGCTCTAACGAAGGCTCTTTTGCAGTCTTATTATAAACATACATCATATTATAAAAGCCTTAAAAAGTGTGCATGTATTAGCTTTTTCAGTCGCTTCCCATGGCTTGTGGATTGGAATTTTCGTTTCTATTACATCATATTATGTAAAATGTGTAATATGTGATCAGACGATATATAGGTTAATGCTAAAGGGACTATCCTAATTTCATGCGGACGAAGTCACAAATAGCTGCTGGAATTTATATTTTTAAATCTGGTTCAACTCCGCTAAGGAGTCGGCATTATACTGTCAATCTAGATAATGTAATCTTTTCATCTGACATTTCTAATTACCCATCGATATCTAAAAGAATAATAAAAAACATCGCCCATAAATTGGTTTGTCAAAACGTCAACCAAATCTTTCCAGCTTCTTAAGATACCAAAAAAGGTTGTACCATCACGGATATCATAAACAGTTTCCTATTACAAAATGGTAGATTGTGTAAACAATACCGGTTCTACCTCTAATTGGTAGCCGACTTGATTATTTGATTGACATTTTATCTCGTTCTTGGTATCCTTTTCATGGGAAATGACGGCAAGTGATTGAAAAATGTAATTATATACCTCCTTATGAATATTAAATCAATGTTTTCATATGGTATTCTAAAAAGCTGGCTACTTCATAAGCATAGATACTTCAGTGAGGTTTTAGTGTTTGGTTTAGAACTAAAATCGACAGTAGGAATGACGCTCTCAAAGTCAGTTATATCTGGCATTGGGAGTGACGTATATCGGGCTGGGTGGTCCTCGCTAAGTAGGAAGCGATGCGGTCAATTACTAGTTGACTGCCACAATTAACAGGTCAAACGGTCCGCACTGTGTGAATGTGCAGAATTGCGCATTTTGCAATGACTTTGAAGTTAGAATTTATCGATCAAAACTGTATTGAATTACGAGTTATATCAATGTAGGTATTACTAATAAGACAGTTTACACAAAAGCAAATAGTGTTATTAATGTTCACCTTTTGGTTAATCATTTTTATTCCTTTCAGTTGTTGAAATATTCGTCAAATGTGTTTTATTGCATTGGAAATGTCATACGAAATTGTCAATTAGCCTACGGCCTGAAGCCAAAATAAGAAATGTTACAGTATATAAATATTGTTAAGGTTATTTAAAGTAAAAAAAAAATATATAGTTAACCAGTAACTTACTTAACAGTAAGAAAGTATGATATGATTTAAAAAAAATGAAACATCAGCGCGGGAGTTTTAAAAAATCTAAAAATTTTATTGAAACCGTAAAGTTCTGCAGGCCAAGCCTGCCGCAATGTTTTGAAATGCTTAAATCCTGATGACGTGTATTAGTATCGCTCTCATTACCACTAAATAAAAGGGATTTGTTCAAGAGCGAATAACAGCAATAGCACCTAAGATTAATGGTACAGTTCCAATAAACTCCGATAGCTCTGCAGCACTGCGGACTGTCAAACGCCGTGCTTGGGTCACAATTCACCCCACCACCCCATCTCCCCCAGTTGACCCACGTTTAACTACTACGAGAAGTCGCTAAACACAATTATATTAATGCTGTACGAAATAAATTCATAGACATGCTGCGTATACGAGAGCATCGCAAAAGTTTACTGTTTAATAAGAATACACAAAAACTGTAGTCTAAATAAAATGAAATTATTTTCAAATTAAATTAATATGTTTCTCATTGCGCTCACTAACACATTAAATGGTGCAAATTTGACCTCTAAATATACATAAAAATAATATATAGGTGTTTTTATAATGACATAATCTTTCTTTTAATTTATATATTTTAGTTTTATTATCAACAGTAATACAAAGCGTAAGCGTATTATCCGCTTAGACTCGAAGCACGTATTACCCATTAGGTACCGTTCCTTCGCAAAATTGCTATCTTAGGTACATTTCTTCGATTTAAACTCAAAGTTTCCGATAAGTTCTACATTTAAGGTAATTATTTCCGGTCGTATAAGTTCTAATTAATATTACAATTCGTTAGTACATTTCAAATCGAGAACCTTTGGTATTGATTGGACATCTAAGGTGTCATGGCGACGGAGTTGAGTGGCTAGAGTGAGGCGGGCTAACATAGCCTAATATAGAGGCTTGCACAGCCGATTGCCTTTAAGTACCGACCCGACTTGAGCTTCAAATTAGTACTCGAAATACTTCGCATCCATATTACCTCTTATTCACATCTTATACTTTCACTTTTTTTAGCTTTGGTTATTAAAATATAAAGATTAATATAATATTTCATTAACTAAACGTTTTACATCATTCTCTACAACATGTCATTTTTCATTTCAGCGGACATTTTTAAGTAATGTCTTGAATATGATTGACACTGCATATGTTATATATTAGCAAAATATACGTATGCGTATGTAAAATTGTCATGAATTCCCGTTTATATGCCATAAATAGGTTTTATTAACAACCCATAATAGCAAAGCATAAAGAACTGAAATTGCACAATAAATCCACGATTAGAATATATAATTAGGCGTAGACACGCGTTAATTAAAACCTAAAACAGTAAATCTCGCTCATAACTAATTCAGGACAGTCAACTTAGTTAACTTAATGAATAAAAACTAAGTATCGATCTATAGTTTAACTAGCTCGAGCCAATTAGCGGTTTAAACCTCTTAGACACCCCACACCCCCCTTCCCACTAAAACAACATGGCGTCATGATTGTCACCTATGCTTAGGCATTTTTTTCCAATTTACATCGAAACGTGCGAACCTTACCACCTTGTAATAGAGCACAAACAAAATCATTGCACCTGACGACTCATTCTTCATGTGCGATATTACCCCATTCTCCCCATTGTTTCTTCGTTGCAAAATGAAACTTATTACATAGTATTAAAGCTTTTATTTGTGTCTTTATTTGGTTGATTGTTGTTCTAATAAGTAGAGGCGTGACATTGACGCCCGTGGGTTTGTAGAATTATAGATGAAGGGTTGCTGTGGTAGGGTTAAGTGTTGTACTTTAGACCGCGATAGTGTTTTATTATTGATCTAAAAATGGCCGCAGTATTGACTTTTAATATGTCAGCCAGTGTCAAGCTTATTCAACTTCATTTAGTGGACTTATCCCATATCATCGTGTCTACGTATCGGCTGGCTTTAAATATCAGCATTTCATAATAATTTTACTTGGTAAGAAAAAGCTGAAAGCAAGAAGTATAAACAAACCTAATTTTAATATATATATCAGATAGAGATACTCTAAAAATTATCATTTCATCGCTAGATCTTAAGATGTAAGAGGAATGCATGTTAAGCAAAATCCTATAGTTTTTAGCGGTGGTATCATGGTCGCCTGTCAAAATAAACCAAAACCAAATTGTCTACACGACTCTGAACCAATAATAAGGCTATTGTTTTTATACAAATACGATATTGCGATTATAAATCGGATGAACTTGTGTCAGACAGGGAATACATAGAGGCGTCAATATGTTATTTTAATTATAGCTATAATATTCTGAATTATGCAACACTTCACTAATGAGCAGATGCCTGCGACTTGTAAAAAGTGTAATTGTGTAAATACCGCAATGAATTTATTGTGTTACACAATTACACTTTTCAAACAAATGCAGTAATTGCCTTGGTGTGCAAGAAAGCATTAACTTTTTAACATGCACAAGATGCTGCGTAACTAATTGAACTCTACAATTTCATTTTCATATTGTAGTTGAAGAAAAAAATATATCTTCATATTTTATTTTCTACATATCTATAGTTAAGAAAGTAACATCTCTTCACAGAATTTAGTGACGGTATAAATATTAGTATTTTTTAATTTAAAAGGAAATTACTGTAGGACTTCTCCACAGCGGCACCTGTTCACACATCTGACAACAAGAAAAGCGCGCGCGGCGGTGTCCGTGGCGCCAGTAGCCTCCATTTGTATTTATTTATTTCTATTCGTCTGACTTGAACTTATTTATGTATTTTTCTTTTTTTTCTCAACAAGTCATGTCAATATTTCAGGCAAGATTTGGGATAAGCTAATCAATCCACATGTTAATTATTTAAATAATTTTCCATATTTTAGTTACAACTAACGGCATAGTATGAGCGAGCCAGAGTACATGAAGATAGGGGAATGGGGTCATATAACCAGACTCTGTGGTGTAAGGATAAAAAAAAAAAAAATAATAATGATGTTAATACGATAAACAGTTCTGCTTCCCGTTGTACTTTCATTTTGTTAGATAAGACAAATTTAGCAACTGCACGTTCACACAGCAAACAAAGAAACTATTGAAACTATTGAAGGTATCAATATTAGAGTCGATAATATACCAATATTATTATTGTGAAGCTAATTTCAATTTCCCCTCAATTCATCTAGAATCTGTGTTGTGGCTAATGGAGTATTATAATAAAGTTATGAAATATTATTTGCCGCTCATACCTGTCTGCCCGCGGTGAACGTTTTCTTGACAATGTAATTTCTGAAGTTTTTGATTGTCTACTGGCAGTACTTCTTCAGTTTTACTAGTTTATAATTTATTGAAATAGCAGTATAATTCCGTGACCATGTAGAACTTTTACTTCATCATCTCATTAATCTACGCACTGCATAAGACGAATTTAATTGGGATTTTTTTGTAGGAATAGTACATTAAAAAAATATATAAAATTTCTTAGTTCCTCTGTTGGTGTAAACAACGCAGATTACAAATCCTGTATGTTCGATAAGAAGTCGCGTTTAAATGCCCAGAATCTAGACGCAATAAGTATCAATTCATGAACAGAGCAATGAGTGATGCTATAAAGTGATGTTGGAATAATCTGTAGCAAGTCGTGCTCATAAACGGTTATGATATGCATAATCTGTGGCCACGTGGGAGCGGCATGCGTTTGTCGGCAAATCAAAAGTCACGCGCGCTAAGCTTCGGGAAACATAGATACTTGGAACTCGTTTTTCGGATCGATAGCAAAATGGACAATTTAGAATTTTCAAAGAACCGATTTTTGTTAATTTCACTTTAATTGCTTTGTAATGGTGTTTTTGGGTCGTAGGTGCCGCCAGTAATTTACCACATTCCTTGTAATCGTTCAAATTCCGCGTTTCTTGCTATGTTCAATTCATTCCCTTGTTTAGGGATGTTCAATGAAAACCATATCAGTTGTAGGAGGAGCTTTGGCTGGTCTATACCTAAATGAAACAAACCTTTAGAACGAAAAACATCAAGTCATTGTGAATACCTTTGAAATAAGTATTTAATATCAGTTAATCTAGTGGCATAGATAAAATATATTCGTACGAACACCTACATTATGAACGGGTGGTCTACAGAATATATTGTATCCTGCTGAGTCCACACATACCGGTCTCGTACTACGATAAAATACCTTGTAAAATGTATGAAGCACTTATAAAATTACAGAATAAACAAAATGTTTACGCTATTAACACCCTTATTTGTAACACAGTTAGTACTAATTTTATCCGGACTGCTAAGATATAAAAGTGTATTATTAATGATACGTATTTATCTTTATTATTTTATGAAACGCATGTGAAATTTAATTTTAATGTTTAATTAGTCTCACTGAGTGGTACGTTAAAGCGGGAGGTCTTTTGATGTACCTAAGGAATTAGTTTTAATTCTTAAAATTAGTCAATAAAATAAAGTGCTATTTGAATAATAAAAATTAAATGTTACTATACCTAACTAAAACACGCCTTAGTTTATTGAGGCACTCAATAAATTGTTATTTGATTTGTAGCCCAATTTCGTAACACTTATATTTATTGAATTGATTAAAATGATCTGATATACGTATCTCAGGTCCATCAAAGAATGATCACCAGCAAATTGAATTTTTGATTCTAAAAAAACTAAACGAATGGCGCCAACGCGCCCGCGTTGTTCTTTATTTGAATGTCTGTTAACATTCTTTAAGGTTTTTTGGTTTTCATTTTCCAATCTTGTTATGGTTTGATATTATGTTTTTTTATTAAATTACTTTTCCGAATCGCATTGGATATTAAAAATTACCACTCAAATCCTTTGATCTAATTTGGAATATCACATAACTATTGATGTAGACTTAAGTCGTATTTCAAACGATCTCTAGCTACCTTAACTGTCAAAGAAAAAACATATATTCATTTGTGAATAGAATGCTATGCTTCAATCAAATTAAGTGCAGTTAGCATAGCAAAAAATTGCGCTGATCCTTTTACGACAAAATGGTAACGTTTTGAAATTGTCACACAACTTTCGATTGAATTAGCAAATTGACAAATGCAACCTTTTCTAATCTGCACCTTTTATTGTAAAATTGGTTTAAGCTGTGCAAAAAATAGTTTATCCGGATATTTAAACATGTAAGACTGTTTGTTCGTCTGTAAATATTGGTAATGTCCTTTTAGTTGAACGATTGAACGATTTATTTGACATAGAAGAGAAAAGAACTGTTCTATAAAAATATAATCTTTGAATTATATGTACTTATATTGAACAACTTAAAAATAGCTTAAAAAAAAATATTTGTCATGCTGCTTTTACAAAACTACATCAATCCCATCAAGATAGGCGGAGATACAATTTGGCTAACTTTTCATGATCGACAAGTATACACCTAAAATATCTGGCGAAACTAATTTTCCCAAGACGTATTCTGTGTGGAGTTTTCAAGACTGCTTCAGCTTAGTACTGCTACAAATAATCTCTATTCCATCATTATATTTTGGACAACGTTTCCATTTAGTACGCAAAATATAATAATAATATATTCGTTCCGGTGGACAATTCTATACAAACTACCGAAACGTCGTTACAATTTGTAACGGCTCGTTGCATTTGAAAATACTCAAGAGATTAATTCGTCATTTGAAGACCAGTTTGCGATGGAAAAAAGTTTGCTCAATTTGTACTTATGTAATTGAATTTAAAGCACACCTGCCTGCGACTGTGACAATTTTTACAAGCTGTAGACAGTTGAATGTCACATGTAGGTGTTTATGACGGGGAACGTTGCAGATAATTACTATGACCATTCACGCTTTAAAAGAAAACAATTACTGACTAAAGTTTTTCTTATTCTACATAAGGCGATATCAAATACCAGTAATAGCCTAGGGCTGGGCTTCAGTATGTATTTTACTTTTTATATGAAAGAAATTACGCCGGTCTCTATAATCCATTGGATGGCAGTCGGGGTTCGAACCTATGAGCTCGTGAACATTTGTGTGTACTCTGTGTTTAAATTCGGCTTAAAATACCAAAATTTTACTTAATTTGTTTGTTTTTGTCAATATCTTAGTACCTTTATGGACAAATTTATTTATTCTGAAAGGATAACATAGAATTTACCATCTTGGCCTTGTCTCAAGAATAAAGTGAGCGAAAAGTTAAAATGATATTTAAGTACCTTTTTTCAGAGCAATGTGAGTATCGTGTAATACATGTCTGTTATTTGGGCTTACTCAGGCGTAGGCAGCTTCCAGCCTTTATTTCACCTATAGACCACGTTCGTACAGAGCTTGCCGTATTGGAGTTATTTTTTATTATGAAACCGCAAAGGTTTAGATGAATTCATTGATTATAGCATTCGATGAGACAATTGGGCGGTTGTAGGTGTCGTCTTCTGGCGAAGTACATTTTGATATTGATTTTAAAACCTACTTTAGGGGCAACTAAGTTCAAATTTTATTTTAATTTCCATTTTGATTTATGATTTTTTTTCAAACAAGGATGCCAAAACAGAACATCAGAATAGAGGTTAGGTAAGTACATTGTGTCATAGATTAGTTATATAGTATAGTTAGACTCGAGGCTATCTATCTACTCTAGTTATCTCTATATCCCTGAATTCTACATTTGTCTGTGATGACGTCAGCGGAGACGGCCTCATACATTAGAGCCGTCTTTAACACGCTCTCTTGACCCGCTACTGAGAGAAATTGTTCGGAAAATCACACTACTATACTAGAGCTGCATGTGTCAGCCTACACTACGTTTATAGCTCACCCAAATATAAAATATCTATATAACTACTAATTTTATTGGAATATTAATGAAGCAGACGCATCTCTCTGCTTATTAGATATCTCTTTGCCTTCCTGCCCGAAAAAATACTTGATTCTCGGAGCATCGAACTCAGGTTACACTCCGTTTTAGTTAATTAAAGTGACTGATATTAAACTTAGGTTTTAATAATTTACATTAGATTTTGAATGCAAATTAACGACACACTAAGATTTTAAATATAACCGTTTGTAGTGTAGCCTATGTCCTACGTAGATAATTTGTTTCATTTTTAATTAGGAGTGCAGGCCGGTACTGCAAATGAAAGTCCGTTGCCATGATTACACAATGATCATTCATACTCCTTCTATTTTGTTTTAAAGACTTTTGTGTGTGACTTTCGTGTATATTCTTTTATTTGACAAATTGTTCTTTGTTAAATTAATTATCTATCTAATGTATACACCCTGCTAGACGTTTAATCAACGACATCGTTTAAACATCTTCATTCCATACGTCGTCATTACATACATCCTAAAATATATTGTTCTCGTCGAAATTAAAAAAATAAATGGTGGAAATATATTTTCATAACTACCTATACATGTAATAGTTTATTTTAACATGCTATACTTTGCTTAGGGCTACAGAATTCAATTGAAAACCAAATTGTTTTAACGATTCCGTTCTTGATTCAACTTCGATATAATATAACTAAAACGAATCGTAAATCATGATCGAGGAACAATTACGTTAATCTGTTGGCGGGTAAACTGTATATCTATATATCTGTTGATATATTTGCCGGCGATCTGTATAGATGAGACCAAATAATAGAATACTATATACTATACTTATGGAAGCACATCAACGGTTAACCACTATTCAAGATAATCGGTCAATTGATTCTGAACTATAAACTGTCAATAGTTGATCATTTTGTGACGTACCATAGCTTCAGCTAAATTTTGGCATATCTCTTTAACGACGTATAATGAATGGAGGAGGTTTTCACCCAAGATGGGATTTACTCTATGCCAGTTAACACCATGAACCTAATTTAAGCAATTTTTTTTTAATATCAGATTTTTTATTCAGTCATGTCAAAATAAAAAAAATATTCTTGCAAAATGAAATGACAGTTTTGTTTACACTTTCACTCGTACATAGAACAGTATGTACTA
This sequence comes from Pontia daplidice, assembly GCA_963693355.1. Lineage (NCBI taxonomy): Eukaryota > Metazoa > Arthropoda > Insecta > Lepidoptera > Pieridae > Pontia > Pontia daplidice. Next base: position 2,817,909 of record CAVNZL010000139.1, read on the forward strand.
GTGTTTTTGTATGCTGTATCATAGAAAAATAAAAAATATGAAATTTTGACCAAAAAAAATGTTTCGGTTAACAACCCTTAAAATTTAGGGGAATGAAAAATAGATTTTAGTCGGTTCTCAGACCTACTGAATACGCATATAAAATTGCATAAATTTCGATGGATCCTTTTCTTGGGAGTTTAACCACAAACACCGCGACACGAGAATTTTATATATTAGATTTATTATTATAATTACAGTAGTAAGTTATATAGACAAATTATCCTAATTTATAATATGTATCTCCTTATAATACTGTGTTTATATGATGAAGCAGGTATGGAGAAACTGTTTTTGACACAGGGACGCCAGCCATGTTGACGTCATAAATTAGTTTGTTGACTTCAGCGACTTCACATTCAACCTTACATAATTAAAAATATTTCTAGTATTCTAATTAACGTATGTTATTATCTCATACGTGGTTAGGTCATACCAAGTTTAGATGCTCATACTTACTCATAATTTAACCTACACGCGTAAAAAAGCTCGTATCAAAAGATTAATAAAACAAAAACACATAATTAGATAACAACACTAGCGTGGTATTCCACTTTAGAATTCAACAGGATTCTTTGTATTTTCCGTACGGATCCTGATTCTTTAGTTACTTAAGAAAAATCACCCCATCAACCTTAGTAATGGCCAAGAGTGGGGTCTAAGGGGGTGCAAAACGGTGATCCGAGGTGAGGAGATAAAGTAATTTCGCTTAACTGGCAGCAGTTAGCATTACGGAAAAAACATGTTGTCTAAGTATGGAAAAGGATATTTCATGATTTGATAATTTGATTGACGTGATCGTCACAGCGTAAGTATATATTAATTGTAGGTTAGGTTATTATGTCACCTGTTCCATACGCTCATTTTCTTAAGCATTTGATCAACGTGCTACGCTTGACAGTAGACTCATTATAGGATATGAGCAGAATTAGTAGAACGTTTAGGTTTTTAGTAATTCGTGCGTTAGAGAACCAAGCGGTATTATACATTAAGTATTTTTTTTAATATAATGTTGTATTCAATACAATATTATTGTCTCTCCATTAAAACTATGAAAATGTAAAAAATCAGTTCCATGTTTATTTAGCTGATGGTTCACATAAAAATGGCGTAGCAATGACGTCACAGTTCAGAGTTTTCTGAGAAACATTAACACATCTCGGAACTTCTATAAGTGAACTACAAAGTTTAGTATTTGAAAGCGTTTGACGTTTTTATCAAGTTTCTTAAAATAATAGTGGTGACTAAAACTAAAAATAATGTACCGAAGAGTATCTTTATTATTATAGCATTTTATTTAATGATTAAATGAACAGACTGTGAATCGAACCCACGACCAAACCATACGGCTTGTACGAGTACGTTACCCACGAGGCATGAAGGCTCTTATAACATACATAATAAAACTACCATGAAACGGATACAGTCTGTTTAAGAATATTATACATCAATCGGTGCTATTTATTTAAGAGATTTCCTTTCGATTTCGACTTAAACGTCGTTCCAACTAAACACTATGAAAACTATATTACTTGTTTTCTAATCATCATGTAAGGCATTTATGCATAAACGGACAGTCAACAACATCATTCGTTTGATATAACAAAACCTATTATGAAAAACAAACGCTTTTCAATTCTAAAATGTCATTACCATCCCCTTCAATGTCATTACCATGTTTCAATGGTTTGAGGGGAGACAGAGGGTTATCTGATACTCAAAACCCTCCTAATTACCCTCTTCCTTGAGAAGTTGAGATTTCCTCTATTGTCAAGTGCTATCTTCAATCGGTTGCCGATTTAAATGCCACGGTTACCCGTTAATTTGTAATGTTCGTTTGTTTTATTTGTATATGAGAATCATCATCACCTCATGAGCAAACTAGAAGGTTCTTTAAAGTTGTAGATTGGATGTCTAAAGTATCGTACATTATGTTTAAAACATATAAATGTTATTTCCTAATCAAATCCGCGCTTTAAAACTTGGCCGAAGTATAAAAAAGTTTTAAGTATTATCTGGTAAAGTAAATACTTATTTTTATCATTTGCAATTGAATAGTGTAAACTTACAATTACTCTTTTCAGTAATAAATACCCTGTATCATATGCAATGGAGAAAAACCGTAATATATGAAAGGTTTTGCACAGCGTCTCTTACTTATATTTTTATATTTAATAATATTTTTATTTTGGCTAGACGTTTTATGTCGTATTGATATCAGCGTTTTTAGATATATTGGTCCACATAGAGACGATAATTCTGATCGAGGAGCATTAGGGAGAGTGCAATTCGATATCAAGATAACAACAGTTTTGATTTAAAAGATATGAAAATGGAAGGACATGGAAATACGCTACAATTAATCTGCAAAAAATATAACGGAAAGGTCTTTTTGAATCATTTATCAACTTTTCATCAGTGAATGAAATTAATTTTAGTTTTACGGCATTATATCCAAAATATTTTAAATCCAGGTGCACTGTATGTTTCGGGTAGACACCATTAACCATTATGAATGTGGTTTACCTTTTACGACTTATTTTTGAGATGTCAAACACAATAGACATTTGACTGAAAAAAAAATGCTTATACGAGTAATTGTTGGTGTAGGTTCTCTTAATTTTTTGATGTAAGGGACATGAGACGCGATTAATTTCACTTAGCCGAGTATCGGTCTGTTGGAACTTAAAATATGTGGTATATCGGAATTCCCAATATCCGTTGGGGGTTGCGGGTGGGGGTGGTTCACAGGCGATGTTTGCGGCGCCTGCAGCCAGCGCCCGAGATAAGCGACGACCGACGCCCGTCCTATGAAATTATAGCGCCCTACTCTATATGTACATTTCGGAGTTTTGTCTGTACGTTTGAAGGTTTAGGGTTATATAAGGTTAAATATATCAAAATAGGCTTGTTAAATCTTCATCTTAACTAACTACCTAATTCGAAATGTAACGTTTCATGAAAAATGTAGAGATTCTGAATTGAAGCTCTTCCTCTTTTGGTAGTTTCCCCACTAAAGATAGAAAAATAAAGTTTTAATTTAATAAAATTGGAAAACGGTTGCAATGTGTTAGAACAACTATTTTATTATTATTGTTTAAAATATAATTTTTTTCATATAAAATATTTTGAATATAAAATAGAGGGAAAACGGCACGAGGCTCAACTAATCTTAAATGCCGCCGCCCATGGACACGATGCTGGAGGGCTTACAAATGCGTCACCGGCCTTTCCGATGACATGTCGGTCGTATTGGTTTGGACCTACCTCTATTGAAAGCAAATAGCGGTTGTACGGCAGAAAGTTACTACGTCAAAACATATTTTCATCAAAATCTACCGAAAGTACCAATTAATAAATCTACGGACACTCTTCATTAGCAATTCCATTGAAAGCCAGGTCTCCGGACTAGTATGTAGATATAGCGTATATACAGAGGGTGTTGGGGTCGAGTCCTCCTCCGGGCCATTTGTCAGTGACAGGACGTCGCACGGGTGGCTCCCCCTGGATTCCTCCGCACGTTTGTGGCTTGTGTAAAGTTAGGGTTGCCAAAATGGAGTATATTTAATAGATTTTTCTATCTAAGGTTAAATAATGAAATAAAACCTAATGGATATATATTTATATAACTAGATGTTTAGTGTGTTTTAAGTGGAATTTTTAATTAATAATAAGGGTATGCTAATATAAATTAAAATAAGAAAATCAATCGATTATTTGAACTTGATTCGTTGCCGGTATCTGCTATAATATTATGGATGCTGGTTTTACCACTATAGATCATACCCAAAATTAATACTCTTACTTGCTAAAAATTTACATTTTGTTCACAATATCTTACAAAAAAAGTTAATATATTATGAAGTGATGGCAACCCTAGAGACACTCCACATGAACGCGTTTCTTCCGAATTACGAAAAATGTGCTATACAATTGTGTACGCGACTGTCTCACGGGTGTTTGAGTGTCAATTTAAGTATTTTCTTTACTTTAATCATTTCAACGTAGCTCGTACTTTAGAATAAGAAAATTGGGTGAGGGTTTCTCATTATCAATTAAAAGCTCATTGATCTGTCTGTATTACAAAGGGCTTAATATAGACCAATATTAAATTACAAATGAGTATTAAATAGAGTAAAAACTTTTTGTTGAAAAAAGTTTACCAAAATAATGCCTATTACCGACTGAAATTCAGTGACATTAGAGTGAACATTTTTTGACACACGCAAAGCTAAAACTGTATAAAAATAAATAAACCTTTATATATTGTCGTAGATATTATAATAGAATATGTGAAATTGTTTAATAGAAAATATCTCCCTCTATAAATTAAGTCAACTAGATACTTAACGCATTATTCAATATTATCACATTGTCAAAATCTTAACTCGAACTAAACACCGCATAACCTATAAATATAGTTAACTTTGGGTATTTTAGAGATTCCTATAAAGATAGTCTTTGAGCATTGTCCACGTAGCACTGAGGTCCGGTAAGACGATTACCGCCCCCTCCCCCTCGAAATTGATCCATCCCCCCTTTGTGCCTTTATCTCGTAAGCGTGACTTACTACTAGGATATTGTGAGGGAATTTGAAGGCATTAGAGGAATGAATGGAAGTGCTTTTGATTAAATGTACTGAACGCCGCTTGAACTTTCAGTTTTGTATAAATACGATAAGTATTTTAGTAAGTGAGAGTAAAATAGATTTAGGTTGTAGGTATATACATAAATTTTGCTCGAAGCTACATTAACATCGGTAAAGGTAAAATACCTTTCTTAGCAATTCCATTTACATCATCTAGACGATACTTTTATCTCCAATAAAGACATATTTACGATAGCCTTTAAATGAAGACACCGATGCAGATGAATAATTTACATGTTATATGTAAAAATAATCACTCATTTGTTTTATTACTGGAACGTAAAGTTGACGTTTACAAAACAAAATGGCCATGCAAATGTCATCGAATTGCCGCCTATTTCTAGTGCCGCGGTCGTGACACGACAAACGTGAGATGAAGATATGACTGAGATTGATCGCACTCTTACTGAGAACTGGTATTTATAGAGGCTAGATATAAACTCGACGATTTCATGTTCTCCTTTTGTGAATCTTGTTGCTTGGTATTATTTTCTTAGAAGTGTTTTAATGAGGAGCTTTGCCTAATATTAATATATTTTCTGATTATTGCCGTCAAGTAATCGAGATGAATACCTATAGAACAACATTCAACAACGTTGTTTATGAAGGGCAGTATCAAAGTTATTGGTATTTAATATGGAAACAGAAATAATTTCAAGTTGCCGTGTGATATTAAATTTTCCTCCTTATCTCCTTGCTAGAGAGTATTGGGTTTATTGAGAGTAGCATTTAAGTTATTCAACAGCGATACTGTAGTCAATGGAGTTTACAGATAGTCCACATTTTAATGATCACCGCCTGGACAAGGACCAATCAGGTTCTACCATTACGACCCTTCACACCCGACGCGAGAAACTCGACACCTTTCCAGTTCCAGCTGAAAAGACATAAAAGTTATTATAAACATGAAAATAATAGACCTTCTATCGTGCGCGGAGAATTGAAATTCGACTGAACGAATAAGGTGTGAAAATTGACGCCTTAACTCAAACGTAATTTATGAAAATTGTATTCCAATTTGAACTCTGTGTGTGTGACTTACAACATCATTTACCATGTTCGAGGAACGCCATTGTGTATCTTAATACATTGGAATTTGTAACATAGAGCTATTGCATTAAGGTCTATGTTAGTATGTATTTAGTAGGTGTTAAGTTTAACACCTAGCCAGTGTTCTTTGATCGATCAATGCTACTATTGGTCGACTAAAGATTATTTGAGGATTAGAGCGGTCTTCCAATATACGTATTGAGTACATATATTGGAAAATATAGTAGGAACGGGTACGTTACATGTCTTTACTGTCATTACTAGGCACAGGTTACATAACCAAGTAGCATGTAGTGGCTATGATTTCTTCATTTGAGTTTTTGTAATAGTAAATTCGTATATTAACGATACTGATCTAAGAAATCAAGTGGGAGGAACAAATAATACTTGTTTTCATTAATTTAAGCCCTAATTGTTTTCTGTAACTTTGAAATAACTATAAAAGTTTTTAATATTTAATAAATTATGATCTGCTTTACGTTGCATGGCAATACATTCTGTAGTTATGTATACTGTTCATAGATACCACCATAGTTAGTCTTTGATTTAATTAGCACTATTAATAATAAGGTGGGAACTATACAAAACCAAAATTGAATTGTAATTTTGATTAAAATTTCGTATATAGGTAATATGAGAAGAATACTAAATAGAAATATGTCAAAAATAAAACACAGCCACAAAGGTTAATTGAAAAAAAGTTAACAACCCATGTCAATGTCAAATGTGACCGAAAGGGAATAGACTATCATATTTGTAACTTTCAAGTTTAGAAATAACTTAATATATATAATAATATTAATGATGTTAATATGTAAGAAGAACTCATATGTTTTGCAAAAGATGTATGTGAAATTATTTTTATAAAGCGCAATTATAATCTAAAGGACTTTTCAGGTTACTACCATGGTTATTACGCTACTACTTATGGTTCATATAAATATTTACAAAGTTTAAAATTGTCAATTACCTATATTTGACAACAGTGTTTGCTTGCTCTGAAATATTTAATTTTAATAATTATTTAATATAATTAAACATTAACCTTACCTAAGCGTAATTATTGGCTTAATATTAGGGTAAATGTGGGATAGAGTAGTGGGATAGTTGTAGAGTAGCTGATGTTAAACATTAGACGTTGTGTTTTGTTAAAGTGCCCTTTCCCCCCCCCCGTGCACGCACACTGCTTGTCGCGAGTTGTAGACAACGAATATTTAATTTGAATCAATTATTTCGTGAATATGGTGCGTCTCAAATTTGAAGCGCCGAAACATTTACTTTAATCGGTAATGTCTATATTTTTGCTTAATTAAGTGTAGATGTATCAAATAAAAATTTCTTATTTGGAAAACTTCAAAATTTTTTGGGGCGTCTTTCCCCACGAAAAAGGATAGATGCTATTTTTTGTGAGTATAGATGCCTTTGGAAGTATCTATCCCTTTTAATCATTTTTATTGTAGATATGCCTCGAAAGTACCTTTATACAAAAGAGGAAAACAATCAGCTGCAGTATTAAATTCCAAAGAAAACATAGCTAATAAGAAAATCAAAGGTAAAGCTACTCCTAACATACCATGCAAAAGTAGTAAGGTAAAAGGACCGAAAAAGATGACAAAAAGGCCAAGATTAGCTTCAGAAGAGACAGCATTCACCTGCAACTAATGATTCTGATAATTTTCTAAAGAAAATGAATCTCATATTGACAATTAAAACAGAAATATACGAAGGAGAGCTAAGAAATCAAAAATAAAAGAAAGAAATGAAACTACAAGTGTTAATGTGATTCAACGTCCCATTCGTGCCATTGAGAAAAAGCAACGAATAATCAAAACGTTAGTAGGGAGGGAAGGCAATCCCTTCTAGTGAGTCAGACTCTCTTGAAAATTCGTCAAATGTATGTGTGGAATGTTTTGAAAATTATGTGAAAACAAAATCACGGCAGACTGGATCCAGTGCTCATGTGGGAAAAAATTGGTTGCATGAAACTTTTACTATGTACGGTGATTACTGTAATCTTTGTCATCGATTAAAATTACGCCATGAAAAAAATATAAATTAGTTTAAAATTTAAATTAGAGCAAACGTCTAAAACGTATCAGAAGTTGCCATTTATAATATTCATACTGATATTGTATTATTAGATACTAAAATTGATCTCAGTTTTCAATTAAACCAAAGATGATTGTGTTTATAAATGAAAATGTAACAGTAATTGTTGATTAAGATAAATAAATCCAAAATAATCTTTTATTATATGTATAAGGCATCTATCTCACAAGCCAAATCATCATTGTGGCATCTAACCCGCACTTTAGGCATCTATCCTCGATTATAATACTATCTTTTTTTTTTTGTCTACAAAAAAAATACACTACTAATGTTAAATTACTTTAATTATTTATTTTATTAATAAGTATACAACACATCACAATCATGTAATTGTTAAGATAACTCATATTGTATAATTTATTTACCTATTTCAAAATGTGTGGACTTCCTTGTGTTATAGTGTGGTTATTAGGAAAAAAATGTACAAGGCTAATAATATGAGATAAATTTAAGATAAAATCGCCTTTAATCCTCCTAAAAATAGAAGTCCGGTCTAAGAAGATTCCAATTAAATTAAGCCGATCAATACAAACGGTTCTTTTAATTTACGTATTCATCCCACTACCCGTGGTACGTTGTTCCTTTGTCGGTGGAACTCAAATTACATTTTAGTACCGTTACTTGATTATGTAAGGCTTACGATCGAATAACTTTGAACGGCTACCTGTATTACAACTTTGTTGCACCATAAAAACTTTAATTGCCAACACTTGCGGCATATTTGCTAAGATTAAAAAAACATATTGTGGGTAGCTTCTATCACGCACATTAATGCCAAGTTCATAGTTTTCCAAATTTGGATTACCTAGTGGAATTTATGATATTTGTTAATGTTTATCCTTGAGTGTTTTTATTACAATTCCATCCAAGTTGGTTTCTAGAAATAATCTTTTTTTCAATATGCCTTCTTTGGTTTTGGTGGATAACATTTCCTATACGTTAATTTTATCACTATACGATACGCAATACTGTAGAAATGTATATTGTGTTAATTATATTACGTATAAAATTAGCCTAAACCCGTTACAGATTGAAGATAAGTCTGTCACTGAGATATCCGCTTAGTCTAGATAAATATCTAGATGGAAGGTCGTTTTGGCAAGCCGAAATGCTATTTAGATTTTATTTACACCAAAATCACTAGTATTTGTTAAATAAAATTCAATTGTTGTACTAAAACATGTTCAAATAAGCTTAAGCTTAAGCAGACAAAAAGAAACAAAAATTATATTTAAAAGTATTTTGAAAGTAGTTAGTTAGGTACAGTATTTATATAGTAGATTAGAGTTTATAATCATATTCCATTTACTTTAAGAAGTAAAACATTAAATAATTTTAAATTTAGAATTTTATTTAAAATTTTTTCGAAAAAGATTCGACCTACCGAGAAACTTTTAGACTTTTTTCAAGTGAATAGATTGTATTGTCCGCAAAAAATTAAAATGAGATTATCGGCCTGAAAAACAATCCGGGAAAAAAGAAAAGACCGAGAGCGAGTGCAAAAAAAACCCTCCGGGTGTAGCGGAAAAACGCAGACTCTCTGCGCCAGTCTGTAAAACTATCCTTCCGGTTGTGGTGGACACACAACCTCTCTGAGCTGACATTATTTTGACAAGTTTTCTGTTCACCTTTTGTCTTCAGCCTACGGGGGGCCCCCGGGCGGTGAAAAGCACGCGAAACGTCGGAAATTTTAAAATAATGCAATCAAATTTAAATTTATTACAAAAATACATAACTGAAATCCGCTAAAAAAGTGTTTTTTTTTAAATAGTAACAGTTTGTTAATAAAAGACAATACTAAATATATTATTTTCATCTGATTTGGCTGAAAATTGGTGTGGAGTAACGTAGAGCCCGTGGTTCGAAACGATGTGTGTTTTGGACAGTGCGGATGAAATTGGGAGCAGCTAGTTAGAAATAAAAGTAACTGTAAATAACAGAGGTTTACCGTGTAGCCCACCGTAACTCGTGAGTCCCAAGACTATTTTATAGATCGGACTGATAATCCACGCCTAAACTATCTGAAGGTGAGATTCAAAGACAAGTACAAGCGGAAACTTACTCATCGTGATTTAATAGATGTTACAGATTTGACTTTTAGACATTCAGATGTAATTTCGTCATAATATTTTCAGTGCACTCGGAAGTTGAAGAATTCAGCTTTAAAATACGTCGTGACATGAAAACGGCAGATGGACGGGTCGTGCGATGATCGTGCGTGGTTGAGGCGGTACGTTTGTAATATTTAATGTTGTACGTGTATAAATAATGGAGCACGGACTAACAGCACGCCGCTCGCTGAGGCCTAGGCGCCGAGTATCGGACAGTAGTGCTGTGGAGGCGTTTTTGCGTTAAATATAACTGTAAAGGTTATATAGCTTGGACGTGACTTTGACCTACGCAAAAAAATTTAGGTTTTAAATAGTTATTTAAGTATTTAAATCGTTATTTAGGACTACTTCCGAAAACAAACAGACAAGTGTGACTACTTAGATAACAAAAATAAAAATGTTAAAGATGTACATCACATTCCATACAATTATATTAATGTAGAATTATACTTGTAGTGCTTTGCAATTTTCAACCTTGTCAATTTAATATCAGTTTAAGCGTAGGTTGTCGGCAAATGGAATTAAAAATATAAATAGAATCAGGCTTTACTTTGATGAAGCCCACAGTATAATAAATTTGTTTATTAGATGTGTAATTAAAAATATGTATATTACATTTACGTTCAGTACCTTAGACTAACTTTCTACATAATACAAACCCTAGAAGAAAACATAGTTGTTAATTAAAAAAAAAGAAATCCATATATATTTTGTTCCCTTATCGGCATGCAAATATGCTTACAATGCAGACATCTCCATATTTTTCTGTTTTCCGCGGCTTGGGTGGCGCCCGCCGCTATAAAATTCGGACAGCGGCGCGGAATCCCACAGATTCCAAGTTAATATTAATTGACCATCGACTCAGCACCCCTCCAGCGGTTATCAATATTTCTCAACAATTCTCTTTACAACCTCCACGAGTATATTTTCATGCCATCGAGATAATCACTGAACTTATATTGGATATCTAACAAGCTTTAATGAATATGATTTTATGTGAGGTGATTAAATCATCGGATTTGCTGTGGACCTCTGCTTATTAGTGTTCTACATTTACACTTTGCTTTCTGTAACATGAAATGTACGTTTCAATACAATTAAAACGCATTTAATGCTAGCAATTTTACAATTAAATTCGTTTTATATAGAACCGACTTGACTTCGCCTACGTTAAACTCAGTTTTATATCACAGGAATCATTTTAATCAATTAAAATATATTTTAATGTAATACTCGAGTAAAATATACTGTATAACTGATTTAATTATTCTTTGCGACATCTCACTTTTATACATTTTAATCAGCATTCAGAACTCCATTAGTTAAGGACATAAACATAGTATTTTAATAACATAGCGTGTAATTGATAACCCTGAGGTCGAATTCGAAATTTAAATAAGCATCAATATAGTTTACTTTCTGCATGCATAAACATTACTTCGTTAAAACTGGTAGGAAATAAAGGCGAAGAAATTGACACGTCTTGTACCCATCTATACAGAAAAATAATCTGTATTAAATCTAGAAATTTGACGCGTAGTCCCTTGATCAAAGGGCTCTATTATACATCAATACACACACATGATATTAAATTAATTACCCACCCAAGACATCACAAGTCATCATGGACCGAAACTGTCAAAACGCCTTATCATTTACGCCATCTGGTTTAAAGTACAAAGAAAGTTCATGCACCCCAAACCACTTCCCGATTATTATTTTTACTATAACTTTAACGAGCCCACGGGAGCACAAAAGATAAGTAGCCGGTTAATATTGTTTGATTTGTAGTTATCCTCCGTCACAATGCCGTGATCATTTTAAATAGGCCCCCGAACGCCGCAAAATTACAGTAAAATCGTAATTAGGGATGTGCCTCGCTTGTTCCTTGCGGTCACAACTTCCTTCCCCATTGTTATGTTCCTTATAATATTTTTGAATATTCCGTTCGCGAGGAGTTAATCGATTTGAATATATTGACAGCTGCGGTTTGTAGGCGATTTTTTCCATGTGAATTTCGCTTTTTGTAAGGTTCTTGTGGGTGAGCGTTTTTAAAGGATTAGAAGTTACCACGTTTAAACCGCAGGGAAGTGGCCTAGTTCCTTGATTCGAGTACGCATATAAAAATAAAGAAATATAAAGGTTATATTTTGATATGAGCAAATCGCCTTTATTAAACGAATTATACAAACTATCCCGCTTAGTGTGACCTTACTGGTCACCTAAATCTAAATTATAACTATTTTATTAAACCCTAGTGTAACAGTTATGACTAGACTGTCTTATTAAACTCTTTTCATAAGATAATTTGAGTGGGCAGCTTCTACATTTTAGTAAAATATTGAAATTGAGTTTTAGTTATTTTAAATAAGAACTTTATTAAAAAAATAAGAAAGGTATATAACAGAGAAATGATGACAAAGTACTAACGAACAACGATAAGGTATTATCTCTTTCTCATAATAGGCTTTCAAGGAATTTAAGATTTTATATTAGAATCGAGGAAATCGCTGCTTCGACATCATTAGCTTGCATTAACTGTTAAGAATCTAATTTAATACTCTATCCTAATAAAAGTTACATCTTCTAACGCTAAACTTTAGTTAAATTTAATTAATTATTTTATACTATTACTTACAATCCAGTTATAGATGAAGAGGGATAATTAAACTATCAAGTATTAATTATACCACAGATTTAAATACGACAACAACCGTTAACACTGAATAAATAAATTACAATTTTAGCATTTAATATACTTGATTGCTTATAAACAAGTTCTTTGTAAAAATACCCCTAGGTTTAGAGATAGTCTAAGAAATAAAACTAGAATATCTTTTTTTAAATAATTTATTTAAATAATACCATTTTGTACATAATCCACTTGTTTTGAATTACCACTTAGTGTCTGCACTTTATACACCGATTACACTTATTTGTAGTTGTATAATTTCCATATTATAAGATATTTCACATAGAATCCTCCCTGTAAAATATACATAATTTTATACTTATTATATTAAACTAAAATACTATAGTAGTTACCAAAATACTTCCGTACAAAGCTTTCTTAAGCATTAGATCGCATTATGAACCCAAATGAATACAGGACAAGTTGTAATTAAGCGACTGTTAGTGTGGAGTATAGAATTACGCGTAATTACGGGAAGTGGAACCATTTGCTCCGTATGCGGGCGGCTGTTTGAGTATTTCAGGTAATAAAAATATTAATTTTGTTCCAAATGTTTCTCGCTTTTAAGGAGCGGTATGGCTGAAAATATCCATCTCGGTACCATTATTGATATGTAGGTTAAAACAACTAGACTTATATATATATTATATACGTAGTTAATAAATCTTAATGTGCTTTTCTCAACGAGTTTCTATTTATCCATATTTTTAGCAGTATTGTTATCTGCGCCTTAATTTAGTTTCATCTTTAAAAGACTTGAAGCCTGTGATTATGTTGATAAATTAATTTAAAAACAGTTTGGTTGTTAATCAGTTCCATAACCACAAACATAAATTGATACAATATTGTCTAATCTATGTACACAATAGTGTCATAACAATGGATTATTACACGTTAAATAGACTCGAAAACTCAAATAAATTTATAAAATCCACAGCTTAATACTATGAGTAAAGAAATTTATCCTTACTATTAAACGTTACTCTCAAAAATAAGGGCTTATGGTTTTAAAGAAATTGATTACTTTACGTATCAAACCTACTTCATTCACTTTATTACTACCTATATCTATTGTTTAGTTGACATTACCCTGTTTCTAGTTTTCTCGGCCAAGATAATCTTGTATATCTTAAGTGAATCCACGGTCACTTACTTGACAGAGACTTATACTAATCCTTATCCCATAATTATGTTAGCCTATGTAGAGTAACGTTTCTTATAGTACAGACTAAATTGCTTCTCCTGAAAAAATTTAAAATAAATTTGAGATGTCGCATCTTGATTTCTTCCTAAAGATCCACGGAATGGAGTTTTGAAGAGAATAGAGATGGTAGAATAGAACTATACTTTTGGTGAAAAACAAAATGTTATATACAAGCGAATCAGAAGAACAAAGCCACTAACATAGACATTGTGATTAAATATATATTACTATACGTTAAGTATTAAGTAATTTGGTTTTTCAATTCTTGTAGTTTCTTTTTTTGTCGAGATCTTACATCTCCACTAAGGTATACTACATAGGACATATACATTACATAGGACATATATTGAAAGGAGGACATAAATTGGAAATGTGATATTGATCACAATGGGGTTGATCACACAGCCACAAATGGGGCGGGTAACACATATCTGTAAAATGTTATTATTATTTGAATAATATTCATTTCACATCCACATCATTTCTTCAAAAGCTAGCTCGGAGATAAGGCTTGTTTATATTAATTCAGAGTCAAATAAGAAGTTAAAAATGCATTACATACTTATTGATTAGAGACTCAATAACGTTAATTGCAAATCGATGGGACATGTACAATGCAAATTAATCAATTTATTCGAATATAAACTTAATTATAGAGCGATTTTAACGGCTAGGTAATTACATTATAAGTCACTATAGGGAAGGTTTATTATTCTGACAGCATCATGAAATAAATGCCTCAAAATTATATATATAGTTTTAATAGGTTACACTATATAAAATACTTTTTAATAGCTTAAGAATTTGTATCGCAAATGTCTGCCCCATATTCACAATTTTAACTGCAACTAAAAGAATAACAACTTTAAAATTCATCGACAATTATAAACCGTACTCGGTTATTATATAGCTATGAGAAAAAATAGTTTTATGTCTTAATAGTTTGACAAAATATTTGCTCGCGATAGATACAGATGGTTTACATGAACCTAATAAATTTCTTAAGGTATTTTACTAATTTACGTCATATTTAACGAAATACCTAAGAAAATGTGTGATGTTTTACCGGAAGTAGTGCTATACAAGTGATAGACAAGGAAACAATTTCTTAACAAAGACCCTTGCTGTATGGCTGCTCAGATATTTGATACTTACGGTCTACAGTTTAATAGGCCACAGGGACCCACGAAATTTAATACTGACACCGCCCTATGAAACCTATTCACCACAAAATAAAAATCGACTCGCCTAGTTTGTTAACTTCTGCACACTTCAGATCTTTCGAAATTTAAGGAGGCAGAACGCAAGAGTTTCTTATACACTGTATATTATTATATTTTAGGTAGAACCACAGAACTTTATAAATTTTGAAATTGAACAATATTACCCCATTGAATTTATAATGGGAAATAATAATAAGGGGAATTGTTAATCCATTCTTTATATAGCAAAGTTTAATAAACGATTGATATTTGTTTTATTTTTTGCAACACCTTGTTAATTTATCAATTAATTGGTAATCAATGCATTGCTCTGTAAACAGATGTTGTGAAATCCGAATTTACAATTTTAATAAGCAAACCACGCGAAGGGCCCTTTATCCGGATCCTATTGTAATTTAGTATTGCCAGTGACAATACTAAGCTATTGAGTGACGACAGATGTGGAAAATGAATGTTGCCTGCAAAAAAAATGCTTTAAGAGGTAATCGATACTATTGTGGTTGCAGCGCTCCCACTATTGGTACTTTCAATAACTTGAAATTTTGATTGAGCCCAAGTGTAGTTCTCAATAATTTATATCAGAATATATTACCAGGTAGTTGTTAGGTAATAATTCGCGGTTTTATTTCATACAAATTTTCACATCGGTCGCGATATTTGCATTTTTTAGGCATTGGAAGCTTTTGATTTCAGTTTGAAAATAATTTAATTTTTGATATTATATAGGTCATACAATATCTTTGATTAATAATGCCTTATGCTACAATATTATAAATACTTCTGTGGGGTCGGCTATTAGATTGTATTGTCTATTGAAAACAAAAATAAAATATTAAAAAATAATTATTGATTTAAATCACGATCACTGCTTTTAAGTTTGTGATCGAGTGAGAATATCAGAGAAATAACTTAGCTAAAACGATGGATCCAAATTTACACAAATGTCCGATAAACAAATCACTGAAAGACTAAAAAGAAATCAGTTTTTAACGAAAATATATTCAGACATCATTTTAGAATTAAATAACCTTAAATATTAACGATAACAATGCAATATGCAACGGTGGCACAAGATCTATAGATCATTTCGCTCGATCCCTATTAGCGTGGATCACAAATGCCACGCCTATATGGAAGCCCACTGAGCATTAATTGGATGAGAAATTCGATAGCGAAACGCCCATGATACTTTTGTCTTGTTTCCACACGTGTGATTTGAGAGAGAATGCTTTCTCTGTCGCTCGCTTGTATGACGTCAGTTTTTGTTCGTTTTGTGCGCGGGCGCCGGGCCACGATGCGCGCGCAGTTTCCAACAACAAAATAAAATAGAATTGAGTTGGTTTTTTATTTTGTGTTTTGTACTGTCACCGTGTGCAATATTTGTATCGCATAGTTTTTTTACAATATCAATGTTGAGTTTCTATCGTCGAAACTACGAATTTGTGTTGTTATATAAGTGTATCCTCTTGTGTTTGGCAAATTTATTTAGTTATTTTGTATTACTAAGTAAAAATGTGGTTGTTATATAGAATTTTACATTTAGAGACAATAGAACGGTTTAATTAGAATGTTGTTATTTTCTTCTTGTTAATCAATAACCATTTTATATCAATAGAATTCCCAGTATCTAGTAAGTACATGGTATTACATAGTGTAATAAGCTACTAGGTAAACTATGTAATTAAACCAATATGGCAAAAGTACATTTTTAATTAAGATATTACCGTAAATTCTTATCTCCTGTAATATTTATGTTAATAATAGGTATATTTAATCTTAACTCGGCGATAAAATCTATTGAAAACTATATATAGTCATTTCGATCGACCTTGAAATGTCATAATGATTTCTTATAAATATTTATTAATTGCGAAGCTAATGTTTTAATTAAACTTAAACGTGGACCATGATAATAAATCATTCATATTATGTTGCGCGCCACTCTTCACAAGATGGCGTTGTCAGGCATTAATATTATAAAATTACATGTACGAGAGAATTATAAATATTTATAGGATATATTTTTAAGATTGCGTTATTTTGTTGGAAAAAGGGGTTTTGACATTTACGAACGAACAGAACACGTTCAAACAAATTCTTACGCCTGAAATAGTTTTTTTGCACATGAAAGAAATCGAAAAGAGCTCGTAATCCATAGTAATATGAACTAAAATGGTGTTAAATTAAGAACTACTTGGTTTTAACTTACGGATTTTTCTCTTAGAAGTCTCCCCTAGGTCTCGAGAGGTCTTTATATGAAACGACGCATAGGAAACGACGCATACATCAAGGTATATTATAGATTGAATTTTTGAAAACATTGTTTGCTGTAGTTTGTGTAGTTGTATCTCAGTAATAGTCTAGTAATAGTTTTATCTCATTCGTTTTATTTTCGCGTTACAAGTATATGTAATTTGTAATTACACTGATTTTGTTATAATACATATGTTTGTAATAAAATATTGTTTTAAAATATCTGTGTTTTATAACTGTTGAGTTCGGCGTAAAATAATAATGTATTTGAGAAAAATAATTATATTTATACGTAACTAATGAAATAGTAATACATATGTCAACACGTTCTTTTTCTGATTAAACTATCAGCAAATAGTATTAATTCACCTCATTTGTCTGTTAATGTTAATGACAATTCTTGATGTAAATGAAAAACGTTTTTGTCTGGGAACTCGTATAAAGAAGTGTTAATATAGAAAATATAATGTAGCTATTTGTATTATTTGTATCAGAGCCTATATGTCTATAGCATAATTGTATCATTTTACGGACAAGACAGTTCTTCTTGAATGTTGATAACGTATTTTGTGTATTGAGTGAGAGTTCATCTATAATTCTGGGCATCGAGCTTTTACGAGCTTTAATTCCTTAAATTTTTCAATCCAATCAACGCTCTACGATCCTATTGATCGTAGCGTGATGTTTAATATGTTACTCGCCGGTGAAAGACCTCAAATTGGTTAAACAAAATACGTCAAAGATACTGAAAAAAAATGAATAAAGTGTTAGATTAGTTAGGTAGATGTGATTGTCTCTATAGTGCATGCCAAGAAGAATAATCTAGAATGAATTTGACTTGACTCCCCATATTATAATCATGAGCATCTTGTATTTACACTTTTACTGTAAGTATACGCATAATAATATTAGTAGGATATGATATGTCTAGTTCTAATCTCTAGGAACTTAGGAAGTCAGACAACTGCCTGTTTCCGGTTTCCCTACATTGTATTCGCCAAACCACGAAGTTGCTAGGATAGATGAAAGCGACGTTAATTGCACAGACTTAGGACATATTTTAACCACACAATGGTGTATCGATTTTTTTTATAAAAATCCCTTTCACAGAAATCCTACGTGGGAGAAAATTTATTTGTGAAATATTATTGGTAGCTTGAACGGCTTGGTAGAACGTGTACAATGATTATGAATTAGTAACCCGTATTACTCATGTTTTCCTATGTGCTGTAGCAAAACTGTTTATTACAAAAGCATTACATATAATATCGAATCTCTAACCCAGCTAAGGCCCAGGTAAGGTGTAAGAAACAAGTGGAACTTATAATACTGCAAGTTGATGAACATTTTAAATCACGTTTCTATTTTATAACTTATTGAAAACTAATTACAAGTCTTATAAAAGGTTATAAGTACGTAGTATCACAATGTATCGTTATAAAAGGGATTTACCAGTCTTGCAAATATAAATTGGGTGATTACGTCTAATTAAAGAACAAAAATGAAGAAAAATATTTCCTTTGTAGTTAGGATGGTCGTTGAATAATTCTTTATAGAACCTATAAGGCAAACAGACAGGATGCTGATCTGATATTAAGTTATATTGATGCCTATGTCATGTACCGGTGCCCTAGAGCTTATCAATACGAATATCGTAATTCCGCAAGAAGTTGCAGCTGCCAGCATTAAGAATTTCCTGCCTCAGATGAATTTATATATTTTTTATAATTCACGACTGTAAATTTTATTTATTACATCTTTTTGAAAATCTTATCGACTTTGATTTGATTTGTGAACTGTCCCTGTGAAACTTGTGTCGATTTTAGTATCCAAGTATTGAAGTAAGGAATGACGAGGCGAAAGCAAATATAACGAGGCCTATTCCCACTTTCACAAAACATAAATAAACTCGCCCATAACTTCTGTTACAGCCTTTTTATCCTATCAATAAAATCCTGATGATTGCTCTAAAACGCACATAACAAATTAAAAATCTCCAAGCCGCGCTGATATATACCTTATCACGAGGATATAAGGCGGTCCAAAACGAACAAAGGATGATAATTTCTAAGCCCACCCACAGAGGCTTCCTCGAAAATCCGGTATAAAAATAACTTGTTCTTACAAGCCCACGTATAAGCTCCGATTAATACTTGTTAATGAAATGATTATTGCCGTTCCTGGCGTTTGTGCGTTACAAATGTGTACCAGCGGCGTTTTTTAAGTGTCCCTCTTCAATTGTTTATAACCTCAGTCTAAACGATTATGGTTCTGGCCTGAAAAGGCGGACCCAAAAGCAGTTTGGCCTCCGAAAAGTACGACACATTCGGCGATCTCTCTACGCATACTTACTAAAATGCTTAATGGTTTTAATAATTAACCCTGCATTAACTAAATATAGCGGCTTAAAGATTATTTAGGTATATAAATATAGATGAGCAGAAACTGTAAAAAAGTAGCATAATTACTAATATAATGTTTAAGCAAAAACTAATTACGAGATGTTACTAGCACTATGTCAACTGTCAACTGAGAACAACAGTTATCTTATATAAATTTGACATTCCATACATGGTACGATTAAAAGTTAATTTTAAATCATTAAACCGCGATATACCATTACTATGAGATATTTATTCGTGTCGGATGCTTTCAGCAATCGAAGTCACGGCTAATCTGAAAGATGTCTGATTTGTGACAAAGTTACCATATTTTCTCTTAAGACTTTATTTATTATTAAGATTTTTGATGTATATTTAATAGTAATATTCATATGAAATCGCAGTTTAGCCTGTTGTACTTTTTTTTTGATATGTGATACTCGTTTTAATAAAAGAGTTTTTTTTATTTAAAGCTTTTCAATAAAAAATCTGACGTGACTTATCGTGATACGACGCACTGTTGACCTACATTACACTTTAGCAACTTCGAGCTCACTCAAGGAAAATAGCAAAACCTAACTCAATTGTAGTTAATTCTAAAACTGTAGTTGAATTTCCGTAAAATTTGTAAATTCGGCAAAATTCAGTCGTGGTCAGTCAATTAATGAAGAATTAAATTCACCTTTTATAACTTTTAAATATACTTTGAAGTATGTCCTTGCTTAAATTAAATTATTGTTAACCAGACTAAATACCCTTTGTCTTGCACCTGCATGTTTACAAGTAATAGTGATCGGAGAGCTGTGAGCTAGTTGAAGTTGATACAATTATTCACAAAAAATTACAAAAAAAAGTTTTAAGCCAATAGTGCAACTTTGTCGTAATTATTACTTTACTGAGGTAAATTATAACGTTCGATATTTGTTTTGGTAGTACCTGCAGTTCGAATGCAAAGTTCTTGCAAATGTAGTATAGCGCTACATGACTATTTAATTTCTTAATATAATTAGCTAGCAGTGATCGTTAACTTACAATCAGCAATAATAATTCGGAGAAAAAATTCACCGCGTTTTAAATTCGATTAAGAGATGGTTTTTCATTAAAAAGAAAAGTTACAGAGCGTGTTGCATGTTCATTTATCAAATTAGGTGTTGGTTAAAATCGTCGCATTTACACGGCTTCTAATCCGGCTGTGTGAAGCAGGCTGGCGCCCGAAGCCGGGGAGTTAGCGGCATACGCAATAAGATGCTGCTAAATACATTAACGCCAGCCTCGCTTCGACCTAATCTTATACCCTCTAAGAGTCGTCCGTTAGATTATATCTTAATTGTGGATTAATGCTGTTTTTCAGGTTGATTCGGTTCCCTCTTCTCGACTTGTCACAGGAGATTTTAATGTAAAAGTGCTTGTGTAGGGATGGAAGGACACTCTATTTTTACAATTCTCATACTACGATGGACGAGAGACGACTCGAGGGTGGCGGTATTGATGATTTATTTTTAACACATTCTTAATAAAGTTATTAAGAAAACTATTGTTTATACCGATTGATTGTGGCTGTAAAGGTTCGTAATGTCCTGAAATATCCGTAAAGTAAGAAAAATGATAATTATATCAGTTGGGAGTCCCAACTTATTTGATTACAAATCCCAATACAAATAACTTGTCGTATACAAAATTGTATATTTCACGGAGAACCTTCATTATTTTATTGTTGTAGAGCTCAAGTTATTGTTGTTGGTCATAATATCAAGGATTACTTACTAATTTAAGCCATATCCACTTAATAACTGAATGTAGCCCAAATTAGCGTATATGTGGACTGCAATTAACTGTATCACATTGTTGGTGAATTGCGTTTCATGACAAAGAGAAATTATGCTTTGTATATTACCTACCTAAAATAGATAACTAACAACGCCATTTCTGAAAGCCAGATAAGGAAAGGGAAGTTTTCTAGAAGATTTCCAACATCATAAATGCCAAGGATAACGTGAACTCAATGCGACCGGCAATACTTATCTTACAATTGGGAATAACCCTCGAAATTTAAATAAAATCCTCGCTTACCGCATTTCCGTTTGATGGGAAAATATTCAATAATTTTGTCGTCTCAAAAATCGCTCAATACATCCTTTCAAATTATTAGAACCCTGTCAAAGAAAACGACAAATTGTTAGGAGAGGCGATTACCTTCTCTGTATTGTAAATTTTATTTGACAAGGTTCCACGTCTCCAAAGAGGGTGGATGATATTAAGTGCTCAAGGAAACTCGGTTATAAGATGGGGAAGGTGTCTGATTTAAAGTGTTTCGGTTTTCAATTATTTCCAAATGTAGCGTTTTATAAATATTAATTTTACAGTAGGTAAATTTATTATAATTGCAATAATTTGTTTATTGTTTTTTTTTAATTCGTTTAGTGTACCTATAACTCAAACCTTTTTCTTATGGGGGAAGGAGGAGAGACCAAAAGCCGCCATTTCCAACAATTCTGATATAACTTTCTTCTAGCATTCACCTTACAGATCCGTCGGATACGATACTTAGCAACGTTGAATGAAAGGCGAATCAATTGAGCTTTTCGCTTGATTGTCAATGGTCAAATAGAAAGACAGCTTATGGCGAGGCGATTACAGGTATTGTCGGAGAATTTCATCTTTCTGTTCTGGCGCCCACAGATCCTCTTAATGAGCAACTCTGCGGTCGTGCGTTTAATTTTCAGCTGTAGGTATGTCAATGGATTTTTTGCATTTGCATATGCTAAAATATAATCTAATATATAAAATTCTAGTGCCACGGGGTTCGAACTTGAACTCCTCCGAAACGGCTTGACCGATTCTCATGAAACTTTGTGAGTGTATTGAGTATATCTGAGAATCGGCCAACATCTATTTTTCTTCCGCCTAAATGTTAATGGTAGTCCACCCCTAATTTTTTTATTTTTATTTTTTAGACAAAATTTTTAGTTTCTATTTTTTTATGATACAACATACAAAAATACCTACAATCCTAAATTTTCACCCTTCTACGAACAACCCTTATTTTTTATTTATTAATTGAAAATTGAAATCAAATTTATGGCAAAACAACGTTTGCCGGATCAGCTAGTGTTTTATAAAACTTAAGTATAGTAATAATAAAAAGTCAAAGTAGTCTATAGATTAAGTATAATAAAAATAATGTTTGGTGCCCATTATTTATAATTTATTGTTAATGAATAATTTAGTTATTTCTTGCGCGCACTAGAATGCTCCATTTGAACATGGCTATTTTGTCCCTAGGCTTTACCCGATTAATTGGTTTATTGCGATAATTTAATACGTTTTTTATAATTGGTATCGCTTGTTTAATTTTATTTGTGAGCATATCAGTTGCTATTACTCAAAAAACTTCTACTAAGCAAATTATTCTTTAAATTTCACTCATAAATGCTTACAATAATATCAATTTAATTCTTATGTCGAAAAATGCCATATAATAATATTAAAATCATTATTTTTGGCATAGCGAATATGAGAAATATCTCATCTATTATTTTGGAGATTTCTCTCAATGAGATTTCATAGAAAGCAATTGAAATTATCAAATTGTCTTTACATTGATCAAAAATACATATACATTGTATCTTTTATAAGGATGTTAAAAAATAACTAAAACATAATTTATACAATAAGTCATAGTAAATCGATACAACTATTATTCTACTCGCTAACAGATGGCGCTTCAATAAATAAGTACAAAATGTAGTAATCACCTGTATAATAATAAATGGTCTGTGTTTTATAGAGATTGATATAACTAAATCGCAACCGCAGCGACAAATAAAATTCAGATTTTCGGATCTTTTAATATTCATTAAGTTCAGGAGATGTAATTGAAAGTTACAATGACACAATTATTCAAGGGGAGTTATTCTAGAGAGTTATATAGAGAGTAATTACTAATAATGTCAGTAAAACTTTTTTTAAACATTATAGACAATTGACATAAATTGTAAGCAGGGATGGCGACACGTAAAGAATTGGACTGTATATGAACCGCAGACAGAAATATTAAATCTCATCTTTCATTAAAACTTCAAAATCAATATATTTTTTAACTATTGTTTTGTCGGTTGTATAATACGCTCAAGTTGGGAGGTTAGAACTATGTCTCAATAAGACAATTTTTTTTCATATTCACGACTGTTTTAATAAATAATTTTCATTGAATAACAATCAACTAATCTAATCAGACGGATATACATTCACAGGTCCAATAAAAGAAGTATTCAGAAAACGGAATTACATATATGCTTTGTGTTTAAACTTTAATAAATATTAAATGTAATTTCCATGTTGATTAATATACACTGTGGTTAAAAACAAAAAATAATCGACCGCTCCGAATTGTGCGGTTTGAATGTATAATTATTTTATAAATTATAACGCCGAGAGCTTTTAGTGGTGGCCTGCTAATGGTTGTAAGTTAGAATATTTATCTCAACACTAATTCATGCATAAATTTGGGTACATTTTAATTTTGCTCATAAACCTTTGGCGACATCTTAGTTATGTACTCACGACCTGATTAGTTTTTAATATCAATTTTCATTCAACGTTTAGAATGGGAGATGGCGGCGTAGATATTATAAATGTTGATCGCGTTGAAGGGAAAACATCTATTTTTTATAATAATTAATAGAGGTATAAAAAGGTTTATGCTTCAAAGTCATTAAATGCAGAATTATTCAAGTTTGGTAAAAGGATATTATTTCAATATTTGATATAAGGATTGCGGTTAATACCTAGTAGGTGTCTGGTCGGATATTTAAAGTTTCGACTGAATTTAGGTCTCATAGTGACCACAAATGACGTAAAACACTGGAATTTTATATATTATAATAATATTTATTAAAGTATAATAAAAATAAATTGTATTCTCTATCTACAGTAAGTTTTAATTACGATTTAAAATACCTAAGAGATGTCGCAAAATGTTCCCTTATATCTAATGTACCTAATAAAGTTTATCTCTGAATAATTTTTCTGATAATTTGGATTTTGTATGATAGGTTTCTGATTTAAACTGTTAAGTATTCAATATTCACCAAAATGAGTTGAAAACACAAGAAACATTCAAACAGAATAGGTACCTGTAACTTTTGTGACAGAAATGAAGGTTAAAAGATTAGGTACCTATGTTATTCCTGGGTACAATTTTATAGGTACGCATTTATCTTTTCTAGGTTATAAATTATGTGCAGCATACCAATGTTAGAAGAAACAAAATTCAATAGGCAGGCACATACCTAAGTGCTTACAGTGGAGCGTAGAGTTGTAACTTGGTAGCGGAGGAATTATTTGAGTTTGATAGCGTGTTTTTGCGTTGTGGACGTAACAATTGGCGAGAACCGCGTAGGAGTTAGGAGGCAGAATGCGGTAGGAGGTCGCGAGTGTGCGGATTGAGGAGGGCCGCACAAAAGATATCGCCTAACGAGCACAATTGATGAACGAACGGAAACGTGGCCAATTAGACAGGCTAGGCCGTGAGCGGCGCGCCAACGGCCTGCTCTTACTGCGCTTGGCTCATGCGAGATACTGACCAGCATCCTGTGTTCAATATTCTACCTTATCGATGAGAACAAAAAAATATATTTTTGATTTACTTTCAAAGAGATTGAATATAAAAATAGGCTTTCAATGTAACTTTTGATTCACAAGATACTCAGTGGTGCCGAAAAGGCGAACTATAAAATGGGTGAGCAGATATAGAAAACGCAATTAAGTTACGCCGAAAACATTGAGAGAAAACTGATAAAAGGCAATTCGCACGGCGTCGTGCGGCATCGTGCGGCTCAGCGCGGATGACAACGAACGGGCGCGAGGTGTGGCGGCGGCGGACACCTCACCGCGACGAAAAAACAAGGCGCGCGGCGCCGCGGCCCCGCCCGCCGGGGCGCGGGTAGCGGGCGGGGGGCCGCGCCGCGCCATTGGCCGCGGCGGGAGGGGTGTCGGAGCCGGCGCCGCCGGCGGCCAGTCGTTTGACGCCTGCCGCGCGAGCGGGTGTCGCCAGTCGCCTGGAACGTGTCACAGTCGCGCCGCGAGTGTATCCGCGCGAGCCGGAGCGCGCTATGGACGTTGCATGAGCGGGCGCGAGCGCGACCGCTGGAGCCGACGGGCACGCCGGCCGTGGAGCGCTCGCCGTGGGCCCCGGGCGGCGCGGGCATGCGCTTCGAGGGCGCGGAACGGCGCGACGCCGTTGCCTTCCATCCGCTGCTGGCGCCGCGCCCGAGCGACTTCTCGGTGTCAGCGCTGCTGACGGCGGGGGCACTGCCACCGCCACCGTACCTTCCCGCGGCGCTGGCCGCCGCCGCCGCGCTGTCCGCGCCTTGTCCGCTGCTCAAGCCGCCGCCGCCGCCGTACGCACCACTGCCTCCTGACGACGACGGCGTCGTCGATGATCCCAAAGTGACCCTCGAAGGCAAGGACCTCTGGGAGAAATTTCACAAGCTCGGCACCGAAATGGTGATCACCAAAAGTGGCAGGTCAGTACGAGTCCGCTGCGCGGTCGTCGCTCGTAATCTGTGCGTGTCCAGCACATCTCTTACGTGATCTGAGTGTAGTGTGTGCCCAGTTTACGATCTCGATACGGTCATAGCGGTAAGTCGATGTAGATGTGTGCCTAGCCGACTAGAACGTTGTTTGTAGATAATGTAGGACGCGTGGAGTTGTTTACAAAAACAATCTGTCAGATTACACGAACGACGATTAACAGGAAAGCGTCACTTCTTTCTACAATACTATCTATCGTTTAAGCGACAGATCAAAATAATACAAGCCTATTAATAAATTGGTAACCGGCCGGACCGGTCTCTGCAATAAATTAAATCTCATCTCGTTTTGGGTCTTCAAAGGAAGCAACTCCATTACATTCCGATTAATTAAACACTTAATCTCTTAAGTTTTCATTGCGATTAATAATCTAACTATTCAAATGGGTAAATTAGACAAAATAAAAAAAATGTTATTATAATATTTAGGTTCTCGCTTTATTTGGTTTAAATTTGTCAAACCGCTTTTTATGAATTTGAAACAAGCCATAATTATTAAAAGTAAACCCCATAAATACAAATTTAAAAGCGAAACTATTTAGACAATTAGTCAATATAGGAGATAATAGCGATTTAAATGAACTTGTCGCATAATTTCCGCCTTATAGGCGCATTTTTCGCTAACCGACGGCAGTTGCAATTTACACGCATTATTTAAGTAACAGAATTGCATTTCACATTATACTCTTTACGCCATGGCGACGATAGAAATACGTTAGATAAGAAACCGTTAATTTTAAAACCATTGTAAATAAAAACAAATTGCAGAAACAAATATTTACAAAAACAAATATTTATTTTGAAGAAAATATTCCTTTTTCAAATATGCAGGTGTAACAATTTTGATAGAAATTAGCTGTACCTTTTTATCTATAATAACGTTTTTTAGAAGGTCGAAACTTTCTTATTGGACATCTGTAAATCTTATAAGACAATGCATTTCAAATTATGCATCTACAAATAAATAATAGACATTCCAAATGAGATAAATTTTAATTAGAATAGATTTTGATAATAATTAGGCTGTTAAGTTATTTAAATGCAGCCCAAGGCACGGATATGGCTTATAATATCTCAATCCTACATTAATTTTTATATGTAGCAAGCAAGCAAGCTTTCTGTGAACTGCAAGTATCGGTTGTATATCTTTATGAATAATAACGTATGCAATGTCCTATTAAATATTATTATTACGTCTATCTTTTATTTATTGTTTTAATGGAGCTAGAATCTAGAACATGTGTCATGAAATGTTAGGGGAGATAGTTTTGCATCCTTTTTATCTGTGAATATTTTGTACCTAAATCAATTAATCTTAATAGGTACTAAACATTAAGATTGTTTTATCGCGTAATATTTGATATATAGCCTATAAGCCCTACATGATATTTATCATAATTCAAGATAAATAAAGAAATATAAGTTAATAAAAATATAATTTCCAATTAACGGCTCAAACAGTCAAACTCACTGTTTTTGTGTCGATATAATAAAAATAATAGACTATATTTATTTTTTTCTAAACTTTTTTTAGTATTGAATACTTTTAAATAATTATATTAAAATTGCAAGCGCATCAACAAACTATGTTTTCTGGTGGTGGGTAACTGAAATATGAAGAAATGGGACACTATCATTAAAAAATACTATTTAATAGGGAGGCCAAATTGTGCAACACTAAAAACGTTTATTTTTAATCAAAAAATACTCGTCAGTTTATTTTTCCATAATGCCCTATAGGTATTAATATGTATATCGATTGCTTTAAATTTATTTTCCAATGCAGAGACGTATTGTCCTATCGCAATGTATGTAGATACAATAAGTAGATAGGTATTTGAGGTACAATAAATAATTGAATTCTTTTCTACCCCTTCACACATACATATAACGGCTATTTGTTTTATTCTTTATTAATTAGATTTAAATGCACAATTTACAAAAAGTATGCCATAATACTATCTTTTATGCCAAAATCTCACGAAAAACAATCCGGGAATATGAAGGGCACCGTGAGCCAATTTTGCAAAAATCCTTCCGGTTTCAGTCGATACCAACTCAGGGGCAACACATACAGATAACACAACCTCTCTGCAGTTGTGACACTTATTTTGACAATTAACACCTTTCGTCTCCAGCATACCGTGACCACGAGTACGCGAAAAGTCGGAAAAATTTAAAATAATGTAAATAATAATTCAAAAATACATAACCTAAAATCCATATAAAGTGTTTTTCTTTAAAAAAAAGTATGCCACACAATTTGGTAAAGCCTTTTCACTATAAGTTATATATTAAAATTGGAGTAATAGCAATGAATTGCTCAATATTTATATACAATGCATACTTGGAACAGATACATCTTAATTGGGTACTTAAACTAAAATAAAGCAACGTAGCGAAAATATAGTAATAATCCAACTTACTTTCCTGTGTAATCTGTAAAAACAACGCGAAAACAATGTTTTCAAAGTATCCAAACGTGGGAACCAAGGGTTGTCGCCAAATTTCAAGGGTGACACTTGAAACATCAAAGCGCGGGAAATTTTGAAAAAACGAAAACGACTTGGGAAGAAAACCACAGCCGATTTTCGGTACGTAGGCATTCGCGTAAAAACTTTTTGGTGGATAACAAAAACTATTTTAATTTGTGTTACTAGTTTTTATTATAAAACAATTCATTTTCTGTATTTATTATTTGTAATATTAATTACTTTCTTTAATTCACTTGTTTTCTTTCTTAAATGTACTTTACATATAAGTAGATAATTATTCCAAATTTTGGAATTTTCTACTCTTTAGGCCCAAATCGAAAATTGTATGATTATTTTATTAAATGCTTATTAATTAATGTATACAGGGTGCAATCAATTAATTACAGCAACAATGTAACACGGAGAGTACTATCTGTTTATGTTCAATAATAATTCATGGAAAGTATGTCCTTAATTATAAATTCCTAAATATAGATTTATCTTCTAGTAAATTGCTACAGTTTATTTCATTTGTGTAGTTACATTTAGTCAAACTTATATACAAGTCATAATTACAACCGATCGACGGAAAACAAAAAACTCTACCGAGAGTTTTCTTGAAAAACCGTTATAAAAAACATTTTCAAACAAAGGTGTGGAAATGTTTGTGAAAAATTACTAAATTTTTAAAGATCTTTACATTTTGTTTTAATATGCAATTTCAATGCAATATAGCATGCTCATGGATTTTTTATTAAGTAGAGTTTCCTATTTTCGGCATAACAACATATTCCAGGAGTATTTCATTTCTGTTTTTAATACTTCTTATGTCTTATATATTTGATTAAATCCTGATACACACATTAAACGATATAAGACAATACGTTATAATTTTGGAATACCCAATTGATTATTTCTTATTTATAGATACGTAATTACTATGTGGTATCAATAATTTATACATATTTACGCAGCAACCAATAAATAAGCAAACAATGTTTACAACTTGGCATAGATAACAGAGGCGTCACATGGACTATAACATTAAATCTGACTGTCAGCTGTCAACAACCTGCCATGATGAATTATTGGCAAGTGACAAATTTAAATATGAGGAGTTCTAATTGAGGGTCAATAGATTATATTGTCTTTGTGTCATGATTTATTATTATTAAGTAAGTTATAAGACGTGACCAAAGTAAGCAATCTTTGTCCTATACCGGTACAAACACGAAAACAATATGACATAGAAAAGAAATATGAAGGCATATGTTTAAATAATACTATTTCATTCTTATGATACTAATATTGAGTTGAGCTAGGATTCTTATGTTATGCGTTAATTTAATTAACGAAAAACATATTGAAACTATTAGCAAATTAATTCGGTTTAATGCACTGCAATTTTATGGTCCATTGTTGGTTAGCATTTTTTATCTTCGGAATTTAATAACCAGTTCTTAAAAGGAAATTAATAGTTGAAGATTGCAATTAATAGTGCAATTTGCCCCTTTTATTGTCTAACTTAAATAGGAATGGTGTACGTATTTATAAAGTGTAATGGATAATATTATTTGTTTTAATCCAATTACGGCACAGTTAAGTTTTTTGAGTGAGCAATGTATGTTTATTTCTCGTTAATAGTCTATACATCTATATATTAGTGAAGATTGTCTCGTTAAATCATTTGCTAACACATGAGAGTTATGTTCCATAGATATTTAAAGCGTTGGTTTGATAAGAGGCTAATCTATTCACACGTGAAATGTTATTGTTGTAATTAAAATATTGCACAGACGTCCATCACTTATTTAGAATTAATTCGCCATGTCGGCCATCTTGTGGGCGCGGTCTGCAAATTTATATGTAAACAAAATTTCTTATCTTATCACAGTGCGAACACAATTGTGAGGTGACAGTTTTTAATGAATTGATAAATAAATATTACGTGATAAAAATAATTCATCTTTATACACAGTTTAACTGTTCTCAAGCTCTTTCGATCATTTTTACACGTCACCGTATGTTTGACAAATTAGAATTAAGTTACAGTTAATAAATCGTTTAGATAATTAAAACTTGATAAAAGGTGAAAATATAGTATGTAGCATTTTAATAATACTCATATTATTAAATATATTATCTTTTAAAGCTATTAAGCTAAAAATATCGAATTTAAACATCGCCTATATGTTGGATAGTTGTTGTTCTCGGAAGGCTACAGGTGCGGAGTATTTATCATAAATGTAGCCAGAAGTGGAAAAAATATTAGTTTGCGAGCTTCCCTTGTGCGGGTACGCTTAAAAATCATGTGCTCCTCTTTCAAAGTTCTAAAATAAATAATAAATCCATGTTTATAGAAATAGGATTTGTAGAGGTTTCCATGGGAAGGATAGATCAGAATATTCCTCGTATTTGCATACGATAAATACTCTATTTTCATACAAGTTGTTTGCTGATTAATGCTCTTTTTGACGTTGTATAGTACAAAGTTTTTCTCATGTAAATGTAACCATGGTAACAAATTTATTTAAAAAAATAAATGGTATTCAACCTATCATAATTTTGACGCGATGTACCGTTTATTTCCCTTTTAATTGTCACATTATTCTAATGTAGGAAAATTCTCGTGCCTATGTGGTTATATCATTTTATTGATACCTACTTATTATCAGTAGGCGTTATGATTAGTTACAAAAAATAATCGGTATAGATTATAATAGTTTATGCTTTTCAAATTTTAATGCATCATTTACAGCCGTATTGATTTTATATTTGGCCTAAAATAAATATTTCATATAGTCGAGTCTTTCAGTATTGTTACGTTATAACCTATAACAAAACCTTTAAAGATAGATAGATAGTTTTGACAGTCCCGAGCTTCAGACTTTAATATTAAGAGCCAATTTCGAGGAATAAGAAGCCAGAGATTTAGGTGTTTCTCTTACTAACACAATTAAAAATGTCTTAACTTATGCTAGAATAAATTTTAAGTTTAAGAGATAAAAGCCGCGGCGATAATATTTCATTAAAATAGAACAAATGAATATTATACGATGCTAATTTAAATACGTTGAAAAATGAAACGAAAACAAAACAAACTACTGAAATGACGGATAGATGTTAACTTTTTTGCCGTATTATAACATTTGTGCAGTGTTTCAAATACGTTGGTTAATAAATAGACCGTCTCTTGTCGGAATCGCTTTCAAGAAATGTAATTTGCTATACAAATGCGCACGCGATGCCTCTATGGTATTTTGACGTAATTAAGTTTACTGTACTGGAAAGATAAGCATAATTAGCGATAAAGAGATGATGTTCGTCGATGTTACGTATGAACTTAATATGACTTATAAAAAAGCAGAAATGTATGCAAAAAACTAAGTATTCATAATTAATCGCTTTTATGTTTTGCAATATGTTGACTTTCACGCTCAAAGCTGTAAATAAAAAACAACAATTTTGAATGGACAATGTTTTTTACACATACAATTACCCATATATTAAATTGAATTTGCGACGCGACGCTTAAGTATAAATAGAAATGGAATAAATAATATTTTTCATTTCCCAAAGAGGAGCTCTCGCCCTTTCCGCTTGTGGGAAGATCACCAATTCAAATAATTTATACGAAAATTAAGGAAAATGCCCTATTTTTATTTATAAGGTTAAAGTTATTTTAAGAAGAATAAGATTCCGTT
Organism: Pontia daplidice; assembly: GCA_963693355.1. Lineage (NCBI taxonomy): Eukaryota > Metazoa > Arthropoda > Insecta > Lepidoptera > Pieridae > Pontia > Pontia daplidice. The sequence continues at coordinate 2,850,390 of CAVNZL010000139.1, forward strand.
ATTTGAGACAAGTAAAGAGAATATTATTGTAACATACTTTAAACAGTTGGTTATATCTAACCAACTAAATTATAATATATAAAATAAATAATTGTAATTGTTGTATTGGTCAATTTATTTTAAATATAATTATTTAATACAATAGTCGACTTGTTCAATAACTGATTATGTATAACTTAGAATGTTAAACTCTGCACATGATTTCCTATTAAATTAATTCTCGCGACGTTGCACGTTGGTACGAAATTTACTATAACAGGCTTCCAGCTGATTGACTGAACTTTAGCCTGTTGCACATAGTAACACATTTTTTTGTAATTCAATATTATATTAGAACAATTTTTGACAGTATTAGAAGATCTCTTTATTTTATTCAGTCATACATAAAACTAACATGATTATGTGATACAACATATGATATTTATTTACCGCGATGGCGTGACACTCGGTGGTGACCGAATAACGCGCAAAACGACACCCAAGTACGGTCAAATTAATTTACATCGTTGACGGAAATTACTCTTCAATCTGCATACACGACAATACATTTAACCTTCGAGTTAGTTCGATGACATCATTGTGACGGGCCGCCTGATACCGCTTGATAACACCCTTGTCCCTCGCTCCAAGATGCATTTGATGCGGTAATTTTGTCTTTGGGCAACCCTTAAACAGCTGTGAACTCCGTTTTTTGTATAGCAAGTTTTTTATTAAGCCAAAAGGTAACATTGGTAACGGCAAATAAAAATTAGTATTAAACCTTATGGAATGGATGGTTAAGTATTAGATTAGTAGGTTTTCAGATATTTAGATATCTATATAATGATAATAAGAATGTAAGAGTCAAAATAATATCCATTCATGAATCATTTCCAGTCCTACTCTTTCCTTTCAGCTCAAGAGGCATTTTTTACATACTCCCGAAATATCTTAAATGGAATCGTTTATAATTTTTGATAGATACTATTTTTATGTTGGACGTACTGGATTTATGTTTATTTATTTGGTTCATAATATTGTGTGATTTGCATGCATGTGTGCCTATTGGCCATTAGTTTAATGTCAGTATAAATTTTTTAGTACAAATAAAAGTAGGTATGATAAAAAATAATCACAATTATTAATAATAATTGACTGGGCAGTGTTACTAAAAAGGATCCGAAAAACCATTACAAAGTACATATTTTATTTAAATGTTTGACACTCGGATTAAATAAAAGACAATTATAAAATTAATTAATTTTATACGACCTAACTTGTTCAAGTTTACTTGTTGATGCGCTACTCTCATATATCATATATTTCCTGCGCAAAAAAAACATTCAATCAACAGGCTGTCGACGAAAATTGATATTAATTAGTTTTTAAAATTATTGAATACAGCACTCTAATCTTTATTCAAATTTGATTTTTCATCCCGAATTTTTAGCTGACGATGGATGCCAAAATTTTATCAAAATCATTGTTCATAATACGTTGAGGTAAAAACAGGTCATACCCCCTCAACACCGCCATCTAGTGACAAACAGGAAAAACAGAACGCCGCATTTCGTAGCTCCATGTAGCGTTGACGTTGCCAATAATTCAGTGGAGCCCTTAAGCATTGATTGACGACGGACCCTCTGGTTTTATGAGAGGTCTAATTAGCACGACACGGGTGATTCGTATCCATAAAACTGCAACTCGATGCCAATTGCATTTGTTTTTGTAGCGCGCTTTTGTAATTTTTTTGTGTTCTGGGATTCGATTGAGCATTGTCTTTTTTTAATGAGTTAGGTTCTTGTCTCGGAAAACTTCCAATACTTTTATACGTGAACTCCCGATTTACATTTTTATATTGAGTTGGGATATAAGTGAACGTTGGGTAGGTACAGTTTTATAAATTGCAGAGGCTCGCATGTTCACAGTTTGTCTATATAAGGTTTAAACTGTAAATGTTACATTTGCCTTTACAAGTACCTTGCTATTGATCTTAAAGGTGTTTAAATCACTTTAAAACGTAGTAAGTTTTATTCTAAAAATAGTTTATCAATACTTACTATTTTGAATTGAATATTTGAGAAAAGAGTAAATCTTGAATCACAAATTTCGGCAAATAAAAACGATGGCAAAGAAGCGATGTAAAGGTAATGTAGCGTAAACAGAGCGTATCTTTTTACCTCAGAAGAGGACGGGTTCAATTTTAGGACCAAAGTTTTCTTACGCGACGACTTTGTGTCGCGTCTGAATATCCTTAGCTGCTGTGTTTCACTACCTATAGAAGTTCAAACTTATCCGTATATAACTTACCATTATCTATTGCTAGAGCAAAAAAGGCACGTTACTTGTAGATACAATTCAAAACGAAATAGGTGCGTACAAATTACACTCTTCAACTGATCGAATTGAATTAAACAAAACTGCTTTAATTTATTAAAGTTTTATAATCACAAAATGAATACAAGTATATGCCTACCACATAATCTACATTAAGGAATATATTTTTTTTATTTTTTTTACATATTCCTCAGTTACATGAGCTTGTAACATTGTACTTAAAAATCAAGATTTTAACGCTTTGTTGACTCCTAAGGATATTTTAATAATTAAAAGTACATCACAAATGAATTATGTTCAAAATTTAATGCTGTTATCATGAATAGTTTATTGTTTGTTTGAACTGACCAGTGTTTTAATTAATTATCACATGAATCACAAATGAAGAGACAAAGACAATTACGATATCTAAGTAATTCTATAATTTTGAATAATCTGTAGTTTTCTATCTGTGGTCTGAACTTTGAGGTTAAGAACAAGGAGTCTTCATCCGAAAGGCATCCTTGTCGAGATAATGTCCACTTAAAATGCGGTAAAAATTAATGATTTATAACACAGATAGTGAGAGGCGCCCATTTTATGATTTGACATTTTGTTTTATATGAGCTCGGCTCTTTTATGGGATTTGTAGTTTATGACAATTTGAAGGGTTTTGTTTTGTATATTATCTATGACAACGATAGGGCTAACTTATCGGCTTTTAATAAAATTTAAGTACTCATTTTAGAAATAAGAATTTACGATTGTTTTAATTTAGGTATGATAAGTTAATGGGGTAGTAAACATGATATATGATAATTAGGGCATCCGTTTTTATACCATAAATAATATGAACTTGGTCATATCTAAAATGTTGAATAATCAACAGTAAACTAGGAAGTTAAATATAACGATGAATTTCTAATTTGAATTCTCATCTATATCAAAAATGTGAATAATAAAATTTACCGGAGTTAAACACACGAACAAAAACTAAAAACACAAATGCTATCCACGTAAAATTAATTCTAGGATGTGTAATTCGGCCTTGTCATCCAAAACAGACCGGACACCCAGACACGGCGGCTCCTAGAACTAATAACAATTGCAAATATAACAAGGAAACCAGATGATGCTAATGAGCAATTCCGTATTCGATTGACATCCGCGCCGTTACAGTTTGAACGGTGGCCGAAAAGCCTGCGAAACAGGATGCGTGATTTAATTAACTTAAATGAACTTAATTTAAAGGCTTATTTCTGTTTATATAGGTAGAAAACATTATTGCATACAGCAGTTTTTGCATGGGACGATTAAAAATACGGATTTATTACTTTAATAACAACATTTTAAATTAACAGCAGTGGACATTCTGTCTCAGTTAACATTACGTATAAATTTTTTATAACAGATTTACTAAACGCCCGATTTTTTAAATATGACAAATACTCGATCGAAGTGTCACCAGACTGGAAACTTAACGTAATTATATTCCATCCAGTAAAAGTCTTCCTATTTAGTGAACGTAAAATTTGTCATTAATAATTAAACATTCACCTACTTACAGTAATAATCGTTGCCTTAATACAGGAATAAAACAAAATGAATTATGAAATGTAACAAACAAGTTTGGTGGTACGCACCAGTGAAATTAGTTTGTAGATTTAGAAATTATTTTTATATGAATATAAGTTTCATTAAAAACGGGAAATTTAAAATGGAAAAAAGAAAATGGGCATTCCCGTATCCACTATAATTTTCAATAACATATATCTATCAGAATTCACAGCACTGTATTTGAAGAAATACATTACTTTCTCCTCTGTCAAGTCTGGCTTGCGAGGGACACGTAGGAAAGTTCAATTTTCGGGACCAGCGTCTATATAAAAAATAATTATGTAAATTAATAAATAAATATTTATTTATCTATATCTTTTGCAATTTATACACCATTCTCCAATGTATGTGAAATCGAATTTTGTTCAAGGTATCATGCATAGAAAATAGCTCGCACCAAATATATATTTATATAACAATTAAGTAGCGACCAAATTAGCTAATTTTCACTAGCGAAGATCGTGCGCGTGACATGTAAAAAGCATTAGGTTTTTTCGGGTTTTCTCACACGCTAGATATATTAAAATTCAACCCAAGTACCATCTCAAGTCCATACGTGGAATTATTAGTTGTAAATTTTCGAGAATCAGGATTTAAACAAATTAGCCGTCTCAAGGCCCGCTTCTCGTAATAGTACACGAATAGATTTAATTTTAACCCAAATCAGCCTTCGTATCCTGTATATTCGTTTATAGACATCGAATAAATATTAGTCTAAAAAAATTACAACCTCTGTTTAGAGCGTAGATAATATTTTAACCGTCAGACTTAACACGGTGAATTTGGAAGCAAGAACATAACAATTAAATGTAATTAATATGTTCACTATGCGACTTCAGTAATTAATTACATTAGATATCTGCATCAAATTTGTTGGGCGGCCATGTCCCTGCAAAAACCGGGTAGCTCCTACTCATAAGTTTATGTCGCGACACATTCCGCCGTCCTCTGCCTGATTCCAGCTTATACAGGGTGAGCATTTGTAAGAAATGTATCGTGATTCATTTACTACTGACTCGTAGCTAGACTACTCTTTAGTAGTAAGTAAGGCGTTCAAATATCTTACTATATTGGTTTTGTAAACACTTTTCTTATTTACATATATTTTTTTTGATAATCGACTTCGAAAGTCGGCTGTTAAATTATCAAAGTGCTTATATGAATAAGGCCATTTCATATGCGGGTTAATTGCCTGTTTAAATTTGGCTGGAAATTAACGTAATAAAATCACGAATGTCTTCAAAATAATGTGCTGATAACCTATTCAATGAATGTTCCCATCCAGATCTCCACTCGCTAATCTGAAGAGTAAAATGTGAAAGTCTACATTATATTAGGTACGGTTAATATATATTCTTATAGTAAATTCACCGGTAAGGAATGTAAATATGTAAAGGTTTGTAGCACCCTTTAGTTGGATGTGCTCAGTGGCGCCGTCCTTAAATTCCCTGGCGGGCGCGATGCCGCGATAGGAAACCTATATGTATTATGTATAACAAATGGGAGACATCCAAAATAAAACGAACGGGAGCCTTTATATTCGGCCCTGAATCTTTGGTCCTGCCAGGGCTGTCAATATTTCTTAAGTGAAAGTGCTGTCATGGTCCCTCGAGGTTTATTCAAGGAGCATCATATTTAACTGAAGACAGACTAATACCTATATGTGTGTACATAATTGTAAAAGCAAACTCATGTTAACTTTTAACCTAGTACCACCACATTTAAAGTCAGTGCAATGATGGATGGATGGATGAAAAATTAATCAAAACCGTACTTTACCTTTTTTATTTAACCATTATTTAATATAAACAACAAATCACATATTAAGTCCAATAAAGGACTAAGATGATATTTAGAAACACGAGATAATATAAGAAATATTCATCGTCCAAATTTTAATGTACTTATATATTTCAGTACAGGTTTATGCGTTTTAATAATTCCTTATTAGAGTTGCTTTTTAAATGTAACAACCCTAATATATTCTAGTCTCCACGTGGATAAATTCTCGACATTTCATCGTTGCAAGAACAAGCCGCCATCTTTTTTTCTCGTTTGCGAGTCGACGTTACTGATTTTTGGATATCACTGATAGATTTTCGCTTTGATCCAAACATTTTGTTTTACACGCAATTGGCTCTATTAGGTATAAACTCGGCATACAAATAGGAACTATAGTCAAGAACAATATTTTGTAGATTTGATGTAATTAGCACCCTACGTGTATAACCTACACGCACGTAACAATGACGCAATACCTGTCAACCTCTTCCATTTTCTCTAAAAAAGTTTCTCACTATAAACCTTCACAAATCGGTGACCATAAAAAGTTATTACCCAAAAGTAGTTCAACCGATTTCAGTCCCTTCACGTACGCTCGTTACTTGAATATGTATCATTTGGTTAATTATTTACTTTCCAATTAACTGTTCCTCGTTAATTAGATTTCTACGTGCGTGGATCATTTAAGACAAATTGTTGTCTTTAATTGTTTCAAAATCAGGACCAAATTTAGTACAAATTGCGTACATTGGCATATTTTTACGTTTACTTATATGAAGTAACGCGAGGAATACTATTTCTTAGTAATTAAACTTATTGAGATACCAAACAAAAACTTATATAGTTCTTGGTAGTTCAGATTTTTTTCTTAAAGAATCCTCAATCTTTCCTATTCCCTAAATTTTATCTTTTCTGATTTGTCTTTGCAAAGAGATTGCTATCGCGCATAAATTGAAATGCAAGTAGATACCGTTACCAGGATACGAATTACCTTGTTATCCAAATAATTGGTACGTCTAGAATATTCATAAATCACTCAACTAGTACTCGAGGCGAAAATCCTAAATGGTATCTCAGTAATGAAACGGGTTGAATTTGAATAATTATTCATTCGTTATCGTGATCTACCTCGCGTTGAAGTGACGTCGACATGACATCGACAACGTGTTTGCGTCGAATCGACTAATAAACACCAAACCAATGGATCAAAGGATGCGGCCACTTTTTTGACAATTGACAATTATTGATGGATGTGGTTTTGGTACTTTATCTTCTATACTCCATAGATTAAGTAGCAGCTGTAACAGATATCTTATTTACCGTAGCGCCTTGGCAAAATGAATTAAGAAAATCTAGAATAATATAAATTCAAAGTATGAAAAGGTATACTTATAAGAATAAATGTTTTCTGAATGTATTAAGTTATTGTTATACTTTAGGTTTTATCTTTAATCGAAGGAGCTAAGATATTATATGTAATCTATATTATGTAGCTCAAAAATAAGATCATAGTGAGCATAGCATTACATAGAATTGATGATAGAAGGCTTAATAAGCGGCCCACCCGGCGGTGGCGCCAGAAACCAAACTTATCTGTGTCGGACCGAAAAAGGTGTGGAGTACTTATTTTATATTTTGGCAGTAGCCAGTTTGCCACGACACCAGTTGTGAATTTCAATTGTATATTTATTCGAATCTTCACTGTTTTAGAGAAAACATAAACTTATTATTATACTGATTGTAGGTATTTGCTGATGGCAGTAATATCAAGTATACATTAAAATTACACACTAAATGGTTTTATTTCAATGTTAAATACTTGTTTTTATATAATTCCTAATATATTTAATGATATTTGAAGGAACTTCGAAATTTTGGTGTGATTTGTGATTATCGTGAGCAATACATATAATTAATCTAAATATCCACACTCCACAGTTGTCTCTGTCCGTGGCGTAGGGCTACTGTCAAGCGGCCGCAGTTGCCTGCCCTTCGATAAGGGAGACGAGATGACATCGCTTTTTGTTAATCGTTATTTATAGCTTTTTTTTCTCTAACAAACCGCCTTTTGTTTGAAATAACTAAGCGGTCTATTTAATTTACTTTTTTTAGTTGTCGTTTATTTTTTTCTATATTTTGTGATATTGTTTAAAAAAAACCACCTAAATTTAACCTCGTAGCCTAATTCGACTCAGGAAAATAATAATTAAAGTAAATGATGCTGTTTATTAACGAGGTTGTTCATTCCTTGTTTGTGATTCCTTTAGTTTTTATCCGTGTATTAAATGTCAAATGCAGGCCTCAACAAAGTTCGTTAAACAGTTAATTTACAAGAATAAAATAACAATAAAAGACACAATGTGCACGGTAAAAATGTAAGAAATGTCATTCAGTCTGTGACAAGTTATTTGGTGCTTATTGCAGACACAATGTTGCCAACATCGCATGTCAGTGTTGCCACTTCACATACATGCCCTTGTTTAGTGTTAACACGAGGAAATTATATCGCAATAGAAGGTAACGGCGGAGGTTGTTTATTGCTTTGTTTTTTATACTATGAAAAATTAAAGGGTGTATAAAGTTTGAAACATGCTTATATTATTTTGACATTGCGTTATATTTCTGGATAGTTAAAGTAGAGCTGAACGACTGGAGCTCGGTCTTTTCACCTAGTTGCTACCACACACGTCCCCAGGTTTACCTACTGATGACGTGTGTGGCAGCAGTTTATCTCAAATCTTTATTGTTCATCTGATTAGTTATACGGAGATAGTTGTACTAGAAATACCATGTAACACTTAATTATATTTGTTATATATAATAAGCGTTAGTTATATAAATCTATATAACTCTCGATAGATTAAAGAAAGTAACAAAATATGGTCACTTTTTAAAAAGGTGAAAAAAAGCAAAGGTGATTCAGATCCCTTTCCAATGTCATCTACCGTATAAAAGGCGTTTATATTTTAACATTCCTATTAGAGATATCGTCATTTTATCAAGGTGTGACAAACTCTTGTCAAGCTCAAGTAATACTGAGTTTAACCATCGTAAGTAAAAGTAGTAATTTATATAATATAGTTCAACGACATCTCCGTTTGTCTTTAATTGATCTGCAAACGATTTATATTTGTTTGGAGACAATTTATATCAAGTAATAAACGCCTACAGATGCCGTATCGAGAAACTCTAATTCCTTGCTCCCACGTTTGCATCGCTAATTTGTTATTCCGTTCGGTTAATTTAAACCTTAATAGCTCACACCTGAGATATTTGTGTCATGATGAGGTCAGGATTTGAAAAGCAACGGTGTTCAAATGTGTTTGAAAATGTAGTCCCAAATTCACCAGTCTCCATTATTAATTTCTTCACACCCGCGATTGATTTTCTTTCTACACCTAAACTTATGTTGTCTCTTTCTGTCAAATTGTGTATATTCTATAATTAACAGAGACATGAGTCCTTCAGTGAAAATATCGCAACCTACGATGGACCTTAGACTAGAACAATAAAGCAGTCAACCGAATAATTAGATACTAAGAAACAATTGCGTGACATTTACCTTATATCAATGAATTCCTAATATATGACAATTTGTAAGTAACAATAAAATTTTATGAATTGTATCACCTTTCCGTAAGTAAACAATGTAATAAAATTACCACAAAATTGCTGTAATTACTTAAACCATGTTTATGTATTGCTAATCATCGACTCGTTTCGCTAAGGTGCCAAACGTGAACACTTGGGTGCTCTGTATTATAGTTTTTACATTGTAATTACAAACAAGATAAGAACTGCAAGGTGTCACGCTATTAACCACGGCTGTATGCGCAAAATAAGCGAATGCGGATTTGACTAGGAATGTCAAATATGTCATACAAAAATCATAATGTCGATCTTTAGGTAATGTGCATTATAATACTTAGTTATTCATCGAGGTGTTTAGTAAGGGAACGCTCGCCTGGGCTAACCCAAGTGTTGCATATACTCTTCCAATATGAGTTAATTTTAGTAATAATAATCATTGAATCAGTCAACGTTCAAATCATTTAGAACATATTTTCATAACATCAAATTTAGAAGCGAATTTTAATGACACGTATATTCAATATCAATTTTAAAATACGTATGAAAATCACATTTGCCGCTTATCCTATGGCTTTGCCATTAGGCTTAAGTTCTAACTAGTGAGCACCTAACACGTAGACCGATTCGCGTAAAGGAACTTGTCGATCCGCGCCTAGATGCACTAATCAGATATTATACGGTTAACACTTAAGAAAATGATTCACCTGATATTATAGTTTTGAAGGTACCCTGAGTCAAATGTATATAACATACATTTATTATACTATTTCTTTTATAATACAATGTTTGTAGCAATCAGTCCTTTGATGTTTTTAAAATACAATAACAATCATTTTAGTTGTTACGTGGATGGATTTTAAATAATTAAACATGTTCAAAATTGTAGAAAGATAATTGAAAGTGAATCATATCCGATAAAAAGGTTATCTTCCTTTTTATTCTTAGTGAAATTGATAATGTAATCTCAAATCAGGGGTTAAGAAATTTGGCGTAAAGCCGTTAGTGAAATCGGGTCATTTGATGGAAGCCACAGGAATGCGTCACTGCGGTGCAGATGTACTCATCCCCTCACCACCCCCTTATTTGTGACTGACATTTCAAGTACAAGCACTAGTTTCACACGTCCACAGATTATTTTAAGTGTTCACGTACACTTTAAGTTGCTTTCGTTCTTCGATCTTAGTTTATTGGAATTATCATCTCGATTTTTCTGGTTAATTTTTAATAAATTGCATCTGACTACCCGTTTTCCCCCCACTTTATAAGAAAATATCCTTAAAAAGAGAGCTTTAGTATATGAAAAAATGCATTTTTTTGTATGACGTTATATCACAAATAAGAAGGTAAACGACCAGTCCAGAATAGCCTTTTGTTTTTATAGACTTTTCACGTGACAACTGAACTGGTCGGTTTTATGAAAACTCAAAACGGCCTATGGTCGAAACTAGGGTTATTTACATAATTCCTGCTAATTCGTTACCTTGACATTTGACTAAACAAAACTTTTTAGATAGGTTAAGCATTTAAAGCGTGACTGAGTAACAAACTCAAAGAATGTCACCTTATGAGAACCCTAGGGCACTTATGCAGTCTATTGTACGAACAGCGGAGTCAGCTATTCAAAGATTACAGTCGAAAACTAACCTTATCACATTTGAATAAGGCCCACATCCCGATAAAGTGAACGCCAGTTGAATAAAACTCAGGTCAAAATTATTATAGGTGACTTAAAATCGATAATCTCTTAGAACGCGAGCAATTTAAATTTCAAAGGTACGATTAGACCAATAAAGTCTAAATGTTCCATTATTAATTCCATACAAGTATTTTGGTCTGTTGTACAGTATTAACTTCTGTAACATTAAGATATATTTTCTAAATGACTCCTACACACAACACCTCCAAAATGGCAATGCCTTGTCATGTTAGTAATTAGAGCTAACGACGTGTTAACTATTATAAGTAGAACTCTGATTGACGCGTTGTCTCGAAACAAGATACCCAGCTAAACTTGACACCTCCCGTCGTAACCAACTCATAGAGCTGCCGGTTCACCTTATTATGACACAAAATATTTACAGAACTGACAGGGCTACTCATGTCGGTGCTAGCTATCATCCGGACTTCTTTGATGCAGTTTTTTGTAAAACTTTATTGAATTATTTTATATATATTGTTGTAATGTAACATTTATAAATTAGCATCAAAGTGTTACTCGCTGCGCTTTTATTTCTTACGTTTCATAATCATACTAGTAATTCACAAAGCATAAATTATGTGATATACCAAAGCTAACGTACAATTACAAATTATTTGATAACCCTATCGTAGTTTGCAGGGCTAATGTGTCAGAGCTCAAATTAAAGTGGTGGCCCGTTGTATTGTGTTACTTGACGTGTGGTTGCAGTTTTTGCAATGGCGCAGTATTTCAATATACCTATTACACTTTCGCACTCGTACAAATCTAATTACTTAAGAAAACAAAACTGGCTCTACCCTCTTTTAACGAAAATTTGGTGCCACGGGGAAATGGAATGACGCTATATCGTAATATACTATGTAGGTTTTTGATTCTCTAGAATCTAAGTAGATACATAACAACAAACACTAACACTTTAAGATTTTGAAACGTAAATTCGTATGAATCCAGTCAAAATGTATTATTATACTTGTATTCATTACCCATTTCATCAAATTTGTATATAGTTAAGACATACCTGCATATTCTTCAACTTGACAAGCAATCTTTTAATACTTCTACAGGTTATATTTAACCTGTAGAAGTTCCACAGAGTAATCGTTTATTTCCTTAACCGTACAAAATATATACAGCACACATCTTCACATCTCAATCCAAAAATGTTTTCAAATTATTTCACGTACGTAATTTATTACTTGTTAATAAATTATTAAGGCACCTACAACATTCCCCGACAATCATATAAATCCTAGGGAGTCCTACTTTATGGCTCTCCATATCAAGGTTTAAGTATCGTATTTATTTAAACAGAAATTATCTTACGAACAAGGAAAAGTCGGTTATGCTATGTCCGCCGCAGACACGGTATAAGGATAGTTATTTAATCACTGATATAGGAGTTTCAAGATTTAACTTTAAGAACAAACTATTTCAATTATTATTATATAAATGTTATATGTTGTAGCGAAACAAAGGCTGAAATTATTGAAGCATATACCTCATATATGCTTCATATATTCTAGAATCTAGTCTATTAATTAACAATCTAATATTTATATTCTTGAATATCTCCATTACTATGTACTTATTCACTAATATGGTAAAGTAGTATTTTACTATCTGGCGATTTTGTATAGTGGTCTTATTGGACTACAACCAAACTACTGAAGCACAGTGTTTCTTACAGTGAGGACGCACCTTAAGCCCTAAGACAATGCGTGGGTTCACTAGGTATCACAACTGCAGATGACCGGTCAGTCCGATTCCCCCGTTCTTTAAAAAAGTCCGAGTAACTCAAACTCAACGTTATACAAATCTCAAAAGTTAACATAAGTTACAACTTACAATAAGTTTAATTTGCTTCCTATTTTTAATAATTTTCTCTCCGAAATTATACATGCGTGTCTCTATTATTTCGTAGCACTTACGGTGGGTCTAACGATTCCGTATTCCAAACATCGTTCTGGTTGGCACAACATATATCAGCTTGTCGGCAAAATGCTGCCTTCATCACGTAATCGGTATAAATCAGTGGTCTAATGATCGTTAAATTGTGCTCACACTGACCACTCGGTACAAACACAGCATTACGAGTAACAACAGAATTTCAATACAAACAATTACTAGAGTTACTATATATTAAAATGGTTTATGACCAACAATGGTATTGTAAATAAAAGTCAGAAGGATGATTAAGAACTTCATACAGTTTTCCTTTCCTATTATAAAAAGGTTCATATTAAGGACGTTTTGATTTATATCAAACATATCTTCCCAAAAGATTTCGATACTATTAGTGAAATTGAATTTCCAGACAAATGTTTCCACAAATGAAGTTTCGAGTATCCGGATTGGATGCGAAAGCAAAATATATTTTACTACTGGACATCGTTGCTGCAGACGACTACCGATATAAGTTTCACAACAGGTAGAACATCATACATCGACTGTTCAACTGCCTGCCTTTTGATAATAACCGATCATTCGTCGTAATGTACGGCAAATAGTTGGTTTCAGCATCCGCATCAATTTTTCTAAGCATGGACTACATTGCACTGCACTTTGAAATATGTTCAATTTTTGTAATTGAATAGTACAACGGTACGCTGTCCTTCCTTGATTAGTGGTCTATTATACAAACCGTTACCATTTAGCTTGTGACTCCTTTACACTGCACTAGTTCTCACAATTGATGCCTTCTTAATTATAGCTAAACAATTTGTATCAACGTTAAAAAGGGCAACGACATTACGACTCGAATCATCAACGATTAAGAATTCACAGCGCATCCATTGGGTAATATCATTAAAATATCTATGCCTCAAAGACCGCAGCGATAAAAACGGGCAACGCCAGAGGTGACAAATACCGCAAGATTTCGAAGTCCGTGTGGAAAATATTACGCATTTGGAATTTCCTAGGATAAACCTCTTGATACGTACAAAGTCATCAAACTCAAGAATAGAAAACTTTGCTGTTTGTATTTTATCTTGTATCGGTACAAACGTGTTTTGATTTACTATAGCTTGTTTTTCCGCTTACGTCACAGTGCATCTGATCAACGAATTCGATAGTTTGCTTCGATAACATGATTCGATAAGGTGATCTTTACGTCCGACTTACTTCAGACAAGTATCAGAGAACTGCCGACGGGTCAGCGAGATGTGACTGATAACAATAATATTCTTTAATTAATACGATTCGAATATTTTTTAATTTCCACAATGACTCCGATGTCGCCGACAAAGGGAAACTAGCACCAGCGTAATTAATTTAACAATTTGTTTAAAATTCATTTAATGATAATTATACAGTAAGATTGATGAGATTATGCAGCAAGTAGTACATTGTTGGCTCTACAGTAGTGCGTGCTGCTAAGATATCTGAAGCGCGATATAATTTGTTGATTACATTAACAAATTTGTCGACAGAATAAAGATGAGTCAAAACGTTTATGTAAATCCGTGTAATTAGTGCGGAACACGATCACAAGCTAAACGGTTGGTGCGCGGGAGTCGAGAGATCACAAAAAGCCAAACTAGTCCGTCCGCGTGTCTCGCAATTGACGTTATGTCAAATCGTTGTCGCAAAGAACCCAACCCATGTTTTTCTCTCATATTGCTTACAGACGTATGTTTCCTGCCTACAAAGTTCGCGTTTCTGGTCTTGATAAAAAAGCAAGGTACATTTTGCTAATGGACATCGTAGCTGCGGATGATTGCAGATACAAATTCCACAACAGGTATAAAGAGGGAATTAAATTAAAATAAGAGAGTGGGTTTAGGGGTCAGTCGTTCGATCTTATTTTAATATAATTCGCGAAAAGGCAAGAAGCATGCGTTCGTGAAGGGTAGGGATCTGCGGGATGGACGTTGCTCGCTATCGAACCGGATTTTTACCAGTTTGACCCAATTTTCAGTCTCATCACGTACGTTGGTTTACGAGTCGTAATTGTCGTTCTGCAGGCCTGATTTATGTTGCTCTACGCAGATCTCCTTTCATTCACGTTGCTTTATTAACCCAGCATCGCTTAGTTCTAAGTCGCTTTAATAAATTCCCTTTCGAGCCGTAGTGCATGCATGTCCGGTCCGAAGATTTCAATTAAGTAAATTTTCACGCTTTAACAAGTTTTTGACTGAGGTCGTAAGTACATTGTTTATAACGTCATAATGTTTTTAATTTATTCGACCACCTGTCTGTTGCGAGTGTTCGTTTTAATTAAGAATTAATTTCGCTTTCATTAGTAAATAGCTATTACCTATCGATGAAGTTTTGATAAATTTTAACTTATGATGATTAAGTAAACGGTATTTAGGCCTCTATGATTTGTTTGTGCTGGCTGTCTGTGTTTAAATTGTGATGGTATTTTATAAGTAATTTTTGTTTCAAATTTCATTTATCCAAAATTAGAATCGGCTGTTTATTAAAACTATTGTCTTAGTGACTAGAAACACTGTTAGATATATATCTCAATAACTGCTGATATGAAAAATCTAATTCAGTTGTTTTTTATAAGTACCTATTTGCCAATAAACTGTAAAAAACGTTAACATTAAAGTTATATCTACATTTTATGTGATAATTTTGTAAGTATTTTGGTTTTGCTAAGATATGTTATTTTTTCCGGAGTCGGTGGATGGTCGCCGGAAAAGCGGATCCAGAAATGCCGAAAAGGATGTACATACATCCAGATTCGCCCTCGACGGGAGAGCAATGGATGCAGAAGGTCGTCTCGTTCCACAAATTAAAGCTGACGAATAATATCAGCGACAAGCACGGTTTCGTGAGTACCATATTTTGTTATACCATACGTGTTTTGTTTTCTTTGGTTTACGGAATTCAATATATATTTAAATCTATGGTAGACTATAAAAAATAATAATTTATAAAAAATAATTGTACGTTATAAGGAGAAATATTTACATCCTTATTTTGTGGTAATGTGTATGAATCATAACTATATGTATTTTCATACTTCTTTAAAAACCTTGTGATTAAATTACGTTAATAAAACTTGATATTAAAATCTGGATTATAATTTAAAAGATATTACGGTAAATGGCCTGAATTGCACTTTTAAATACGACCATTAGAGGGTCGTACGAAACTAATCAATTTTATTTGAGTTTATAATCACCAGAGAATCGTTTACGTCAACGCGTCGAATGAAGGGTACCATTAATTATATGATAGAATAGTATAGGGTGTGAGAGTAAACTTTTGTCAGTTGTTTTAGTTACACAACCATAATATGAATATCGCAAATCATTTAAGATAATACTTTCAATAATTTGCTAAGTTACGACTTGTTGACTACCTCAACATATCATAAATATTACCTACATAAAATATGATGATACCATTTCACATTCTGTCTTGTAATGGGCATTTTATACCCAACAAAAACGTCGGCTACAGCAAAAAGTTTTAATGTGGGTGATATTATAATTAAAAAGGTTGGGCTCTTGAACAGCGGGGGTGCATTGTGCCCGCCACGGTTATTATGGCTATTTACTTTAACAGAACCATGTTATTCAATAGTTAATTCGAACACCGGTAGTAATTTAACAATTGAAAGTAAAAGACAAATCTTAAACTTAGTAAATTTAACTCAAATATAAGTTTGGCTATGAAAAGTGCATAATGAAGAGCCAATACATTCAAGTAGATTTTACGTTTTGTAATTATTTGTGTTAGGTTTGAATTTAATTTTAACATAAATTACTGTACATAAAACTAGAAACCTTCTCTTATTAAACGTAATATGATTTTAAATATAAAAATCAGGTATTCTTTGAATTAAGATATTTGTATTTTTAACAATTTAAGGACATATATTCTCAACTAAAATCAATCTAATTAACTTCTATCTATTAATGTCCTTCCTTTATAATTTATGTGTATTATATATAAAAACTCAAATTATTTTAGGTTATGTATTATGTGCGATATGAGATTATGTATCCCAGGTGTCAGCTTCTTGTATACCGATTTTGTTGTCAAATCAAAGTCCAGCCGATTACGTCTGAAGAAGTAAGAAATATACACACATACAATCTCGCCTGTATCATGTTAATTCGATAACATAGATTCGTATTAGACAGTTTGAGCGCAATAGCACAAACTGTCTGTACTACAAAATGGCTATAGTTTCAAAAAAATTAAAGTTAATTCGCAATCGGGAATTTAGCATGTTAACATATTGCTATTTCATAATAAGGCAGGTGCATACAAATGTTAAAAACCTTAATTAATTCGAGTAATTAACAGAACACGTTTCTATAAGCTTGTTCTTTGATTGAGCCTTACTTAAATATAATTAGTTTTTTTAGAAATGGTTATGGATGGTAATGATTTGATTAAACCTAAAATGTTACGTAAAATATACCTGTACAGTTCTACTTATAAACGTAATGACGAACAAATTTATTATAAGAAGAAAAAGCTTGCATCTATTTAACTTCCTCTTTTTTTGTTGTCGTTTAAAAATATTTCAACTTCCAAACAATCGCTGAAAGATAATAAACAGATTATATAAGTTTAAATCGTATTTTGGATTAAGAAAATATTGAACAAAATTTTGGTTCAGTTTAAAAATGACAACATTAATAATCATAAATACAATGGGATAATCATATTTTTCTCTACATCATGTTAACTTGTTTTTGGTATTATTATAAATTACGAAGACAATAATATAATAAATTGGATAATTGGCAATCGCTTTCAAAAAAGCTTCCGTAAGACAACATCTGACTGCGTTTACAAAACCGCGATCCAATCATAGATAATGCGTGTTTTTTTTCCCGCGTCAAGTCTTTTGTCTTTGACGAGGGGTAATTGAAATAACGATCGTTTGTGGAATCTCAAGAATTTGTATCAGCTGGCTGGTAAGGTTATTAAAAAAATAGCTTAGAGTGTTATCTGTTTGTGAAATAAATATATAAAATGCGGAATAATAACATTATTATTATTTTTTACTTAGACTACAAATAAATGTAAATATTTTTCGCACATTACAATATAGGAAACATCGTTGTAATCATCCAATTGTACTATTCTCATAATTGACTTTTTGTCTTTAAAATAGGCAGATGGATAAGATACTTTAGTTTGAACTTGCAATAAATTTTTCTTCTTACATATAGATATCACGTTGAACTAATTTTACCAATAGTGTAAAAATATTGTTTAATTACAATAGAATACATTATTTTTCATGTCTGATATTTTTTATAGCTGATATTTTCTAAACAGGTAGATCCCGATTTATTGGTCGTTTTGTTTTTGTGCGCCCGCGTCGCCTTTCGTGTCCGACATGCCGATTTTTGTACGCTTGTCAATTTTTCATATTGATATTATCTGTCATGTTAAACATTTGTTTATCATTTTTTGTTGATTAAGTTTCTCGTAAAATTTAAAGCTCAACTATTTTTATGTTGTGCATAGTCCCGTCAAGAAAATTCTAGATCATTTTACGGCTGGGTTAAAAAAATCTCTATTAGGCTAGAACAATGTTGGGTTTTATTTTACTAAGCTATCTTAGTTAGTCTTTACTACTGGTTAATAAGCCTCATTATAACGTTGTGATATTGATACGTCATGTGCGATTTGGAGTGGGTGGCACAAAGGCAAATTATAACACAAAGATTACAAGCGAACAATAAACACTCGATACAATGTGCTAATATTTTGTAATCGCTGCCTTCTGGGCCCGTTTTTACAAATCAAAACATCTCGAGTGCACAATGCCTTCGCCGCCGGGGGTGTATTTTGAGGCTTGAATGTCAGAGATGACGAAAAGCGCCGTCTGCCAGTTTTAATTGTGAGGGGCTAATCCTCAACCGGCGTCTTTCGAGCGTCTAATTCACTTCAAGTAGCGCATTGTGTTTCGGAAGCCGCATCTTCCCAGCTGCCAACCGAAAAAGTACACAAAAACACTCCAACTCACCGTAAGAATTCACAATTTGAAATTGGAACCATGAAACTTCGCGAGTTTTCGCGACTGACGAAATATTTTCAGAAACTTCTTACGCAATACGGAAGTTTTACGCGAATTTGATAAACAAGTAGCTACTAAATTACAAAGGACGGTGGACCGGTGCGCTCGCTCGAGCAGCAAAGGGCATGTGTTCGATAATTTATATACAGTTATTGATCAAAAGGTGATGTCCTTTGGGAGGCATCGAGGCATCCAGGAGATCGGTGAGCCCCTCACAAATTGTTCTCTATTAAACGAGGGTGATAAAATCTTCCGGAGCCATCTTATCGGTTCGATTGTCGATAGGGTTAGACATGTAATGGATTAACTATCGCACTGGGTTTGCGGTTTGGGAATGGATCCTCAAAGGGTTCGCCGTGTTCAATAATGCTGTTTCTACGACGGATTTTGCCCCTTCGATACCTTATTAGGTACAAAGTGACTATTTTGAACCAATCTGAGAGACTTGCTTTGGAGTTCTTTTTATTTTCGAATTTTTAATAACTTATCAAACGTCAGTTTCTGTTCACTGACTATAGCTCTATGAAAGTGGGTCCTTTTTTTCTTATCATAGGGCAACAATGTAACAATTACTGCAATTCCATAAGCTTGAGGCTAGGCTTGAGGCTTTTTTATAAGCTAGTAGTTAATTATTGAAGTGTAAATTTAATCCTGTTACGCCTTTCATTCGTAACTTGAAGTCCTGTTTATTTTTTATTAGGCTTAAGAGTGGCGCCCGCGCATACCTCTTTGTAACACTGAATAGTATTAAAGAGGTTAGGTATTATCTATGGCTTAAATAAAAAAATCGTTTGAAATTCAGCCTCACTATCTCAGTTTAGTAAATTGTCATAGAATAAAATGCCTGCGTCATTTATAGCTAACGTTAGTTATCCGTTTTTTTAATAAAGCACAGACTTTGATTCCCATGATGCAAATTTTGTACCTATTAAACATTATACTCTGTTTTAATTTAGATGCTAATGAGTAGCATCCATCATTAATTATGAGAAAATTCCATTCTTAATTAAGTAGGTAGTTTTTTCTCATAAAAAGGTCATTTATCCATTTTCTTCAATCATACATTTATCGTGTTTCGTACATTCGCGATAAGTTGTTGATTCCACATCTCTGTTGTAATTAATATCATTACTTTGTATTGTATTACAATCTGTTGACCAAAACGAAGGACAGACAAATGCTAGGGGGATATTAGCACAAGCTCTTTCGAAATATATCAAATTAATACTTAGGTTGGTTAGATAAGTATCAATAATATTTGAAATTACTAGCCGACTAAATACTTGATTGCTAAATACGCATTAATTTAATGAAAATCTGAGATATTTCTCACACTCTGTTATTGATATTTTTTAGGAAAAGTATATCCAGAAACTTTCTGTGTATGATATATAACAATCATAGCTGCTTCGAAATTTAACTCAAATAAGTCAGGGAATAACAAACACTCTGTACATTTTGTTATCGATACTCTGTATGTAGTTTTAAACTTATTTTTTCTTTACGCTTTAAAAACAATTATTTTAATAATTATTAGTAGAACTTTATATATATTTGTAATGTAGTTAAAGTTTGGTAACGATAATAAGAACTTCCTTCAAGTATATTACTTTGCTTTAAAGCTTTTTTTATATAATAATATTATAATATAAAAACATAATTTCTTTTCCGTGTAGTGCTAGAAGGTTATAAAATCCATTATTAATAATTGTTATTGCATTCTTTTCTGCCTATCCCTTCCAAAGTGTCGATAGGACCATTAAGACATAATTAGTTGAATTTATCTGTTAGCCGTTAACCTAGCACCTGCTTAACATGCCACAAATATTATTTATGTTTTTCATTTAGTTTTAATTATTTTTTCATGCAAATTTGTATTCAAATGAAATAACATGCTAAAATAGGGATGACTTTTAAAATGTATAAAATACATTTTGGTTTTTAAATGACTCGCAGTTGCGGCACTAAAAAATTATATATGTATGACATAAGATGTCATTATTTCCATACAACTTGAGTCGAAGATCTGTGCTGCCAAATACTATAAAAAAATAATTGATTATCTGTAGGTAAAGTTTGAATTAGCTCAACTGAATTTTATAATTTTTTAACATGTGTAATTATCTTATTATAGACTTATGAATTAGACTATCCATCCCTGTGCAGCAAATATTGTTGAAACATAGATATAGTTCAAAGATTGAACTATATCTGTCTCTGTCGTCGAAATTTAAGTAAGTAAAATCTGGAATGCATGTATTCTCATGAGAGGCGCAGCGCACAAATATTTGCGGGATCAAGTCCGGATTAAATGCACTATAGTTACCCCTACCATCGGTTATAACGAATTAATTTATATTTCTAACCTGTCTTAAGACAAATAGAGGATAAAATAAACTTTCAACACTATGGTATGGAACACGAGCGAACGTTGATTAATATTTAATTAGCGAGTCTGGAGATATCTGTAGAGAATTTATGCGTCCAAGACATTTTATTGACTAAACTGTGTAAATATATAAATATATACAAAACTATGGCGACTTTCGTATGATTATAATTGGTCAAACGAGAGACGAGTATTGATTAACTATTAACCAATCGCTATGAAATGAATCCTTAGGCTCCAACTCCTCTGCTTCGTGAACCAACGTAACATCACATTCAAATAAAAAAGAAGTTTATTGTATCGTCGAATGACGTTATACGTACTTTTTAACAGCAACAATTTATAGTATTAATATATTAAATTTTTTAATCATCTCATGGGTGGTTATTCCCACGCTCGCAATAATCTTGCCTCAATCTACGGCGGCTTTCTATACTCGATCTAAAATCTGAAGTTATGTCCAATCCAGATATTTTGCGATCGAGCGATCGATCGAGAATCTACCTTTCTATATGACAATCCTTGTTTTGCAATCCTTGTAAAAAACGGATTGGAAGTCCCTCCCGTGGTTTCGTTTTACGTGTTGCCCTTATTTGTGAGGGACTATATTACTCCTTGAAGTCGTCATTATTTATATATAAAGTAAAGATTTATAATAAAGTTATAATTATTTTATGCAACAACGTTATTAAATCGCGTTTAACGGGAGTAAAGTAAGTTTTAAAAGCACAAATTCGTTTTGCATGGAGCCGTCGTTGTAATCTTAAAAAATGGAACGTGCAAGCAACTGTCAACGAGTCAAACAAATGTCATCCGTGGATGTACGAAAAATTGATTTTTGTTACAGTTGAACTGTTTGAATATATTTTAATAGTACTAACTACTAAAGTTTACACAATTTATATTTCAATTAGTCATGGAGCCTGAAACTGTAAATGTTAGGTTGTAATAATTATTTATCGTATTTATATGTTTCTATTTAAAAAAAGCATGTGTTAATAAAAGTAAACTTATAATTATGTTGTTTATGGAGCAAGACAAACAAATCCTGATTGTGGGGTACGGGATAGAAATATAGCTAAAGCTGATATTATATATAATTTTTTTTTATATAGATTCTAAGATAGAAAAGTTAAAGTTAGAGATTGAGAAACTCAAGAATGAAAAATGTGAATACTAATAATGATTGCGTTGTTTTATTATTTAATTTCTTTGTGTTGTAGTATGATTGTTTTGTTATATATATATAGTTGATAAATAAAAGGACTTTAACAGTTTGTAAATACTTTTAATAAGTAATTAAAAGAAATTTAAAATTAAATCTTCTCTATTACTTATATCGCTTTGCCTGTCTTCATTTCAAAGTCAGCGACTGAGTTGAGCATTGTGGTCAATGCATAAAATCTTAGTGCCAATAAAAGTTGATGGAGGGATACCATTATTTCTGAAAATAAACAATAGGATTAGGCTCTTGATTTCACTTTAATGAACGGCATTATTTCCTGTAAAACAGCCTCAACAAATTCCTTACTCATTCGGAATCTGAATACGAATTCAGCGTTGTTCAGAGAAATCATAAAGTTTATACGCTGACACTTTTTGAAATCACAAATCTTTCTTGTTCTCCTTCACTGCCATCCGAGTCCGATAACTGAGGTAGCATCTCAAGATCACTGTCACTATCACTTGAAAATAACTCCATTTTAAATACTTTTTAACACGTTCTACGAATATAATACACAAAAACAGCACCGCAAAATTCGTGAATCGGTCAAAATGGGAAGATCGCAAATTTAGATTGATATATGTCAAAATTCGATCTCTCGAATTCAAAGATAATTTATAGAAAGCATCGATCTGTCATTTCCTTACAAATATCAATCCAAAAGTAGCGATCGGTCCTCCCAAGGATGGTTTACAAAAAAAGATTGACTATCGAGCCACGGATCGGTTATTGAAAAGCAGTTTATGATAAATGGATTGATATATCAATCTCTAGTAGTAAAAATTGGATTGGGATTGAGTATAGAAAGCGGCCGCTAATCGTTGCAGTTTACGATAGGTAATACAATTAATTTGTTTATTTTAGCACATTGTTAAAATATCGAACCGATCGTATAATTTATCACTTTGGTTTATGGTAGTGATTTGGATTTATAAAAGTGAGAGCTATAAACCGATCCACGTTATTAAAACGTCTAGTTTTTAATAATGGAATATTTTAAGTATTCTAGGACAGGGCTAAGTTAGCTATATGCTGTACGTACACCTTTGGCAATTTGATTCTTATGAATTTTACCTTAATTCATATGCCAACTTTTATCTGCACTAAATTTTTTGTTTGTATAAAATATAGTACAGCTCAATGACAGTTCTAGTTTTAACTTTTACCCAATTTGAATAATTAAAACAAGAGTGGAAATTACAGTTTCGGGTAAATGTTTCCATCAACTAAAAATTCACGAAAAATTATTCACGTTAAACGGACAAACAAAAACTTGTAAGTTTTATTTAGTTAAGTATTACATGACTGCAAGATATAAGCTTTATATTATTATTCATATTATTTCCATGACTATACAAATGATTTTGTAAATATCGCGATTTAAAAGAGTGGCGGAGAGTTCCTGCCAATTCCTCTCGTCCGCTCTTCGCCCTTGACTTGTGAAGTGCCAATAAATGTAAGTTTAGAAACAAAGCTAGCAAATGATTTAAATTCATTTAGTTCACGCAGTTTTACCTATATAAATAAGTATATTTCTATTATTAGGCCTCAGGGCCTTTGACAAATGCCACATTACATTTGGTCTAATATGTATTTCAATTTAATTTAATACCTATACTTTTGAAATACAAGCGTATTAATACATTTAGGTAGATCGAAAAATACACAGCATGTGTGTTGACAAGGTTCTTTAAAGGCTATGGTAAATTATGTATTCGTCATATTCTATCATAAAAAAATGTAAAACAATTAAAATATTAAAGCAAAACACTTTTCTTACAAAATTATGTATTTTATGATGTGAAATAAACTCATAGCAGAGTTACAGTATCGAAAACTAATAGTATTTTAGTAATACTCGTAAATACCCTTGTCAAGTGACCACAAGGATGGCAAATATTTGATAAAGCCACTTGACACTGTTTGCACACACTCGGATACATTAAATATAGGAACATGGGTGTAATATTAAAATACATTTTAACACTATTTTTGTACTTTGAATTTATTGATTTGAAATCGAACTACCGAGTAATAATTGTCAGACTTCAATTATAAACAACACAGCCTGCTTATCCTATGTTTTGTAATAATTTATTTTTATATACTTAATAATAAAGTAAGATGATCATAAAGAGACCCTTGTATAATATTGCATAAAGTCTAGTTCAATAAATGCCTGTTCAACTAAATAAATAACTTTATATTACTATAGATTCGATTGTCCCCTGAATATTAAAGTTTATTGTCCTTACCAATGCGCATCAGTATCGTTTAACATAATTGTATCTTAACGGTGATTTGATGGAATGAGCGGGACAGATTATCTGTTAAATAGTTTATTACTTTCTATTCTCAAGAACGAACGGAAACGTGTCGATTAAAAAGAAAGCCTCTGATATTATTGGGAAGATGATTTATACAAATACTTGAAAAATATTCGCTCTCCAATCGTGTCTGAATTAATTCTGATTTTTATTGGTGTTGTCGAAAGTTTATTGTTTGATAGCTCTATCATTGCTGTGGCCACATAAAAGCACTTTTATTGACATACATTATAGTAATATTAGTAGTGTTACAATTGCGCAAATATCAATTTGTTGAAATGCTGTCACAAAATAATGGTTATAGAGATAACTCGTATATAACCCTTTAGTCATTTTAGATAATGAAACGAAATTAATCTGGAAAATGATTTATTTTATTTACAGGTAATTTCACAGTTATACAGATTCACGTCCAGGCTATATTTCTGGAACTCAGTATCATGAATAATATAACTACAATTTCTGGTTCTCCAAATATCCCAAAAACTGTGTCAAAATAATTAGGCACACTCAAAGACTTGAAATAACCATGTTTTGCTATAAAATTAGTCAGAACTCTTAAAGTATTGTGGTCTCAAAACCACAAGAAGTGAGCTTGCGTGTCAGTCAGAAAATGCCAAAATTACACCTCAAATTCAGCAACACTCGAAGTTCACTTTTATTTCACCTTTAGGGCCAATAAAACCGTCACTGAGGGCAAACTTCGACTCAAAATGAGAGCGTGTACGAAACAAGTGCTACTGAAAACCTTTAGGATGGGCTAGAGACACGCATTATAAAAACACCACAAAAGCGAGAGCTTTCAACCAGCTATCGTTGCGTAAGAAACAAAGGAAATGAATGTTTCTTTAGAGCTCAGCTTAGAGTGGTCTTTCGCTGCCTTGTGTGAGGGTGTTAGGTATCTGTGAGGGTAACAGTTTTATGCATTCCTTTTTATGTGTGTCGTTAAAATAGTGATGGTGTAATTTAGGTGTGAACGTTAAATGTGGTAAAGTTTTGTTTGACATGACATTCTGATTTTCAAAAAACAACTTCTTTATACGGCCAAGTCACTATTTTTTGTATTAATATTACTAATGTGTAAAGTGTGGACAATGGAGCGTAGACACATGCACATTCTTTTAATGCAAAAAGGTCAGCCTTCCGTGCAACACAAACAATCATTGTTTCCGGGAATCACCGTGAATCGAACCCATAATTTTTACTCAACAATGGATGAAATGCTTTTTTGTGAATCAGATTAAGCTAAACTTAGCAGTAGGTATTATACAAGTTAAGTTAAGAATGAGTTTTTTTAATTGGTTCGTTAACTTAATGTCATGCTAAAAATTATACAAAATCGGAAATCGCACTAGTGACAAGGGAAATGTTTCAAAACAATTTGTCAAAACATTGCACGCGATTATAGAACTTCATGCGCACTTAATATATGACGTAATAGCGTGTACAATTTCGACAGATAGAAGACAAATCGGTCTATAAAACCAGGCAAATGCTCAACTGAATTCCTGCAATGAATTTGATAAATACTCGAACTTCTACAATTGTGTCTACGACCTACTTAAGCCGAACAAGGCATAGAGCAGGAAAATCGGACTGAATAAATGTCAACTTTATGCACAGTTTAGGTACAAATCAGTGTATAAGGCTCAACCACAGATATTCTTTCATCTGTCAAATAGTCATAGATTTTGACGGAATAAGAAGTTCTATTATAACACATATTTCACACATGGTAATAGCCCAAAGTCTTATCGGTAGACAAGACACTGATATCCATTGCCTTAATAAATTAAAAAAAATATTGTGGGTATACTTGACGTAGATGTCAATATGAATTTGGTGAAGTGTAGTATCGTAGGTTTAAATAATAGTCCTAATTCACAACAATCGTTTGGGACTTGACTTGCAAAAGTTCACCTCAATTGTTTTTTGCTGTTTCGTTGTAAAACTAGAAATATGACTTGTAGGTTGCTCATACTTGATATATAGGTATATTTGCATGTAAAAATCGTAAAGCTGTCAATATTTGACACGCTGTCGGCGCATAACGTACCTCCGTGGTTTTGTATTGCTGTTAAATATTGTATTATAACCATTTTATTCCTAGTTTTATACCTTTCAATACACGAAATTTGTCTTCTGAATTCAACATTTGCAAACACTTTGATAATCCTGTAAATCAAAATACTTGACTGTTAATAAAACTGGAGAATTTAATTCCAGTTCTTTTCTTAATAAAAATAAATCATCACGATATTTTAATGGTAAAAAATAAGTATATAAACTAACCATTGAGACATTATAACTTGTGATCAATACATAATATTTTATCAGCGGTTAGCGATACGACACCGTAAAATTCGATTACCGCGTTTCTTTATAAAAAATCTCTATATAAACAACGGAAGACTGTTAAAAGAGGTTCAATATCGAATATGAAAAATATTGAATTATTGTTTTGCTCGAAGCCCGCCCGGAATTTTCTTCTCATTTTTATTAAACATCACACCTGCCCCTTCATTCGTGAAAACGACAATTTTACATTTTCCGCATTCCCTGTATATTTGTAGTAACAGTCAATTGCGGAATCTTTTGAAATACCTCGCATGACGTGTGAATATTGTTTTCTATGTTTTTATTTGTCAAGTGTATTATAGTGTTCGAAATTTAAACTTTTAAACGTTTGATGGATGGCAACAAGGTTTAGGTGTTTGCAAAATTGAAAAAGCCATTTGTTTAATAAAAAATCACGCAAAATTTGTTTTTTATATATCTAACTTATTTCACAGTTTTATATACAGTTGTATTTGTATCAAAATATTTGTGAATACTTATTCAACGTACTTAGATTGTTAGCGACTAAGCGGTAGTTAATTATATCAATCGAACCTTAATAAAAGCCAAGACTGGTAGCCGAAACCGTTAAGATAACCCGATTGCGTGTCTTGGAGTGACATTCCTTGTCACCGAATTAGTTTAGTAAGATATGAACACCTCGGTGGTCTAATTAAACTTTCACTAGTCAGCTGTTTATGGAGTAGCTTGATCTACATTCATAGCTATGATCGTAACCATTATCAGCTTTAGAAATTTTAGTTGATATTTATAAACGTAGTATCTCCCTGCCCGATATAAATTAATTTTAGTTCAGAACCATATAAGCAATATATATATTTTGATTGTAAATATCAGAAATAAAGTGCTATAGATATTCTTATCACGTTCTGATTAACAAAAACTTTAACACTTTTAACATGACAAATTCCATATATATCGCGGCAATGAGATCATAAGCGTTGGTGTAATTAATGTACAGATGTGTCTGTGTGTGTGCGATCTCCACCGAACTGATAAGCTGCAATAAAGAGTTGAATTTAAGCGTTTTATCCAGGTATCGGAAAGGCTATTGATGCTGATAAGTATCAGAATAGAAATTTCATGGAGTCGTGTTTTTTATATTTTTCATTTGTATTGGTAAATTTAAATCAAGAATTCTAAATATTGTTGTGAACTTCTTTAGTATTTTAATAAATAGGATAATGCATAATGAAACTTAATGAACAGCCTAGAAGATAACTGATAACATAATATACGACGGCTCCACAGCTTTTCTGTTACATCAACAGTTTCAATACAATCTAAGCAGTGAATGCTCAAGATATTGAAAAGGGCTACTGCGGCGAGATGAAAGCTTCTCCCAGATAGCGCTAAAACACTCATTCGTTTTGTCACCGGCCGACCACCGGCTAATGTGCCTGATAAACATTAGAGCGATGGGTTCATTGGTACAGGGTTTTGACGATTGCAAAGAGTATAATTACAATATGGGGAGGTTCGATTACCTTCAGACTGAGCCTGTCAGCAAAATATAATATCTTTTGAGAATCTCAATCTTAAACTTAGGATAAGCTTAACCTTCAGTTCAAACGCGTTAGAATTTGGCAATAAATGCCGTTCATGCTTGCAATTCATATATTCAAATATAATTAATAAGAGTTAGAAAAATTTTAAGTTAAACAATTTCGTGTTTATAAACAAGTATTTTTATGGAAACAATAAAGTAACGCCATATTTATTACACTAGTTATTTGATTAGAAACGAAGTTAAAACAATCGTTAAGCTTAGCGGGCATCGCATGCCACCGATCGTGTGAGCAATATATCAAATCAAACGTTTTAATTTATTAATGTTATTTCATAATATTTCGTTGAAATGACGCTAGAGTCATAGATAATAACAATTTGTGTGAACAAATACACCTATTAAAATTCACTTTGGAAGTAGTAAGTAGGTTCAAAGCCCTTGTTAAAAGTAAATTAATTAATAAAGCCATTTATAAATGTGACGAATACTTAAATGATTCTAATCCTTAGGATTCATTTGCTCCAGTTCAAAAAATTTGTATTAAAAACTTGGCGATTGAAAAGAGTGGCGGAAAGTTTCTTGCCAGTTCTTCTTACCCGCTCTACGCCCTTGACTTGCGAACTGGTGGTAAATGTAAATTTACGATTTATTTGTTTAATTATGATTAATTTGTTTATCTTGACGTTCATAAGTGTACATGTTTACCTAAATGAATAAAGATATTTTGATTTGATTTGATTTGACATAAGAGTAATATCAAAATAACGGACGATCGCGTATGTGATAATAAGCACACTATATAATATAGCACTCACATAATAAGCGTATACATTGAGAAAATAATCGGTATACGTCACAGGACTCGCCTACTTCGGAGCATCCTAGTCTCAGAACGAATAAGATTAATTATATGTAATTTAAAACTTGATTTTTTTTCAATACTTCTACCAATGGGTTATTTTGAAATAGTTCGTCATAAAAATAATAATTTTAATTTTTTAATGTCGCAAATATTGTAATAACATTCATGCTTAGCTTTTGTACATACCTAACACAAATTGAGAAATCAATCTTTTGTTTTTATTTTTTATTAATTTAGGTGGAAGTTTTTTCACTTAATCTAACAGTAAGTGCAACTGCTATATGCGAAGTATCATAGGATACTAAGTTGCTCTGTCGGCTCTATTATAACTTATAAAGATGTTTTAATATCTTAATGTCGTCATATCAAGTAATATCCTTTCTAAAGGCAATGAATATAGAGATAAAAACTGAGAGTGCCGCACTTGAGTGTTTTTATAAGTAGAGACTGTATTTTAAATAGGGTTGGTGATTAAATTGAAATTATTTTTTGTAGTGTATCCAAATATGTATGTTATGCCTAAGCACTTAGTTCGGAATATAACCTAGCAGGGCATTTTTTTAAATGTTAAGGTAAGAAAATCACGTTTAGGGATGGTAAGATATTATTGTAATTTTAGTGACAGCCCTAAATATAACGGACCTCATTGGCGTCTGCTTACACCGGTAGCTGTTCGGTTACTCGTTACACGTGAACGAACCTTTTTTTAAATTTAGAAGGCTTTAAACGATCACAGATAATATAAGGCCGCACGCATTGCGTGTAAAGCTGTGTGACAAAACCTTTTTTTGTTATAACCTTTTTTAGAATTACTCTATTATACTTAATCAGAATTTGGAAAAGGAATTCGTTTAGTTGATCATTTTACCAATGGGATAGGAGCATAGAAACTCAAAAAGGTACTCATTGCACATTTTTAACTATAATCATCTACAAACTTTTATTTATTATGTTCTAACGTTGTATGACATAAAACGTATCATAAATTTATGAAAAGCCTAAACAACGCAAGAGCCAAACCCGTCAAATATGGAACTTGTTCGCAATCACTGAAGTAAAACCCAGTGCCGTAATAAAGTATGAATGTTAATTACACAAAAACGCATAAACTCCAACGAAATTTCACCAAACTTCCCGTCAGCGGCCGTTGAATTAACTCGAGAAACCTGACCGAATATTGTTCATTAATTGAATTGCAATATTAACCGGGCGAATAAAGAATAAAGTCTCTTACGATATAGACCAATAAAGGGCTCTTTATGCCAAACAAATCGGCTTCTTTGAGCGGTTCAAAAACGCCGCAAAATGTTTTATTCGTACTTTAGTATTTATCGCACTCGAATTAGACCCTTTGCGACGAGTTTCGCTCAGATAACTTTAATTCAACGATAAGTTTTATGTAATCTATGATTGGTGCGCTTTGAATGATAATCTGTGGAATAAAATGGACGTTTACGTATGGCAACATTGCATTTAATGGCTAGACGCATTACTGATTTAATTTTAAATGCGAATAATGTTTGATACTTTATTTTGTGTAGAAGCAAAGTGAAATTGATATTTAAACATTTGATATGAGAAAATATGAGATGTGAATTGCATTTATCTTGACGCCGCGGAATAATTTGTATTAATGCTCATTTTTCCTTAGCGGTTTGGTTAAAATGTGATTAAAACAAATGCCGTTTTACATGATATTCTCGCAACGCGGAAAAAATACTTAAATTCATTCAGTATCTTATTGCGATACAAAAGAATAAATTATTACCTTCTGCGCGAAACTTTGCAAAGTTTGAGGTACGCTGAACGTTCACCATAATTCTCGCGCTATCGATATTAACTGGAATTTATAAGACGTATCGTTTTCCCAATTAATTCTTAGTTGGCATTGTGTTGGACTTTATGGATTCAGTTTCTTTACGCATTCTTGATAGGTTCTCTGACGCTACTCACGCCTAGGCTCGTTATCCAGCTGAATAACATACGGATAGAACCGCTTTTTACTTAGCTAACATATTTTTATACCCATTAACATTGAGAAGGGAGCTTCGAAAAATATTTTCTTACTTTGATCAGTTGTTCCAATTCAACTTGTTTTTCACATTTCGATATACTGTATTTGTTCGAATGAGCCTCGCGTACTTAAAACAATTTATGTGAAGAGAGTCTTTCCCATGTAAATCCACGTCATATTAACAGAAATGGCGTCTAGACGGTCTATCCGCACTGCATTTCCCAGTGCGTACGGAGCCTTAGGGAATCTTGTTCCAGTTAAAAAATAGTCTTGAGTCAGTATTGCCCGCATGGTATGTGAATGGCAGCCCGCATGAATGTCTATGATTGGATCGAGAATGCTCAGGCACAGATTTGCTATAAACGTTTTTTTAGGTTAAAGGGAATTTACTAGGTTTTGCGCGTTCGTTTTTTTCTAAGAATTTAGCATACAAGGTGCGATGTACAATTTTTATGGAACACAGCAACCGGTAGCAAATCAATTTGCATGTATATAACGTGGCTCGGTTGTACATTTCAATGGAAAGGGACGCCAAGTTTTTAAATAAAACCAACGTCACAGTTGGTATTAAGAAATATATCTTCTTTATCATATATGTGCTTTTCATAAAAAGCGTTCTGCTAAAGCAAACGTTTCTTACTTGCGAATAACTATTTATTATTTAATTTACTCTGGAGCAAGCCCTAAGATTCACAGTAATTAAGCAAATTGTAGCCACCGATGATAGGAAAACATGTTTAATTTTACAAGCCCATTATAATTATTTCAAGTGAAATCAAACCTGAGACCACCAGAAGCGTCTGTTATCTACATAATTGTAGAAGGTGAACACGTTTTAAGTTAATTGACGCATCGCTCCTCGGAGATTAGTCGTGGATATTTATGGGCCCTCGATGATAAAACCGCTTCCATGGTAACTTGCTAACTCAGCTGCCAGCGCTTTATTTAGCAGGTTAGGTTAGGTACGAGACCTGAGGAAATAAAAAACACCGCTGACGGCTCCAGATCATACGCCGCCGACTATAACGTGCTGACAATTTATGCAGATTAACAATAACTCATATAAAAATATTTTGAAAAAGTCACAGTTATCTGTTTATATATATCCATAAGTTCATCTCTTGTCACAAACTAGACTTTGCAACGGTTAAATTTTCAGTTAGGTTATCTACAATTAGTGAATTATAATTATATTTGTGTATGGACTTGATGGTATCAAAAATAGGTAAATAAACTATGAAAATCTTTGAGTGTCCATATGACGGACGAGACCTGTATTGAAGCAAAAAGATAAAGCAAGGTACTTAATAATAGATACCGCCTTCGGAATTCCGCATTTGGCATCGTTTCAAAATATCTTTGTTTTAAGCAAGCGACACCTGAGTTATGTGTGTGCATGTACCTATTATTGTGTGTTTTTGAGATCTCTTAACTGGAGTAAATTATTTTAATTTAAGAATTAGACGATTAAATTGTTGTCTTTTACGACATATTATTTTTCGCCTATACATTTTTGTTTAGGCCCGCTTATCTTAATTATGAATATTGAATAAAACGTACTACACACCTGTAAGGACCGTACAGAGATACTTATTCAGAAGTAAATAAATAAAACAATTCATTTCAATAAATCGTCATATTTACTTAATTCTTAATAGTATGGTTTTATGTTTCTGATAATCCGCGACCTGTTAAGTGATTAAATGCGAAATAGCTTATGTGATTGAAAATACGCAAATTATTACAGCGTGTCAAAGTGTCTTTTGATATCACTATCTTCTCAACTTTATATAGGTTTTATTTTTTCATATTATTCCTAGAACTATTTTCTTCACAGAATATATTTTAAGTTGCGGCAAACGATAGTACATATAATGTTCATTATAATCCTCAATACAATTATATACTAGAAGAAGGGGATCTTAAATACTTGTAGTGATAAATATTCATACAAATTATTAGGTAATAACAACGTGCCGCCATTACGTGACGTAATAACTTAAGCCCCTTGCACACTAATCCCATCGCTATTGTATTATCACCCTAACAATATGTAGTTGTTTGAAAAGAAGCTCTCACCAGGAAAACATAAAGTGCAGAATGCACTTTTCGTTAGGATAATTAAGAATTGTAATAATATCAGTACGTTTGCGTATCGAAGTCTATAAGTTTCCGTGTTAAACGGTATCTAGTGGTTATTCATAAAATCTGTCGTTATTTTTATTAGAGCCCTTCTCTGGAGAGGTCAGACGAAATTTAATTTGCGTTTTAAATTTTCATTTTAAAAGATTTGATATCTCAATTTGCACACAAAACTTAACTAACTCAAGTTCAGTTGACAGTCATTAGTCTAAGTACCATTAAGTTTATTCACTGTATAATTGAATTTCGAAAAAAGAACATCCACGTCAAAAGTGAATTCAAATAAAATGGAATGTCATTTGAACTCTGTGCTACGCAGTAAACCTCCTTGTGTCTCGTTCAGATTTCAAAACCTCAATCAATATCAAAGGTGTTAGCTAGGAGTGTCTCAGCACTACCTATTAGTATAGGGGTGACAATGAGTAAACTGCGTCGCTATTGGTCAGTGACTGTGACGTCACGGGGTACGCCCTGATCGCACCGGACCTGACCGGTAATATCCGGATCAAATAGCTCCGCAGTAAATCCGTATTATGTCTATTGTGAATCGTTGAATGGAATCAAGTCTCACCTGGTCATCGCATTGAATTTGTGAAAGATGTTTCTTGTTATTTCTGTCCTTTTCATGACCAATTACGGATTCAAATAGAAACGAACAACTTTTCAGCTTCATTTTTCTACTTCCCTCATTTACAGGTAAAACGAAAGTGACTTATTCATTGAGAGTCATTATCCACCTGGAATTTTGATAGGCAAGTGAATACAAATGAAACAAAAACTGTAACATCTTCAATTTAACAAGCGACAAGAGAGTTCTAAATATTTGAAATCTCAAAGGTCAAAACGTTAAGACAATGAAACTCCGACTAGCATTCCTTGCAAGTTCAGTCGGTCCCTTGGCCCATAATTGCCCGTGGCGCCCGGTTTTTACTTTTTTACCTTTTGTATCGCCGTGTTTTTGTTCGCTTGTTGGTTTTTGGAATTAGCATGTCTTATTAGCATAGCTGTCCGATAAGAATTGATTACTGTTTTAACAGCTTCGATGGATGAGTAGTGGCTTTGATTTTGTTAAGTATTTTACAGGAGATAGTTATGTCAAAAATTTGCAATTACTTTAGAAAGGACAAAACAGATAAATTAAATGCTCTACTTTGTATTTAATATTTATATTAAAAGTTTTAAAATTCACTTACAAAATCTACATTTCTTATAGGTTTACAATAATTGATGTTATTTCTTTCTATAAAATAGACAAAACCTAGCCAAACCGAATGAAATATTAAGGTGAAATAACATTCCGTTGTGAGTAGAATACATTCTAAGGCAAGTGTTCATATACGAAATCCGTGTAGAAGCTACAAAATGTAAATGCGTACAGCAAGCGCTCACGTTGAATTTATATGATGTTATAAATCAGCCGAATGCACGGTACACGAGTCAGCCTTTAAAGAGACGATGTTCCGATAAAATATGCGTCTGCTCGGTCACCAATGGTAATATTGTTAACAGGGAGTAAACGAGGAACCAAAAGGAGAATTATATTCGGGAATTTCTCAATAAGACGTTGTGCGCGTGGGGCCTGCGCGGGCGCCGCCCCGCGGCGAGTCTCTGGCGCCTCCATCGATCGTTCGGTCCTCTCACTCGTCTGTAGCGCTGCATCCCTCTCCCTCACTCGCGGGTGGCGCCCGCCACGTCATTACTGGCCTCACTGGCCACCTCGCGACCTCTTCAGGGCACTCAGACCTTCCAGGGTATATCATTAATCTATTACGAGGCGCATGTGAGGTAATTCTCGTTTTTCCTCTTTAGAATTCGTCGGGCGCGGTGAAAGGCAAGCTTTTTATAGCGCTTAATTAGTGTCGATCTTTCGCTGTGTCGGCGATGCCATATATGTCTGCGACTCTATCGATTGTAGATCGCAGGTTGGCATTGAGGCTCTATTGTGTAATTAAGGAACCTGATTCGCCATCACAGAGATAGACATCGTGTCTCTGATTGATCTAGTTTGTTCTTGTTATCAAAATCAAACATCTTATAAATTATAATAAATCTTTTAACTCCTGCCTGAACAAAGTCTCACTGGTGATATACAAAGGAAGATTTTAGTCTTTTTACGAGACACTCACTTCCACATAACATTCTCCAGATCTGTAAGTTATTAACACATTGGCTGGTTTGTCTTAGGTGGGTATACCGTCTGTGTCTCATATCTGTTAGGCCAACAAAGACCGCCCTGCGGCGTCGAGGCGTGTCAGCTGCGCCAGCACAGGCCCATTCATATCCAACTGCTAATTACACCCCGTAAAACTCGAACCGATCGTCCTGATTAAGTTCTTGACATCGTATTATTTCTTAATAACTGGTTTATTTATGGTTTCGGGCAATGTCATCGAATAGTGGTTGAGGATTATTTCTTTATAGAAACAACCGTACTACTCGATTTCAAATAAAAATGCATATATAGCGGAGTTAAAAAGAAAGTTCAAAATTCAATAGGTAGCAAACACAATGTAATTTTAGGTTCTTCAAACATACCAAACTCGTAATTTGTTTGATAGCTAAAATACTTCATTTTCAAAGTAAATTTTCATCAAACCTATGAAACAAGTATTAATTGTGATTAGTACTGTCTTGTATTATGACGTCACTTCGTCATAATACAAGATTTTAATGCACATAGTATGGTAATAAGTTTCATTCATAATATAAACCGGTTATAGAGACTCAAGTGTTGACAGATGAACGTACCATTAAAGTTTGTTCCATTATAAAGACAAAATACGAAAAATATCGACAACGTGAAATAAAGTGAATGTTTATTTTAAATTTAGAACGAAAAGAACACAGATTAAGTGAATCAAATTATGGGCTCTTAAAAAATCAACAAACAAAGGTAAAAACAATAAATCATAGCAGAATGTTTACTCAAGCGGTCCGCAGTTATTAAAGTAATTTAGCACCAGCGTCTGCTCTGTCCACAATGTTTGTTTTGCAGGCGAGAACTTTGCAAAACCCATTATTACGTTCGCGTTATGTTTTTTACGGACAGAGATCCTCGACTTTTGGTCCGGTTGTTCGTTTTATCCGGAGTTAGGTTTCGTACCTACGTATCTCCCACTCTCATAGGCATGGTTTAAAGCTTGAATTTAGTTTTAACTCTTCGTATATGAATGAAAGATTGAATTTATAACTTCTTCATCTAAACTAACAGGAATTAATTGTATATATGCATCGAGTCTGACTGCATTCAGTTGAACTAGTAGTAATAAACAGGCTAAATAATATCATGAAATATTTAATTTTTTATGTTTTCTTTTATACGCATTCGGGGCAAGTTCAACAGACGTGACATTTTGACATTTACATCATCTCTTTGTACCAAAGGTTGCGGTCGCCTGGCTGCGCAAAACCTTGCTAGACGCCAGGGGCGCGGGCGCAGTAAACCAGCCACACATTACTTATAATTTATCCATTCATCCGCCTTCGATACTCTGTTTGAATGTATCTTCATTTCTCGCTTCAAGATATCAGTTTTTACTACTTTATTCTAACGTAGCCGTTCAATGATTACTTGGCTCTTTAAATAAATTTCAATTACACGTTCTGTTAATCATTCTTGAAAACTTCTCAAACATATTTCTTTTAAAGTTTAATGCATGCAAATTTAGATGAATAGGTGTAGAACTTAATTCAATGTTTTTAATTTTATTTACGCCACAATTATTTATTATAATGACTAGCTAGAACCATAAAAACACGGTTTAAATTATCATCTGTTAATCGGAATAGCCGTATAATTACCGACACATTGCATAATGGATACTAATTACACAGCCGACAAAGAATTATTTACCTCATTAGTGCTTTGAAACATATATAGCTTTATAAGCGGTACATAATATTAGGACTAAAAATGCTAAAAAAACATATTCCTAACTAAAACTTCAAAACTTGCATGATGTCATTTCATTAGCAATCCTGTGCCTCCTCGTCCCTTCTGTCGGCGATTCCCGCCTTTATTCTTATCATACTAAAGTTCATTTTTCTCTCCTTCGTAGGAGCTCATCTATAGCCAAAGTCAACGGATGTTATCCAAGTTGCTGTGGCCCAATCCGACACCTAGTGCGCCCAGAGACCCACACTCAGATCATTTGGTTAGTAGACATTTCATTATAGGTAAGCTTGTCAATTGTCATGATGAAGAAAATTCCTCCCATAGATGGCGCTGTTTGCATTTAACACCAAACATATTCATTATTCAAATTCAAACGTTAATAGAATACCGGCGTCACCGTTAACTCAAACTGATGCTCTGTATTTCTATCAAACGCCCACCGTATTTTTTACCGCCAAAAAGTTTTATGGTCGAACCAAACAGGCAGATGTTAATGATTCTATTATTTATGATCGAGCCTTGTCTATTGCTTGTTAGCTTTATAATTCCGGAAACTTGAAGCGTTATAGGTGATGCGTGTAATTTTCTTTTAAATTATGTTTATTAACTCATAAACAAACATTGAACATGGACACGAATGGAATGCATTAGTTATGGAGCATTTGTATTGACAACACGTAAATATTCATTGAAATATTTAATGACCTAAGTAATGTCTAAGCCAGTAAAATTTGAGTCAAAATTTTATTAAAATTTTGTAACGATTTTACAAGTGTTTGATTTCCAATTGCAGTCACATGCCCTAATAGTCATAACTCATGTTTTGTTTATTTACCTACAACCTGTATAACCGGATTTATACCGAATTTATAGTTGCTGAATAATTATACTCATAAATGTACTTATTAAGTACGATTCATTAAGATATATAACTATTGTTTTTATATTGTATTGGAAACGATAGGAAATAATATAACAGGAATTCCTCCTATATACAAATTTTAATTGAAATAAAAGATACATAGATAATTGAACAAAATCGAAATTATATGAAGGGAGGTAAGTTGACTCAACTTAAAGCGCGATTGTTATTCGAAAGTATAGTGAAGCTTGCTTTTTTTAAAATTTTGTATTAAACATATGTTTTATGAAACATATTTTTATTAAAATACTACTCGCCAAATAAACATTTTAATACTTATTAAAAAGGAAACGTTTATTAACCTAAATAATTATTTTCAAATATCAAAATGGCAACACTAAATTTCAAATATAACCTCTGGTTAGTAAAAAAAACGTGAAGACAGCCGGAGGCGCCAGCAATCACCTCACCAAGGTGTCTGTACCTAATTATATGGTAGAAAAACACTTCACAAAACCCAAATATTTGTTAATCTTACAATTACACACAAAAATAAACCTCAATTTAGCTATCTAAGGCTTAAAATGGCGTGACAGCTAAGCGTTTCTTTATAAACGATATAGGAAAAAAGGCCTCAAAGAATTGGCGTAAAAACGACCTTAATTAGGATATGATTAGGGGTTTGTTCTTAAGAAAACTAACAAGCGTTAGTTGATGATTATGGTAATAAATAGTTATAGTGTCGTTAGGCAGCTGTCTGTTTGTTTATTACACCCGTATTTTGACATATGCCTTGACTTGATTGAACAAATTATTTTACCTTTTCCTACAATTGTGATTGCAATAAGCTTCTATACACTTATTGTGACTTTGTTTGACAAGTTTATACAAACAAATGTTAATCTATATTACGTAATTAAAATGTATCTATGTTTAAATGAACTGTATCTTAACTTACTAAAACACGAT
This sequence comes from Pontia daplidice, assembly GCA_963693355.1. NCBI lineage: Eukaryota > Metazoa > Arthropoda > Insecta > Lepidoptera > Pieridae > Pontia > Pontia daplidice. The sequence continues at coordinate 2,889,929 of CAVNZL010000139.1, forward strand.
ACGTCTATCAGTAATGAAATTATTCAGTGATATTAACACTAATTAACTATTTTAAAAACGTCATATAGGTATAAAAAATACCATACACACAAGAAGGACATTTAACGTATCTATGGTTTCCTACCAATAATTAAATTAACTGCTCTATGGATTTTCCGTGTGAAAGAGACAGGTGATAATTGCGTGTGAAAACTCATTAGGTATCGCTAACATAATAAAGAAAAGTATAGTCTATGGAAATACTAAAGAGCTTAAAAGTTTATGTTTCATTAGAAAGTTCTCGGCGTAAGCTTTTTAGAACTGGCATCAAAATATGTATATTACAAATTGATTTTGATTTCATCAAATAAATTTGAATGTATTAAATACTATTGCATATCAAAAAATTATCATGAAGCTACAACGTTATCGACACTAAAAAAATTCAATTAATGTTTGATGAATATTTTTTAACCGAAATTTAAAAATTAAAAATAGATTTTTCACAGTAAAAATACCCGTAATACTCAACAATAGACCGAATTGCGACCTTGTTAAAAATACAAAATTCATGAAGTATGTTTGAGGGTTTGTTCCATTGGGGTAGATATAGGGGCTGTAATTGATTGACTTCGATTGATAGGCTTATCATGGTTTTGCTCTTGTATTCATTTCATTATTTTTACGAATAATGTTGTATGCACCTGCGTAGCTTACCACACCTAAATATAGCTCTTTAAAAATATCAGTTCCTAGACTATGAAGTTTGTTTCGAATTTTTGTCTTCACTTAAGGTATTCAATGAAATACCTTGTATGTTATTCGACATGTTATTTGTACCAATGCTATTTGTGTCCACTTCCTATACAATAGGAATTCCACGTCTCAATTCTAGATTATTTATATAAACTAAGTCTAAGCACGAAGGTTAATTTTTTTATTTGTTTACTTCAACAATTCAATAATATGTTTGCGTGCACATGGGATTTATGGGTATTTTGACCACACATAAGTAATATGATAAAATATTGTTTTCACACATTATGGCATTATACATTATTAATTAACACTGACGTATGCGATATTTCGGAGGCCCTATGTTTACAAATAGGCCTCGAAAATAAGAAATTGAATTACAAATCTATCATCGAGAATAATCCACATCTTATCTTATTCTGGACTGGTCACACAATTATTTACAATAACTTGAACTCAATTATAAGTTATAGTAATATATTACTCTTAAGTTCTTTAAATAAAATTAATACTCCGCCCCTGTACGTAAGTCATACAGACTTAAATGGTAAGACTCACGAGAGCGATTACAAGATCTTAGATACTCCCCGACGTGTAACTTAGTTAATTAATTAGTCCTTAATCTGTTCCTAAGAACTATTTGTCTAAGGTAACCTGTTTAAATCCGCATGGATTATTACGGCAAAATCAAGCTCTCTAAAGTTGGGTATTTTTTTTTATTTAAAGTGGTTATTTTAATTATACCAAAGCGGCGGCAATTTAAAGGTTTTAAGCAATGTTTGGTCAATTATTATTGACCTAGCTATCTATTTACTCTTCTACCACATTTAAACACGTCTTATAAAACCTTTTACTGGGCTTAATAGGAGTGACACCTAATTTACTAACAAACGTATTAAAGTGCTGTAAATACTTTGTGATTTTTGTAAAGGTGCATTTAAGTATGTAAAGTTTAATACAGCCATCTTTAATTCATTGATGAGACATCAACTCTGTTACACTTTTCTAAGACTCGATTTGTTCCGATTAGCATTCTATAATAATACAATGGAATATTTATCGTTTAAGGGGAAGCATTAGCACATAATGAGTAGTTGTATTTAATTGGTTGCTACACCATGCGTGAAATGACGGCTCATGTGTGCAAATATTGGACATAACATCAATGACACGTTATTAAACATGACTTGAACATCTCAGTGTCTAATTGTATGTAGAATGGAGTGCTGACAGTTAAAATGTGTGCAAACCTTTCATTAATAATCAGGTATTCATTTTATATATAATTTGCAGATTTGCACTTCCTATATTCAAGTTTACAGTCATAGTTTTCAACAGTATTTATTTTGTATCGACACACAATTTCTCGAGGCCCTTGTAAATACAAATACATATAGCCTCAGGGATATTTTTTTTAGAATGTATATAAAGTTATTTTTTTAAAAGGACATATAGGGGTTTTCTATGAATAATCGATAAGACAGAAGATTCGCATACGGTATCAAAGCGCGGCGCTCAGTAGCGCATCCTTTCCTTCAAACATTAAAGCAAAAAGGTCCTACGCGATGAAGGGGAAACACGATTATTAAGTTTTCCGACTTACAAGTTCCATTATAAATCCGGATATAATCTAGTGAAGACCATTGAATTAATAGACATACACTTACATACCGCCGCGCCACTTCTATGCTGAATAAAGGTATAAAACTATAAAAACCCTTTTAACAGACCCGCTGAGAGCATCATCACTCAAGTATAAAATCACCGGTACATTAAGAGGCAAAATTGTAAAGAACCCCGCGTTCTAAGCGTTTGTTAAACGGATGAGTTCATTGTGAATGGCCGGTTATAGTTTGATGTTTCTTGTAATTGCGGCGCGGTGCCACTGTCTTTATGAAATTCTGCTCTACATTTAAATGTGTTTTAATACTAATGGGATTAGACGCGTAAAATGGAACGCTTTTCCAATCCTTTCTTTGTGTATCTTTCCCACGTTGCAATTATCATCTTTCAAAGGCGTTTTACGGTCTAGTTCTGAAGTGACATGGAGAGGCTTGGTGCACTTCTTTGAGGTTCAGATGAAACGGTTTTAATAAAAAATATTTTTGTCTATTCAGATTTTACCAGAGGTCTTAAGATAGAGTACAAAAACCGGGAAATATTCCTCTCAAGACTTTTTATATATTAGATATATTTTATAAACGTTATGTGATATCTAATGTAATATCTTAAATTTGAATTTTGGTGTTGTTGAGAACAAACAAACATGGAATATTTGCATGTGAATTCCAAATAATATTTAAAAAAATAAAATTAAAAACCTTAGAACGTATTGATATTACGAATAATTGTTTAAGTTTAAAATATTACCAATACGTATAAAAGTATCATATCTTATGTTGAAATCGGTCTACAGCCTGTATTTATTAAGAAATCATTTTAAAATATAAAAATTTTAGATGCTTATATTTTTATATAACACAAACGAGACCTATCAATTCTGCTATCACCTATAAACTGAGGCAATCATGAGCTGTGGTTAGCAGATAAAAGAAGAACAAAATAAATACTACCTTAGCTCAACCGTTTCAAACCAACTATCTCGAGACCATCATTGTCTTATAAGACTTGATACTTCGATCATTAAATTATACGACTAACGCCATCTATTGACGATCAGGAAAATTAAACTATTTTTACTCAATTCATCAAAACGGTAAATTTTATATAGATTTATTTGGGGTATGGGTTATACGCGTAAGTATAAATAATAAATACAATTATTCCGTTGATTTTATAAATAAATGGACTACTATAACAAACAATGATAATTATTTTATCAACATATTTAAGGGTTACTAAAAACGCAACCTGATAATTTCGATGCTACTCACGAATGTAAAATTTATATTGAACACCACATAAACGCCGCAGTATTGACGCAAAATGGTTAAACAATCCATTTTGTCAATACAGCTTAAAAACAATAGTATTTTTAAGTTTTCACTTAAAAAGCTGCACTTGAGCGCGGCTGCTATCAATTTCGTGCCGGCAAAGCGAAGTTTACTCACCACTGTTAGCTTTGGCGGGCAAACATTAACACTTATGCATCGTTTAAAAGGCTGACACGATCATTTTCGTTGCTTTTTTAATACATTTCACTTTAATTACGTATTTTATGTACGCTTTGTGACGCATTAAGTGAATATACGCCTACCTACGCAAAAAGCAACAATTTTACAATTCTAACCGTCTGAATATCAAAATCATTAATTGCAACAATAACGGATTTACGGTTGAATAGAATTGAACATCCTTCTTTATGTTTCCATAAATATCACGCTTTCAGCGTAATGATAAAAATACTAAGACATTTTGTCATTGTTTTGATTCTGGACACTCCTTAGTACCTTCTAGTACTATACTCAGTTTGCGCTATTCCAGATATCATAGGTTGTGTTAATGTTTTGTTAACACGGGTGAAACTGGAGGCAAAATTATAAACTTCCTGTAAATAACCCTTTTAAAGCCTAGGTAAAAATGTCTTGATAAATAATAGAAATATAATACTATTCATATTGTGGTAATCCGATATTGTCGGGGATGAGTCGGCACCTGTGTCGGCGCAGATGAAAGGCCTGCGCAAGCGATGCAAGCAAATATTTATTTTAATTTACTGCCCGCCGATCGCTCGTTAATCGCTAATGGATTTGCTCCCGCGAAAATAATTTCAACTTGAATCTCGGCAAATATGGACGCGTTTATAGAACACATTAAAGCTCGGTGAATTGTTTATTCGTAATTTCTAGGAAATCAATTAATAACCGCGGCTCTGCTGCTACGGATGCATTGCTAAAATATTGTAAAACAATCTTGAAATTATTTATTTCAGATGATTTAGCTTTTAAATCTAAAAATCACTATAAATAAGTTACCACATCTGTACCTACTGCAATTGTAAGATATATTAATATTATATTCACATCACATCCTAACAGTTCAATCTCACGTTACCTATATATTCACAATTCATTATACGTACCTCAATAATAAGATGTCTTACATATATTTTTTATTTAAATTTTTTGAATAAATCTAATACTTAGCGAATTGAGCTTGCCATAGATTTGGGTAGCAAGCACTTTTCTGCATTTAATTTCAAATCAAAGAATCGAACGCACCAACGTCAGGAATGAGAATCGCATGCTTCACAACTTACTATGCTCTACATGTATATAGAAAGCATATTGGAAAGGCATTCATATTAATTGTTCTTCACAAAGGCCTATATTTATGGCCATCAACTCAATAAACCTTCCCAAAGCTACTGATCCACCTTACGCAAACAGACATTTGAGATTCAAGCTACCAATTAGAAATAACGGGAGCATGTGGAACCCTATCGAAGCTCCAATATTTGTCAAAGCTTTAGTAAAAAGCATTATGTTGACATGGCTAAGACGGTTTGCGTGTCAGTAAGCACAAATATTATGTCGGCGGCTTCTATGGTTTAAAACGTTTTCAGTTTTTATTGTTCTTGTCGTTTCTTTTGTTGTTTCACGGATTAGATTATTTGCTTTAACACACTTCGATTTAAGACAGTTTCGTAGATTAATTCGAACACTATAATAGGTAGCTAAATAACTTAATTAGACTTTTTTTTACATTTTTTTGTATATATTCTAACCGCAGTTGCAGTACATCTGACTAAACACTTTGGTAATTCATTAGTCGATCCAATAGTACACTCTTAAATTAAGTACTGTTCCGTCTCGTTCTGACAAAATTTGATGCCATTGCACTATGTTATATTAATACAAATTTTGTTTAAATATAACTTGCTTTATTTTTCAAGCTCAAAGATACTGAGTTTGTTTCTCCGCTGATTGACGGATTTACTATATAAATATAAGAATATATAAAATGTTAAATGAGTAATTTTTGAAGAAAAATAATCTCTGCATTGCAGTGTAGAGTTTGGTGCAGATGATAAAAATATTTCCTTACACGTTCCCTGACGTACCGGTTCTAGTTTATTGAAATTCTTTCGCTCACCCCACGGCTACCCCGCTGATCATATTTTTTGAACACAATTTACGTATTTAGAAATGACATGCGACTTTACTGAAAGCTATTTATTGCACGTTGGGTCACTTGCAGAAAATTTTTATAAAATTTGTTTTTATAAAAAATGTAAAAAGCGAAGAAATAATAACAAAGATGCTAAATATATAGAGAGAAGTGGTTTATATTTTTGTAATTTCTGGAGATGAGGTGTGTCTGTAGGTAAATCTACACTAGATTTACCTACATACTTAACGTGATTTATGTTAACTATCCAAGGTAGTTATAAAACGTTAAAGAGCGAATAAAGTTTGTCCTAAAATTATATACGATCTAAGCCACTCGCCGAATATCCCGTCTTACCTTCAGCGAATTCTCAATATTTGCAATAAAAAAATCTATAGAATCGAATCACGTCCCGAAGTCGTTCCGCGAATTAAAATCACAAAAAGATAGAAAAGGACAGCTGCTGGGCCCGCGCGAGTGAACGAGCGACATAATATGCAACATCGCTGCATCCACGCCCCTATAGGAATAAAATTCAAAATAAGATTTCAAAGGAAGTAAAAGGAAAAACAAACAGTCGCGGCTTTCTCTAGTTCGTTAGAGCGAGACAGGTATAGTTCCGTCGGCCTCGTATCTGGGTTAGTTGATATGACTTATGGCGCGTATGTTGGCCGCGAATTAGCCATTTGGTGCGAATGCATAGGGCGACGCCCGGCGCCCGACGACGCGATGCGTTCTAAAACGTGCAACTGCAATCGAATGAGCGATATATACGATTAATTATATCGCATTTAAGTATAAAAGTCACGTATTTTGTCTTTAATGCGCTAAGAGCCTTAAAGTACGCAAGTAAAAAGCGAGTGAGCAAGGAGGGTAAATATTAGTCATTATATTTAGCCAAGTATTAGCAAGAAAAAGTGTGCGATATATTTCAGAACAAAAAGATATTATAATTTATGAGAATGAATAGACTGCACGCAGCGCCATCTAGTGGGGGATAGTGAGGCAAAAGAAAAGTTTGCTCTTAATACTTTTTAGCTTATTGTCAAAAATATGCATAGATTCACACACATGCAACAATGTTTTGTATTAGTATTTAGGTTAAGGAAGTATGCTTTGCTTGCTGTAGTGATTGGCATTTAACTATACCGTATTAATCACCTGTACGACAAATGTAGTAAGCATTAAAATAATTGCTAAGACGTGATACGAGCCAATAGAACACTACATACTTCATCGAATTGATTATTTTCACGCGACGAATAATAGATAAAATACTTAATGTCTCTATTCACACGAAACGCAACAATTAATTTAATGTCTGTGACCGTAGCTAAAGGAACAATGACACGTAGCGCCATCTTTTGTTTAATATCTAAAGTGTACTTTTAGAGATGTGATAATATTAAGTTTCGATCGATACTTTTTAATTTCGTATTATATTTTGAAAAATATAAAAATAACGAAGAACCAACTTTAGGTATAGTTTTTAATAATTACCAATCTTTTAAGAAAAAATAAAGTTGGTTCTTTTGGTTGCCGTTATAATTTTTGTAGCTTAGAAGTACAAAAATCCTTTAAATAACGGGTTGGGGAGTGTACGAAATATCCTCGCATTAAAAAGGGCAAGTAGTCCTTTGAAGGCGACACTGTAGACCCTATCCCGACTCTCGAGGCAAAGAGGGCATTTAGTAGCCCACATTAAAACACGGCACTTTTTAAAAAAAACAACATGACATGTGAAGATAATTTTTTATTTATATATAAATTATTTTCTCAGAGAATGCTGACATTACAGATTAAAGACACCTTGATGAATTCTATGAATTCTTCTCTATTTGATTTTGATTTAAATTCAATAGTAAGTCTCTCTTTTACACGTCATCTTGACATTTTACGTATCTTATTCCAGAACTCAGATTCAAACGTTATGATAACCTTAACAATCGATAAATAAAATTTATCGATAGACCACCGTGCATCCCGATTACCATATAAATACGTTGTCTAGCCGTAAAATAAAGAAATTGGACGGAGAGATAAAAGGCCTGTAATTAAGACCGACTAGCGATTACAATTTCTTCGTTATATTTTTTAAATGGCCTCATCTGCCCGCTTCATTAGATCTCTTTATGACGTCATTCATATTCTGACACATATAAACTTTTTAGTGATTTATAACGAGAGCATAACTTATAGAATATTCTCGAATTCTATTTTCAAATTCAATTCATATAGAAATACCTTCTACATTTCAATTTCAAATCATGGTGATGTTTGCTAATTATAATTAGAGTTATCATAAATTTCGCATACAAAATTGCTCACAAACACAAATTCATAATCTTAAATATGCATATATTACTTGAATATATTACTTAAATATATACATACATGTCCAATCAAGGCCCTGATGTTACAAACAAGAAACGCTCATGCGTTATCATTTCATACCATCAGAGGCGCGAATTGGTTCTATTCCTCATCATAGCAACAAGTATATCATAAAATATTACCAAATAAAATATTATTCAACCAATTACCTATACAAAAAACGTAACAAAAGAAATCAGGATCTTTTAATTAGGTTAAAAATCCTTATAAAACTTCGTTAACGACGCTTCGGTATTAAGAGCAATTTATGTAATTTAAAGAAATCTGAGCGTGCGGGCACACATCCATTACATCAATTAAACGACTAATTCGTTCATTGTTTATACATTACAAGCTTCCGTCTGTTTCACTCGTAGTCATTTATGTTCTCCTAATATGCGTAATGCTGCTTATATTTTATTACTTTATGGTTTTGTTTACGTCTAACTATTGCTGTTGGACTGTTAAAAAGTACCGACGCGTGACTGCGTGATTGACTCGAAATATGTATATAATTTTTCGTAATACAATGTTTTGGTGGTAGTTCTAGAGTTCCGTTTTATATAGTCTACTATCTTCCTATCACGTTATTCATCACAAACCAAATACGTATTGCAGCCAAATACATTTGCAAACAGACTAAAAAATTACTAATATTTTAAACACGGGAAGGTAGGACATTATCGAAATATAATGAAGCTATATTCCTCTTTAAGCGGATCTTGTCTGTGGCTATAAGTAATTGAGTGATTTGACAGCTTAAAATATTCGTGATTTAAGCGCTGTGATAGTGAGTTCAGTCTCTTTAAATTATATAAAACATGCAGAGTGTTTACGGAATAATTGTACCTATGAAATTAATAAATTATCGATAGGTGTGCGTCCTTCTAAATATGAAGGAAATAATTACTTTACTTTTACTTCCTCCTGAACAAAACTTACGTCATAATCAGTAGATGCATTAGATTTTCAATAAAATATATACATTACATATATCATACGGCAATCGTTTTAAATCCCTATACCAACTGAAACTCTAATTGAAATTCATCAGCTACGAAATCAATGTCCAATTCTGTAAGTAATAACTACCGGAAATACAGATTTACAGCTTCCGATTTGATCCATGAGTCTTCGAAATTTTTAATGGCCTAAATAACTTTTAAAGCATAAAAACATACGAATTTTCGTTTAATTGTGCTACGACATGCCTTACATTCACATTTCACCCATTTCTTGCATTTTGTTCCTATGACTCGGAGATTTGGAAATGTAACGTAGGTGGAGGTTATGCTTTTCTCAGGCTTCAAAGGCCGCATTACAGTGACCCTCGAATTCGCTTTGCATTCCACCAGGTAACATTTGCATCTTCCCTTAGTGTTGCAATTAAATGATTTATTTATACCTACTGTCTGTCAATTGATTTACAAGACAACACTCTGATCGCGCCTAGGAATCTTAAACATGATTTTGCATATAAATGCATAGCCTACAAAGCGTTTTTGCCGACAACAATAGCTATTTATCTAGATTATACCCAGGTGGAATTATAATGCATGTGTGAATAAGCTGTCTTTATTAGGAACTGAATTATCTATCCAATACATAATGAAATGCACCGCCTAGAATTATGTTTGGAATCGATAATTAAGGCTGTACTTAGCCAATTAAATATAAGTATATTAAAATATTAAATATATTAAAATAAGGATATCATCATAGTTGAGAGGTGGATAATTTTTCACATTTGTCAGGCTGCTTGATTTGAGCATCTTTAAAAATATAACAAAGATAGAAACGGAACTAGCGACCCTGATTTTTAAAATAATAATATTTAAACAAATATATAATAATTTCTCGTATATGTAAGGTGTTATATGTATTTTGTATGTAAACAGTTGCTATCGGTTATCTGTAAGTTGTAAAATAGTAAAATAATGATATGCAATTATACATTAGATTAAGAAGGTGTAAAAATTATGCCGTCTATAAATAGTTTACGTTGTATAATGTATCGTTATTTCTCAATACTTTGGGATTAAGTCATTTTTGGGCTGTAAGAAAAAAATATCAAAAAAAACAGTCAAAGCAGATCTATATTTCATTGTATTCATAATTGCTACGATATATTTAGTGTTAATCTTAAACTATTTGAAATATTTAAACGATATTGAGAAAATACATGTCATCTCTTTACCCTATAATTGTACAAAAAAGTAACAAGTCTACGGCTTCTCGTTGATAAAAAATGCAAAGTATCCTTGTAACAAGCGCCTATTACCGGCAATATCTGGGGACTCGTAATATCCCATAATTTAAGTAAGAAAAAGGGTCACCACTATTATTACGAAAGCTGAATTTACTTAACCCTGTTATTTTTTAATGGTATCAATGGACTTACATGAACGAACTGTATATTATGAGACAGTGACATGAAAAAATTAAGCAATTACCTATTAACAAACTTAAGATCGTTCTATCTTAACTTATAATTAGTAATTTCACCTTAAAAGTAAAATTTCTAATAACTTTTATAAATTCAAATAATCCTGTATAGAATTAGAAACTTAAAATGTAGCAGCACATTCAATCCTAAGTTCCCCGGTCAAGTTCCTAAGCTGTCTAAAGTGTGTTACGCAGACAATCCTCAACTCGATGCACAAGTACCAGCCGCGGTTCCACCTGGTGAGGGCCAACGACATCCTGAAGCTGCCTTACTCCACCTTCAGGACCTACGTGTTCAAGGAGACGGAGTTCATCGCGGTCACCGCCTACCAGAATGAAAAGGTGAGCGTTTAAAACTTCTCGGACATTCCAATATCATGATTTTTGAGAGTTTTCATTTTAATGTGATATACATCGTTTTTTAAATCCTTTATTATCACCGCGTCAAAACTATTTCACAGAAAGAAACGAAATAGTAATTTAGTCAAGAGATACACTTTTGAAAAATTTCCATAATTTTTAAACACTAAGTGAATTATTCTTCTCATACTCCAAGGAAGGCGGAAAATGATACGATTTCCCTATTCATAGTTTGGAATGCGATGGTAATCGACTTGTTTTCAAATAACTGAAGTTATAAATACTTTAGTTTCCTGAAGAAGTAATGAATGTTTTGGGTTAGAAGGCACAACTCCTAACTATGGGTTGGCGTACCAAGACAAGCTTTATTCATTAGTACAATTGTTCCTACAATTAAAAGAGATGTCCTTTCTTTCAGATAACGCAACTAAAAATCGACAATAACCCTTTCGCGAAGGGGTTCAGAGACACAGGTGCGGGGAAAAGAGAAAAGAAGTAAGTATTTAAACCATTCTTTTTCCACATTTCTAATGATATTTATAGAAAAAGATTTACAAGCGCTAATAAGGTTCATTAAAGTGAATACCAGACAGGTGTAATTAATAAGCCCATAGACAAAGTAACGGAAACATCTAACAATATTAGCGTTATCTGTGAATCTCCTAAATTAATTAGGACGTTTATGAACGAACAGAACCGACGCCGTTCCAAATTCAAATTAAACCAATCCGGCGCCTCCTTATTCGTGTTCGGGATTTAAACATGGCGGGTAGCTGTTCAAAATGGTGGAGTCATTCGACTTGGCGCTTTTTCCAACGTCTTTAGCGTGCGAGGGAGAAAATTGGATTTCCGCGATAAAATCAGCTTTAGACTTTTTCACCGCATAATTTGATAGCACACCGCAGTGGGAGATTGCGGTTCCGCTTACTTATTTGAATTTCAACGAACAAGGACTCAATTAGTTTGAGCTGAGATTAAGTCGTGACGCTGGAAGTAATCGACAGATCCACAATTAAATATTGATGAAGGACTCTTCACTAGTAATTTATATTTAAAACATTCCTTTTCTAATAATATAGTATCTAGTGCCTTTAAAAATAATTAGCGTAGCGATAGGAAAGTTACTTTAGTGATAAAAATGAACACATTTGACATACTAATTAACATTCACCTAACACTTAGTTCTTCAAAAACAACGTAGTAAACACAGAATTGTATCAAAACATAAATACACGTGAACAATAGCCCATTAGATATTTATGAAGTTCAGGAAGGCATCTTTAATTCGCTTACACAACATTTTACACCGGATTTACCAGGCCACAGCGTCCGAATTAAAGGGCATACGCCGGCGGACACCGGAAACTCGTCTTTTCAAAATGGCCGCCGAGCCGGAAGCGCGGGAAACGTGAGCGGTTTGATAAACGCCACGTGAAAAGCCCAGGACACATGCCGCATATCTCAGCGAGGCCTTTGTGCTCGTTATGATGGACTTACTTTTATTTTAACTGAAAATTGTGTGGATATAAAAAAAAATGGGAATATATGTAATGTGTATGTATCTCAAAAGGCTGAAATTATTGAAACCACAGTGTTATTCCACCGACTGTACATCTTTTATATAACCTAATTATTACCGGAAAAATAAAGTTCCATTTCAATTTATTTCCACAATCAGGTAGGTAAAGTATTGAAAATAAAATTTACCTGCTTACGACCTGCATCAACTAGTTTGTATCTTGAATATTCTGTCTACTATCGGGTTGTCATCCATTAGGTATTTAAGTAAAACTGCTCGTATAGTTTTAAAATATGTTGGCCACACACTCTATAAGAACTAAAAAGAATAATGTAATAATTAATAAATTGAACTTTGGTCACAGATAGGTAATCTTTTAATCTTATTTTTGCATAAAGTATTGGATAGCCGCTCCAAAAATCCGGTAATGAATCTCAAAAATTTAAACCTTCATGAATTGAACACGAAATATTTTATTTGCAGCAGAAGTATCATCGCATAAATTTAAAGCGAATCAAAACAATATTGTTAAATGTATCATCAAAAATATGCTCAATAAAACCGGCGAGGGTGGCAGGTTGCATTTTGGGGATAAAAATTTGGGAAAATTACAAGGCGAGCTCGCCACCCAGCCGTGACGTTTACATTGTAACGTGAACACCCTAATGCGAGCTGTTTAAATTAGGGTTGCCAGTTTACTCTTACAAAATTACACTTAACCTTAATTTAAACTCGGCTTTAGGAACAATTTTAATTCTAAACGTCGAAATATTCTTAAAGTTCATAATGTCTTTGTAACTCTTTATTCTATAGTGCAATGTTCACTCTTTCGATATGCACACTACCATCAAATTTTTATTTATGATTGAAACTAAAACGATTGTCCATTGAACTAGACTAAACCACTGTATCTTTCTCTCAAATTACATAAACACACACCTCGATAAAAAGAGATAAATGAGTACTTTATTTAAAATACATAATTAAATTGGGCTGATTTTTTTAACACCTGTACTGTGTATGGCAACTGTATATTCTAGATGTAAAAACGATAACTCATAAGATATCGCCAAATGGTCGACGTTACCAGCCCTAACAACTAGGGGTGGTTAAATTAAATTCTATTGGGCGATGAGATGAGTTAATAAAATGAATTTACCAGAAGCCTTAATCAGGCAGGCCCCAAAGTGTTTGGGGATTAAACAATACAACAGTTTTTACAGTTGGCAAACTTAAAGACAAAGCTGGAACTCTATGAAATGCGATTGTAGCCTTGAGTTAGTTTGACCTCAAGCGTGCATAGATCGTATACCAATGATAACAGAATCTGTCAATACTAAATATCTTTTGTTGCAGTATTATGACATCATCTGTTGTATATCAGTAATATATGATTTTATTAAAATTTTTAGTTAGAAAACATTTTGGTATTGGTCAGAATAAATGTAAGTACCAAAATACTAGCGGCGTGAGTATGAGTATGAAGAAATAATTTCTAATTATGAAAATCCAATAAAGATCTTACAATTTCTAAGAGACATAGTTTCATTATCATGTATAAAATTTTATCTGTCATCTGTCAGGGAATCAAATCATTTGTGGCGTATACAAAATAGACACATAAGCTTTACTCAAATATGTATATGGTTGATTATTGCATTGTTTTCAAATCAAATTCGTATGCATCTGGCAAATATCAACATCGTTTCAGGATTAAAGGTGGTAAAGGGTGCGACAGACTATCATTAAGAAATGATTAACCTTTGAAGGGTCGCGGTGGGCCATTAACCAAAATGTCAACCATTTGACACCCCTCGCTAAATGTTTGGTATTTTTAAGCCTGGAATATTTTGGTGCTATTTGAGTACCAGTTTAGATAGAACTTCGTGACATAGTGGCATTAAAATCTGATAAATTCATTTGTTCATATGATGCTCGCTTCTTGGCCAAAAGATCAAAAACGATTAAGCATTGCGAGATGTTATAATCAAAGAAAATTTGATTCCCTTTAACCTTTGATTCTGAAACATAAATGGGTTATCAGTAAAAAAAATACTTTACTGTTCATTCCATTAAATGTTACACTTGATTGGTATTTTCGGAACTCAAAAGTTGTCGAATTGAATGGGGATCCGCTTGTAACTCTCCGAATGAAGCCAAAATACTTTTATTAAGTTAAAATACTGCAATACTATAATTTTATTAATAGTATAACCAAATTAATAGTCCTATTAGTGCGAATCTGTACTCCATTTTAATGAACCTTGAATTTATCGTTAAAATTTTTCTTATAAATGTCCAGATTTTTTTGGTATATTATTATTTATCTATGGTTTTTATGATACTTGTTATAGCATATAATAGTACTTTTAAGCACAATGGTAACACGAGTAGTCTGTCTGTGTACCGCAGGCAAGCGCTGTTGACAGCGCGGTCTGACGCCAGAGACGATGACGACGAGCGACCGCTGGACGTCGGAGGTCCTTCCAGTCCGCCCCCACCTGCACCCACCACACAGCACTCCACCAGTTGTGAGTATCCATTTAAGTTCTAGGAAAAGCCTTTGATGGCTTTAAAATGCTATTGTAGTAGTTATCTATATTTGAGTAGTTTAACACTACTAAATAAGGGCACATTGCCTTGTGATCGTAAATAGGTTTTGTAGTATCATAAATATTTATATTAAATTAAAATATATATAAGTATATAGATATTGTTAGTCAAAAAAATTAGAAACCTTTAGTTGCTGGGGTTAAGTTAAATTGCTTATTTTTAATTGTTAGATACTAACAAAATGTAATAATACCACGTTCTTATAAGAATATTCAGAGTCATAGATAAAATATCTAAACTGATCCCTTTCTTGCAGCATGGTTCACATCGAGTGGAGGCGGTGGTGATTCAGGCCCAGACGAAGCAGGCTCCGACTCCTCATGTTCTGGGGGACCCCGAGCGCAGTCTCCTCCGCCTGGCCCTTCCCGACCCTCACCCGCTCCTGACGTGTCCCTCGGTCCGCCTGTCCAACCCCCTCTCTTACCATATCTGTATCCTCCTTCCTTGTATCCTCCACCGTTCTTCCCACCGCATCAAATGCCGCCAGGACTTCTGTTCAACCTTCACCCTCTTCTGCAGCAGTACTCTCTGCCACCACCCCCTGCGCCTCCTGCCCCCAACCCCGCGCCGTCCCTGAGCAAAACGCACAGGTTCGCGCCCTACGCTTTGCCGGGCCTGGGATCAGCATTCGAGCAAGTAGCGCCTCGAGCAAGAAGTTTGTCTTCTTCGCCCGCGAGGCCGCGAGTAGGGTCACCTCCAGCGAGAGCGGCCTCCGCCGACCCCCCTCCAGATGCCCCCACTTCCACGACGACCCCCAACACTCCCCCGGCGTCTGACCTCAAGAGTATCGAGCGTATGGTTAACGGCCTGGATGTGGAGACTCAGGACTGACTCGCGACCAAGTCGTGACTGTGTACATAGAGTGTATTTATATGATCCCCCATGGGATGTCGTTTTGTATCGTTCCTATTTTGTTTTTCCGTCGAGTTCTTATCGGGTCGATCGAATGATGTAAATAGTTAAGCTTATACAATAGCTGGTTGTTTAGTCTGGCGAGATACACGACATTGCGGAACTTTCTTGTTCAGGTCATTAAAATTTGTTCACTTGCAAAAAGACATTAAAATTTTTAATTTATTCCACTATTTCCTTATGTATATGATTATAAAATATGTAGCTAATATTCCCAGTATCGTGTATATTGCCCGTGAAAGGTCTTAAATATTATGTTCGTTGGTGGAAAGCACGTACCTTACCCGCTGACCACCTAAATAATTGGTGATTGGTATGCAATGATTCAAACAAGTTACACCTAACTTGAGTCTTTACAATAAAGCTTTATCTGCGCTCATCTTCGTATTTTAGCAATCTTATATTTTTTAAGATCAGTCACTAATTATGTAGCTTAATCTTTTTTGTTAAAGTCTTGTGAACACACTATGCTAGAAACTCTTTGAAAACCGGTGAAATTCTCTCTGAAATTACCATATCAGTTCTATAAAGAGACTTGTTTTCTTTTTCTTTTAATTATAATACATACTGTTAATACCCTAAGTAGATGTGTGCTGTGACGTCTTCGAAAGTGTAGTTATTCACATAGATACAAGAACATAGTTTTCACTGCAATAGTTAGGTAAGTCATATTCCACGAAAACACATCGACATCTTTTACAATTGTTTCTATTTGTAATTTTATTTTATGTTTTAATCACATTCAGATTTTGTTAAAACAATATGAAAATATTTTATCGATTACAATATAGTGTTATTTTAAAGATGTCGTAGGATCTTTTCGTTTGATCGATTTAATTTCCCACTTAGTATAAAAATCGCTTTATCGTGTAAATACAATTATAAGCTATATTTACGTGTTTATTAGACATATTTCGAAAATATGTTTTATCAATTGTGCTGTGAGTGGAGTGCGTTTAGTTGTTGGGAAAGTGTCAAGAAATATTATATTTTACATTTGTAGTTTTCGGTGAGAATTTGTGGTGCTGGTTTCAAATAAAACTCGTCCATTATAAAGTTCGAATATCAAATTTATAACAACACCTTGTTAATTTATATAATCTGAAAATACAAAAAGCATTGTGTAGGCATATTATATATACCATTTCCGTGACAACGTAATTGGACTACATTATCGACACACATTATCGATAGCCTATCCGGCTTATGGGATATGAGTGTATTAAAGACGGTGCAAACCGATGTCACTAATGTACAAACTGCATTAATACATAGCTCTCCAGCTCCACAGCATCTCACCTAAACTCCATCTATATTCTCTAAAAAAAAGTATTAAAACTCATTAGATTTTATATGAAGAAGACGTTTCTGAAATTTTTTAGAACAATTGAACGCACCTTTAAACGATTGATGAATCTAACTGTAAGTTAAAGATTTTGTAATATATAGTTGATAAATTTGTAGTTAAAAACAAAATATATTATAAATGAATATAATTTTCCAAGGAATTCATTAATTTAAGAGCAATTTCAACTCCAATAGAGATACGTTTGATTTTACTAACAGTGATTTGACTCGTAATAAGAATTGCCACTTTTCTACAGAATGTTTAAAAAATTGCTTCAAGGAAATAACATGAGACTGTATTCAACAGCTGTATGAACTATTCATCATTAAAATATATAGATAAATCTATTGACATAAGTGTTTCCTTTTTATTACTCCTTTAACGCGACGGAAAATCAGCAAATATTTATGGATATCAAAAGGAATCAACGGAACAAACTCTTCCGTGCTTTATTAGTGTCTGCTATCAACGTAGCTATCAACGTAGATTGAAATATAAGTTGAAACATTGTAATTTGCAGAAACTGAATGTCATATCTTTACAACACCGTAACACGTTTGTCCATATTTTTCTATCATGTATCATCGTAATTGGAGTCGCTCCCAACACTAAGATACTATCTGTTGGAAACGCGAGGTGTCACGTACAAACATAATTGCGATACCTATCAGATTGTCGCGTTTTTGCCTACTTTTTATGACCATTACTACGCCTTATATAATATCTTTGCACTTCGTGTGATAACTATAAAGGCTTGAATAACCAGGGCTTATTAACGCTTGAAAAAATGTTAAACTATTTTTACTACAATTTATTATTTCGAAGTCTTGGTTCACAGGACATTGAAAAAAGCCCTACACATAATTCCTTTAATTTTATCTGCCACGAAAACAAGTGTTTCCTTAGGAACCGAACCCAAGAACACACGTACAATTGACTAAACAAATTACTAAGATAGGTAAATTACAACGGAGCATGTTAGAAAAGTTGCTTAGTGAGACTATAGCAAATTATATGAAATAATTGTTATAAAAGCAAGAACTGAACGGCGTCACTTCACCCTACTGTTTGCATATTTGTATTCTGGTATAAGGCGAGGTGAGCAAAAAAGATCGTTGATAGCGTTAGTTACATCTCAAAGGAAGATAAACAATTGCACGGACAATTCAAACGGGTTTTGTGTGCGTAATGAGAGATTTAATCTTTATTTGTATGCTGGGGCGTGATGGCACCCAATTAAAGGATGTACTCTATTTTTTAACACAGACCCATTTTCTTTGAGGACCAGCATAGAATTTCGCATCAAGAGCCCGAAGTCCCCAATTTGATACGATTTTATCGAAACACTTTTTTGTGACACTGTTCATTTAGTTAAAGATTGCACAACAATTTAATTCAAAATAGTTCTATAAACGAGATACTATGTCACTAAGTCGTGGTTATATGTGGCGGGAAAATTAAATACAGTTTAATTTAAACCCTTATTTTTTCATTGAAAATATGAAAATATATTTATAATATAAATATTATTATATTCAGAATAAGGGAATGTGTTACTTTTTAAAAAATATTTATCGTCAAACACATTCCAATCAATTCCTGAAAAAAAAATATAAAATCTTAAACAAACAAACGAGGAATCCTCACAAAAACCCAACCTATAAAAGTGACTTCGAATGCCGACGAACAATTTACGTAAGACAGAGATTTTGGCGTGAAAAGTTATTTCAGGAATGCGCCTTCCGCGTGAGAATAAAAATTGAAAAACGATAGGCGATGTGCGCCATTATAATTAATTGTTAGGGTCGAATTGATGACCATCCTTCCCGCTTTCACTCATCACACTTAGGTATACTTGTCCCGTTCTAATCTGGCTATCACAAATCACTGGAGACAATACGAAGACGGATGCTTGAAAAAGCAGGGGGAAAGTTTATTTAAGACGTGATAAAATTGATTTAAAGGATAAATGTGTGTCTAGAATCTCTGGTTTTATAAAGCCGACAGATTCCTCTAATCGAATTTAATGAGTGTTCATTATCAAACGGGTTTTGGCGGTACCTTGAGATATCAAAGATAAGTTTTAAGACTAAAAATACCTTTCATACTTTGATACAATAAAGTTGTAAAGATTAGATAGTGTAATCAGTTTGAAACTTAAACTTTCCGTGCTAAGGATCGGGACGTCCCATCTAGTATAAAAATGGTGATATTAAATTAGTTGTAGTTGACTTAATTTTTTATGTCAATAACTAAATATGTATACCTTACACATATTTAGTCACAACTTTGATAAATTAATCAAAGTAATACTTATTATCATATATATATAAAAACAGTAATTTTCAGAAACACTATCAACATGGTCTATTTTTCTCTGTATGAATTGTGCAGAAGTTGCGAATGCGCTCTGATCATGAGACAATGAAGACAGTAGACCGGGTTCTAAAAATATCGGAATTCCCGATTGAAGGGTAACAAAAGTAACCTGTCGAATATATCAGCGGCGCTATCGTACTTTTTCTCGTACACCCAATTGTTTAACTCACAAAAAATGACAGTTATTTGACCATTTTCGCGACGACGAATTGCATTCGACAAAAACGTATGAATTTTTCGACATTTTCACCGCGCCGCGGCCGGCGGTAAGCGCCGTGGAATGTTAACGACTTATTGAGAAAATACAGTATGTACACGCTAATAAGTAATTATTGCCAGACTATAATTTATTTTAAATATTTTGGCTCGACATATAAACGTTATTGTTCATATAAATCCTATACCAACTAACAAACGTGGTAATTAGTTGGGTACGGCTATCTCTTACCTAAGCCCCTGTGAGTTAACAATCACCAGTGCCGGAAGAACTTCCTCTCAGCCATACAAAGATGAATTACTAGGATTTGTCATCTTGGGCTTTCTTTTTATCAATTCCAGGAGACAACCCCAGTTGTCGCCCTAATCAGGGGACCGTCGGTCGCCGGTAATGACTCGTGAAATTAAAAATAGTCCGACATTGCATACGGCTATATAAATGGAACACAGAAAAACATTTTGAATATAAAACACAATAAAGTAACGTGCAAGAGAAGAATTCATTGCTTTATGATTTATCAACAGACACATTTTTTTAAATATAACTAGCTGATCCGGCAACGTTGTTTTGCCATACATGTGATTTCAATTTTCAATTAATAAACATAGGGGTTCATAAAAAATTTTGTCTAAAAAATAAAAATAAAAATTTAGGGGTGGGCTGCCCTTAACATTTAGAGGGATGAAAAATAGATGTTGGCCGATTCTCAGACCCACTCAATACGCTCACAAAGTTTCATGAGAATCGGTCAAGCCGTTTCGGAGGAGTATGGCAACGAAAACTGTGACACGAGAATTTTATATATTAGACTAGAAATATGATTATATTCAACGAAATATGATAATATTATAAATCAACTTACTTATATTTTTATTCGACTTGGTAGTACCCTGAGGTCCCGCGTTCGAATCCCGGCAGTCTTATGGTTTATCTGTTTGAAATAACTTACAAATTCATCAAAAATCTGAGACTCTGATCACATGGTTTCAGCAGTGATTTTGGTCTAAATAATTAAATAATAATATTGGGACAGATTTGGTTAACCACTAAATTCACCTGCAGCGCCACTCTAGCAAGTATTTCGGTCATCGATCGTCCAGTCTGTTCCACCATGCTGCGAAGATACCCGCTCGGCTTTTGTAAGAGGATATGCGTCTGGTCGAATTCCACCATCTGACCTGCGTCCATGACCAACACCTGCAATCGCATGAAAAATACCCATTTACTTTGACCTTTTTTAAGTGTTACTTTCTTAAATATATAAATGTAAAATCTAATGTTTCTATGCATAGATTAATGTATATATTGTATAGGCCAAACCTTATCCGAATCGATAACTGTGTGCAATCTGTGAGCGATGGTGAGCACTGTACAGTCAGCAAATTTGTTACGAACTGTTGTTTGGATCAAGGCATCAGTAGTCTGAAAATTTCAAAATTACAAATATAGTTTTCTTGACGAATATAAGTAGAGAAGAAGAAGAAGAGAAGAAGAATAAGAGGAGAAGAAGATTAAGGGGAGAAGATTATAGGATAATTAGATGAGAAGAGGAGGAGGAGGAGAAGAAAGAAGAAGAAGAATAGGAGGCGAGGAGGAGGAGGAGAATAAGAGAAGAAGATGAGGAGGAGGAGATGAAGAATAAGAGGAGGAGAAGAAGATGAGGAAGAGATGAGGAGGAGGAGAAGAAGAATAGGATAAGAAGAAGATGAGGAGGAGAAGATATGGAGAAGAAGATGAGGAGAAGACAATGAGGAGAAGATGAGGAAATGATGAAGGGTAAAAATTTCAAAAAAATCTTAAAAAATAGAAACTAAAAATTTTGTCTTAAAAATAAAATTTATGGGTGGACTTAACATTTAGGGGGATGAAAAATAGATGTTGGCCGATTCTGAGACCTACTCAATACGCTCACAAAGTTTCATGAGAATCGGTCAAGCCGTTTTGGAGGAGTTCAAGTTCGAACATTGTGACACGAGAATTTTATATAATATTAGATAATAGGACTGAGCAAACTGTCTTGTAGTTCTAACAGAAAGCCCATAAGTGAGTAAGTATGTTCTTTTTTAACGACTTATTACTTAGTCGATGTTTTCATAAACATCCAAGGTATTTTAATGCTCAACTTAATATTAAAACATGTCTCAAAGAATCAAACGAAATTCTCAATTATATGATTGAGAATTCCGTTTAATATCAAATAGTATATCAATAATCTAATTAAATCTAATATATAAAATTATTTTTACTCTTGAATTTAGTCATCTACTTATTTTTCTCTTGAATTTAGTCATCTACCTAATCATCCTGGCTTTTGATTTCGGCTACAATTAAATGATTAATTACATTCGAAATAATACGTTTTTGTTAAGTTCGCTACAAAAAATGGCCAACAGATCGGTTATGCTGAGACGAGCAGCTCAAAGCGTTAATGGAAGCAGTGCTTGACTTATACGAGCGTCATACTTGATTTATACTTTCTTTGAACCGAATTGTCTTGATTCGAGTAAAAACATTGTTTTTACTATATCAATCGGTTTGTGAGCACATGAAGCAGAATAAACAATGAAACAGATACAAAAAATCCTATGCATAAATCTTCAACGTGCATCATAAGCATGCAGTCATTTTAGTTTGCTTGGGTAAATGTTAATGTTAGATTAACTTTTAAATATGTTCTGAGTAAATCTCAAAAGACATAGACAACAAACAGATTATTTTCACCGTTCATCATTCATAGTTCTTCGAATAAGTAAACGTGACAATTTAAAGCGACATTCTATCAGATGATTACATCCGATTTTTTGCATCGATACCTTTTTGCGAATAATGCATCTATAGAATACATAATCGATTACTCGGTAATCGACCAGTAATTTGGACAGACATCCTGCAGGGACAATAGATTCCCATGCATTATGCATTATGACCCTTGTTTTAGGGAGAATTAATACAATTGCACGTTGCGCGTAGAATGGTTCTTTAAAATATTTGAGCTAAATAAAATCACTAGTTGTTAATTTAGGCATTAGTTTTCTGTGGACCGCTGACAATAAGATATTATTTCGATCTGAAACCTAGATGACAGAGGATTTGAGATGAAGTGTTTATAAAGACGCGTGTTATAGAGAACCGTGCACGCTATTATTCATATAAATAGAATCGATAAAAGTATCGTTTTTCACTTAGGAATCAATTAATGACTACGAATAAATTATCAATTTTTCTAGTAGTTATAATTCACTATATTGGCTTACTCATCAGATATATCCATAAATATAGGGGATTTTTTTACCGCACGCCAGAATATCTCGCAGTTGGTAGATTTAATTGATATTTTGAATAATTGACACAATATTTTTGTAAATGTTAGCCTTAATGTGTTATTGTGAAATTCCAAGATTCCGTATTCGCATAGCGCAAGCGCAGTTGACGGGTGGGCTAATCTATTTCCGACAGCTTCTGAGAAAAGCAACTGCGGGATAACCTGCCACGATACTCTTAACTAATGACTCTCAACTGTTTTTCATCATATGGTAATATGCATTACGATTTATCTCCCGCGAGTCGTTCGGTCGCCTCCACCCCACAATAAACGATCGATGACGCAACGACTTAGCGAAAAAGTCAAAGTAATTTTTACTTCGATCAATCACCCGAAAAAACGGCCCATGTTCGCCGGTAATTCGCTAGAATTCCAGCGGAGATTTAGTAGCGAGTCGCGTGCTGATCCAGAGACGTTATAATGAGCGGCGCGCATTGTCCAATACAAAAAAGAGAATATAAATAACCAAATGAGAATGGAAAAGCGGCAAAAAAGTTAAAATAAGGCTTCAATTGGACAAAGGCGCCGAAAAGGATAATTCGTCGAGGATATGCACCAATTGTCACTGTTTTGCTTCATTTTTGTTCGGTGACAGCTGCTGTGAACGCCACGCCGGCGACTATAAAATTGTCACTTTAAAGTCTTCGCCGAATTGGGATAAACAAATTTTAGCTATCACTCACCCACAACACTATACTTTACGCGTTCTTCGTTTTGGTGAATTCGGTAGCATTATGGAGGCATCCCAATAAGTTCTTTGGTAATTGTTAGTAGATTGGTTGAGTCGGAATTACAAGATACTCAAGATAACTAAGGCCACCTTACAAAAACTCAGACCTGAAACGTTATATATAAATTTATTTATAGTGATATAAATATATATTTCGTTTAAAAGAATATATGATGTACCTATTCAATGTAATATTATACATAAGTTCAATGCTAATATCAAAATAATACTATAACCCAAATTGTGATTAGTATTTTTCAATTTATATGTGTTTTGCATTGCAAGTAATACAGTTTATATAAATATATAGGTATCTCCTATCGAATAAAGTCTGACTTATACAATAGGCCCGCGATTTCAATCTTTGCGGCTTTCCCAAATCGTTTGTCGCAAATCCAAAGATCTACCATGTCGAATTGTACTAATATGACAGGGCGAATAAAAACAACATTTAATATTCGACACCAGTCCCGATAGCAATAAATGTCCAAATATTTGTCGCAATGCATTTCGGTGAATTCAAATAAAACCGTGACTAAAGGCCATGATGAAATCCCTTGGGATCGGTCAAGCTATTGCGAACTATTTTACAAAAGTCAACCTTAATAGAAAAGCATACAGTTAATATTTTAATAAAATATGAATCCTCCTTACAAATACAGAAGATGGGAGCACTATTTGTATATTTTGTACTGAAGCACTCTAATCTTATGACATAATTTTACTTGAGAACATTTATGGATGTCCAAGATCTATACAAAGAAAATTCAGCTTTATGACATGACATTACAGTTGAAAACGGTTCGGTAGGAATTTACGTATAGTAAAGTGGACACACTAGTACTAAAGTTAGATTCGCAACGGCTAATATTTTGCGGTGATATTGGCTAGGAGATAGTCCTGGATAATATATGGGTCTTGCGTATGTCACGGTCTTTTCATATCAAAATTAAATATCTCGGAGGACAGAAACTAACAATAGTGATCATTTTGTTTGTTAACTATTTATTTGACACTTGACAGCCCTTGTGTACTTTATAATACAAATACATGATGATATTGATGATATATAAATTTAAAAGTAGTTCAGCACCGATGAATTTTCTAGCCTATATTTGTCGTAGTTACGTTCTTCAAAACGTAACATTCTGTTACGCAACGGATTCTGCAATTGACGTATAAGTACTATTCCAGTCCAATTATTTCTCAGACATACAATAAACAAGTGTCTGTCGTCACGCTCTACAGGGTGTTTAGGACAAGGGTTTAAACGCAACATTAGCGGCAGGAAGCGACTCGATATTTATTTATTAGCGTTTGATTTATGCATCGAGCGTCAATACGCTGAGGGCGCGGTCATATGGTTGATTCGCTTCGACGATTGTCGCAGTTGTATTAGGCACTAGAAAGGATACAATAGCTGGGTGTGCTCTGTGTTGGAGATTTTTTGTGTACATGTATTTTTATATAGAATTTATTTGCATGAAAGTGCAGCCTACCTAATATAAAATACCTTCAAAGAAATATAGCAAAACCTCACCAATTTCTGCGTGAAATGTTACGATTCTTAAAAATATAGTTTCCACAAATATAGCTGTTTAAAAGTTGAAAAAGGAAGGCAAGATAAATTTACTTACAAATATATATTTCCTTTACAAACACAAAAGGTTTTGTCAATGCGACTACTGACATTTATTTTTCGTTTCAATTTATCTGCTCAGTAAAAAAACGGCATGTCACTTCCAGTAGACGGTTCTACTGGTCAGTTTTCACGCGTCGCCGGCTCTATTAATATTCAAATTGGTGCGATCTGTCGCCGCGCCACGGTCCCGTGTGGACTCGCCTCTATAATTTATTTGTGAACAAAGCAAAACCGAAATTGTTATATCATCGAAATTGCTTTAAATGCACGTATTGTTATATTAGAAAATAGAGTAATTGCATATAACATTAGCTGACTGGATCAATGGAGTTCAGTTCATGTTGGGTTATTCTGTCGTAGTTTTACAAAAACAAAATCAGAATCAGAATTAAGTTTTGTTTTTTAAACAATTTTTTTAATAAACAGTGCTTTTATTCTCTACACAAACTTAAGACCAACCTTTTACCACCTTTAAGTTGATCAGATTGAAATTATAATTGATCTAAAAATGCATGCAGTATATTCTCTATATAATAATTACTTAATAAATATATATACTAATATTAGCATTGATATAAGGTACTTCTATGTATCCAGAAGTATGTAAAACCCGAATACAACATCCAATAGGCGAAAATATATGCATATTCGACATATTCTCATATCCAGGTGATTGTAATAATGTAGGGTGTATTTTTTATTGATGAATTTAACGCTATCACAACGTTTTATAGCAGCTAATTGAACCGTATTCATTACTATATTGCCATAGAATGATGCATGGATACGCTCTACTACATATTTTTTTAATATTTTTTTTTTAGGTCTTTATAATGCTGTAATCAGATGTAAAGACTAAGTTAATCTTACAATTTCAAAGCTTTCAAGTTCTTATATACCTCTGCTTAGACTCGTCATCGCCTCAATAACCAAAATTGAGTCATTTTTAATTCCTCACGAAATTATTTTTTATATTATTAGTATTGTAAATAGCATTAAAAAGTAAAATAATCTTGTTTCAATATTTCTTTGACCGCACGATTTAACAATACTTAGAAACCTCTCCAGGCGCTGTCCAAAATTTAAAAATTCTTAGCGTCATACCTTTTAGTCGAGATAATATTTGTTTCATTCGCTTTAAATATTAGACAAAACAAAAGATGGCTATTTTTTCCATCGGTTTCAAGTTTATTTCTCACAAAACCGCGGATTTTAAATAAACTTCAATGAATCTGAAAATGGACAAAAAATAAGCAAAGATATGTGAAGTCGCCCATGGTGGCCTTATAAATGGACTCTAAAATGAAATTAGCCTTTTTGCTAAGGTGCCATTTGAACGGGTGAAACTTGAATCCCGCACTTGTAATTAAAAGTGAAACAATATTTTTATAGGCTAATACACTTGCAATAATCATAGAAACGTTAAGATAATGAACAAATTTTGATTTGCTTTCGTTGTTAATTAAATCATGGTAGGCTGGGGTTCGTTGACCTTACATAGACCCAAAAGGTCATGGGGCAGATGTTGCTTTCTGCATATTTTCATACATTCTAATTTATTTTCCAAGCCTTCTATGTCTTACAACTCTAAGGGTTTTTTATTCCACGGGGATGGATTCTAGGTTCATCGACCAAAACGTAAGTATAGTCATTCAAAAGCTCAATTTCAAGTTTAGTTATATTAAAGAAAAAGAAAACAATTTTATTTTAAGTACATTAGAAAAAAAAAGATTAAAATAAAAAATAAAAAAAAATTATGAAAAAATATAGGTGAGTATAAAAATAAATATAAAAAAAAAAAACAGGATACGTTCTAAAACGTGGCTTATTACTAACAAAATATTACCTTAAAAACTGTAAAATACAATATTGAATGCATATCCATAATATGGATTATATTTAGTTAGTGTAAAACGCTGTGAACGTAACGGTAATTGTGAAGCTATTTGTCGAGTTAGCACAACTCAACAATGGTGTATGCGAAAAGCGTTAACACATGATTACAAACAAAAACGTGTCTTTTTATACACTTAATTGTTATTAATTATGTTTGTGAGAAACTATTATAGTCGTTTCAAGAAAATAACTGATTTTACTGTCTTAATGACAAGGCATTGATGGCCAACTTTGAACGTTAACTACGATATATATCGATACGACACTATGATCCACTGTATTCTTAATTTTACTCCTACGTATTTTAATCATGATTTTAATAATAGTAAAATCACAAGTAATACAAATTTATTTGTAATATTATATTGCGTACTTGAATATATCAAAATAGTTTATTTCAAAATCAAATAAGCTCCTTGTAAGGAGCTGCAACAATTACATCCTATCATCATAGAAAGGTTTCTATAACATCAAAACGTTGATTTGCTTAAAGCAGCATAAGTAAGTAAAATAATGATAAAAATATCAATATGAAATCACGCCTAATAGATACTTTTTATTATCCATGCTACTATTCCACCATGATAGACAATATGCGCTTAGTGCGCACGCAAAGTATCAAGGTGAAGAAAGGTTCAAATAATGGATATCACCGCATACGATTTTGACTACACTAATGCGTTGGTCTTAAATACAATAAAAAATCGTTATAAAATTACACACCCAGCCAATGCATTAAATTGCCTGTCTAGACTCCAGCTATTTAGTCACTACCACCGGAAGACTTTTATTAAATCTTGCATACACACATTTTCTTTAATTTACTATTGTTACTTCCTTGTTTATTTGTATTAGTGTACGGCTAAAATATAATAAAAGTGGAATATTATTATAAATTTACGACTACAATTTAAATTCATTAAATGAAAATCAATAGGAAAATTTAAGATTTTTTATTTAACACTAACCTGAGCTAACTTATCATCGTATTCATTCATTTTAAACATATAATCCGGGGCAATTTTCAATTATGGAAGGCAAGAAATAAATTATGAAAGGCAAGTGAAAGAAGTTAGTAGTAACTGTATCAAGCGAGATGCAACTACAGCTTTCGCCAGTCAAGGTTTCTGAATGCTATCATATTAAAATATTAAAAATGGGACTTTTAGACATTTGGTTATCAATATATATCCTCTTGTAATAGAATAATGGATTTGCGGGGTTATATTTTTCAGAGTTCACTGAACTCGCACTTCCGTCGCTGAACGGTCTGATATATAATTGCATCAAATCACAGGGAGAATATTAATGCACAGACTATTAAAATCAATTGAAATACAGTTTACCTTACCATTACATTTTTTACAAAACTATTAAATTAAAAGCACACATTTGTTTTAATATATGAAATTTTAATTTATGGTTTAATAAGCACCGATCCCAAAAGTCTTAGTATAATTTACAATCATATAAACAAACTAATTCATAACTATTTACATATATTTTTTAAACTAGAACTATCAGTATCTTTCGATCCAAGCTTTAGTTTCATCATTCATAAAACAACGGCACACTGTCTCTAGTAGTCTGTAGCCATAGGCGACCCATTATTGTTGAATAACACCTCGGTCACACTCACTGATCAATAAACTTATTATTTTGCTGACAGCCACTAATTTCCTTATTACGTTTCCATGCCTAGGTGATGGCTACATACGGCACTTAGAGGCTCTTCGCTATAATTATTTATGCAAAAAATATAATGAGTAGGTATGGGAATTTCAAAGACAAAAACCATAACCGTATTTTGTTATATAGAAATTAATAGATGAAGAGTTATTTATTGTTTGTTTGTAACCGGGTATAGGTACTCTTTATTTGTGTAATAGTTGAAACCCTTTAGAACTAAATAATAATAGAACTAAATTAGAATAACAGTTACCAGATAGGCTTTAATTTCATATTTATTTAGATATTAATTTTTCTTTCTTGATTATTCTAGAGCCTGTTTAATTTTATTTGAACATTTAATTTATTTCTCACTGCTAACATCGTAATATGAAAAACCAATTTCGACGTTCGGTAAGCCAATGTATCAAGATGTCCGCAATTTTCGGTCACAAATCGCATTAGGGCGGCATAACAAAGAGGCATTTAAAATAATGATAAGATCGCGCCGAGACACGGACAGCTTCTGATCCCGGAATCAATATTGGGGATCAGTTTTCAAACGACTCGGACGAGGGATTGGATTCATAGGGAGATGGTACAACTATTTTTGTTTGGAAGGCATAGAGCCAACATTGATTTTACAAAGATAGCTGGATTTTCAACGTCATTTGATAAGGATTATTATTAACAGTTATAACTCTAAGATGTCTTGTCACATTTTTACTCTATGAAAAAATGGTTTTCTTAATTCAAATGACTCCATTGCCAACATATCTTTGTTGTCTAAAATTATGGAGTGCAACCGCTAGCTTCTAGCATCTTGAAGACGACCAGCTGATCACGGTTTTCGTCGTGATCGTTCAGCTGGGCTGAAACAATAGAGCAGACGTAGCACAAGGCACTTTGCACGCTGACGTTAGATTAGTTAGTTTGAGCTGATCGGTACACCAAGGTTATCGCTGACAGTAATATTCTGACCATTAATGCTGGACATGCAGAAGTTGCGGAACAGCGACGGGGACGATGCACCGACGTTATTTCTCTTTCATATCGATATGACAGATTAGCAGCTTCCATTGCTAGACGGATGACAGTCAGGATGCTTTTTATGTAAATATTTCTCGGATTGACATAGAATAATGTGGAAACAAATTTGTGTCCGAAATCGTGAACCTATTAAATAGGGTTTAATATTAGGGTTTCTAATTTGGGTCGACTAAATTTACTAAAAGAGAAGAAAAAGACACAAGTTCACACAAACATCCCTTCACAGAGACTTAACTGGAGTCGGTGTCATCTAGCTGGTAATGTCCAATTCCGTGGTCGACTGGACGGTAAGGCCTCCAAAACGCTTGATGTTCTAAGGGTACAATAGTATTTCGCTCCGGGTCATCGCTTGCAACGTTATAAAGCACAAATCTGGCCTCACAATTGTTTAAATTTAATAATAGCGACAGTTTTAGTTCTTTCATTTTAGAATAGTATTAACAGCTCTAGTAATTTATTGCGAAAATCCCAAAGAAATGGGTCGGTCTCGGGAGATAAATATGTAATCTTAATATAATTGCGTCTCCGCGTCCACAAACAACCCTCGCAGCCCGTATTGACTCTTCCACGCCGCTGCCCGGACGTGACGTCACACACATCCAGGACACTTTCTCTTTTCGTATGATATATATCTAGTATTTTTATTAGTTGAAAAAATAAAAGTTTCAAAAGTACCGTTCCATTATAGGTAATACACACATAATGGAAATAACGAGGAAAGGTAAATTAATACAGATTGTAGCTCGATTTGTGACAGACTCGTTTAACACAGAAGGGTTCGCTTGCTCGATTAAGAGAAACGGTAAACCAAGATATATTTTTTTATTTCCTTAATGGCTAGTGTTACTACTTAATTGAATATGATGGTTTGCTCACTGCCTAAAAATATTTAGGAGCAGGCTTTAGGGTTTTTAAATATATATTTAGTCATACCTTAAGTACCTACTTACATTGGAATCAACAAAGCGCTAATGTCAAACGGAAAAGCATTAGTCTCATAAAATCGAATTATTCAGCGCAGGACGGAAATCGACTCATAAAATATTTTATCACCAATCTCATTTGACCCTCGATCGACAGCAGTATTGTCAGTTTATTGTTATTTTTGTGTGAATAAAACGGGAGTGGAAGGCCAGGTTAAAATGGCTATGCAAGTGGCAGACGGTCAATGTTGAATTGATATTAATGGCAATACAACACCTGGTCATCGACGCGAGTAGGTATCATAGCTGTGAGGGTTACATGATGCGATATCCAACATCACTGACTGTTCTAATATATTTTAATACATGCAAACAGCTCGAAACGATATTTATGTAATAAACTAAGAATTTGTAATATTATAATCCCGACAATTATTAGTTTACAAGTCATGTTTACCGGAACTAAACTAAATTGACACAAATATGTATTTCATCATTATACGTCTTAGTAAGAATTAGTTAAGAATATGAACATAAATAGTAAGAAAAAGAAGCACCTAAAAGTATAAATGTTATAGGAGTGATTCAGATTGATAGATGAAAATTGTTGTTCTGCGGTCCATTATGGATTGTTATATATATACACATATAAATGTTTATTTAATGAAACCGGATACTAAAAATTTAATACAGAAATAGCATGTAGGCCTACCGTTAAGTGATTGCAGTGATAGTAACAATAGTGTTAACATCTCTATCAGCACCTGATACACTCGACATTTGCTCTTTTGCTTGAAACATTTCTTATCCCACAAATAACTGTTTTCGTATCTTATATCCAAAAACATTAAAATTGGAAAGATAATAAATGGCTGATAGTATTATAACGGTTAATATTAAAACGAGTATCACCCATACAAATGAAACACTTGTATAAGTATAATGATATTATTTCTTATGCAGACGTATATTTGCTTAAAGCTTATTAAAAAAAAAATCTAAATATATTTACATAAAAAAGCCTTTGATCGTGTATACATAAATGTAAGGGAAGACACTACCGCGATGTTAAAGTGCCTAGGAACCAGTAAAAATTAGCTATCGTTACAGATAGTTCCATCAGTCACGTAAAAAAGGCATCACGCAACTATTTTTCTCTAGTTTTTACCATTTTTTTATCATTTCGCATCATTTATAAACAAAGCTGCGTCTCTGACACGCGTCGTTAGCGACACGAATATTTCAACCATAATTTTTCATAACCCCCTCTTAACCCCCTTTGACGATTATACGTAGTTTTACTTTGAACCCCGAGTTTCATTCACTCGTCCGGTCAGGTCTGACAACCAAAAATATATAAAAAATATTCAATTTTAGCGATTAGCTATATAAATAAGTATGTAACTGATTTAGATAATTATTTTATAAAGTAAATACAGAGTCATGTATGAACAGAATTCTCTGTTCAATCCACTCCGTATAGCCATACTGCTATTAAAACTACGACTGCGTCTATAAATTTAGATATCGGCTTTACCTAGCTGTCATACAATTGTTTACGTCCAAAAATAGTTTAGGTTAGAGGTTCCAGCCCAATAACTTTGTTGACAGACGCCTTTAAACCTTATTAAACCCACTTGTGAGATCCGAATCCTTTTGATATAACGTGGAAAGAAATGGGATTTGTAACCACAAATATAATTTACAACACAGTTTTTGTATAAAAAATACCTAAATAATGGAAACTTTGTATCGTAATGAGTGTCATTATGAGGAGAATCCCTGCGCAAATGGTTAGCCTGTTAAAAAAACAATCACTTTCTCATTATCGTAAACGTGTTGAGTCACGCGACATTTGTCTTTTTTGACGTTTTATACGTGTTATGGCGTTGTTGGTTTTGTTTATTACGTGTTCGAATTGGCTATCACTGTTTTTTAGTTTATTCGTTAATTTGATCTATGTTTATTATTTATTCCTAGCATCGTGTTGAATCTGAGTGTCTACCGGTAAATCGAAGTATTGTTTCTTAGCGATTATACCCAATGACTTTGCTATAGAAAGTTTCGGATTGTTTAAAATGTATTATATTATTTTGTTTATTTATACATCAGTTTAGTTTTTTAAAATAAAGACTATAATAATAATAGAGAAGAGCATGTAGTAAAACAAATTCCAAAACGTCGACTTAATTTTTACGCCCAAACACCTCAAAGAAATGTATTTAAAATGGTCTAACAATATTTCAACCTTGTAAAGATACGATTTTCAAACGAAATTATAAATAGTATAATTTTAAGACCGGGCAATAATCTATATGTATATATAACATACTATGTATGCATACTACCTATATATAAAAGGAAGGTAGACGCGACTTTATAACCTAATCTAGATGTTATTTAGTAAAGTGTTACTAAGTATTAGTCTATTTTACCGTTAATTTTGTTAATTGCAATGCATGATTAGGTTTAGTGGACAAAACAGTTTAAAAGGCTAATAAGTCGCTTGTTTTTTTAAATAGTTTATACTATGGTATATGTATTTATACTTCTATTATGGAGTTGTTTATCTGTTCTCACAGTGACCTGCCTAAACTTGCACATCCAACTTTTATAACGGGAATCAAACACTTCCAAATAATCCCAGTGCGTGATAAACTGAGCCACTGAGGCGGCTCCATCAACAGTGCCCATAATTCAAGGTACCCCATCCGTATTGTCTCTGGAAGCAATCGGAAAGCCATTAAGGTGACAGGGACGTGCGTACTGCGTTATGGGGCCAAGTCACGACACTTTTATTCAAACGGGGCATGGGGCGTACGGACCATTAAAATTTACTATTACTCTTTCGGATTAAAATTGTCCTTTTGGGGCAATAATCAATTAAGTTAAGTAGCTGCTTTAATGTGATTTAATCAGACTACTTTAGGACACACCGTTTTGATGATCGTAAGCACCAAGACTACATATGTTAGGATTGATTAATAATATTTCATGATAGACTGCCTTCGATGATAATTTATGGAAGGTACTGTACCTATTTCGTCGCGTACGAACGTGTGTACCATGTAAGTCTCAGTACAAAAGTGCGAATCCAAACAGAAAGCGAAAACTAGCCATTAGTATATCGAGCAAGTTTCCCGTTCATGTGTGTACATACATACATTGTTTAAGACTTATCGTCATTAAATATATAAAAAAAACAATCCCACAAACACAAAAAAAGTTTTCACTTTGACTCCTAGCGTCAAAGTGAAAACAAATATTTTGAAAGAAGTTTGGATTGATATAAAACTTCGGAGTTTTGAAGCGTGTTATAAGGTGACACAGTTGAAAAGCGCAGTCGTATAAAATGACACTTGCTTAAAATTTAAATATATTTTTAAAGAAACATTGCTTTCTCGAAATGAATGTTAGTGCCAGTTCAGAAATCAAGGGCTAGCGGATGAGATGAAATGGAAATAAAGCCCCTCTTTTTAATCGCCAAGTTTTTTTATTTCCGAAAGATATTTATACCTTTCCTTATCTACTTTGTAGAACAGAAAAGGCCGTAAGGCTTTTAATTACGCTATTATATCATTTAAAATAGTTTATTTCAACATTGTAATTATAATTTAATTATACGTTTGTAATACTGTACAAAAGTTACAAGCAGGTGTTACATACCTTAGGTCTACGGTACAACATAATTTGAGCCTCGGCTTACATTTCTCCATTTTATGATCAGTACCAAGAATTCAAGTAAGTACCTAAGTGGTTCAGCATTCTGCAAAGAGTTGTTGTGTCTGCTTTTTATAGGACTTTTGTTCAATAAATATAAGTTATGTTTTTAAAACATGAAACTGATACCTAGTTACAACAATTATAGAATTATCCTTTGTATGTTCTTATTATAATAATTAAAACTAACTAAAGTTATGGAGTCCGGTCTGTCTGCCTACCGTTATATCTAAATACCTTAATATAATTTACACCAACTATACCAGGTTCTAAGCGAGGTGCGTCGGAACGCGTTTTATACGAAACATCTATCAACCACTCTATGCATACTGGAAAGAAAACAGTAACAAATCGATAAAACATTAGTTATAACGCTCAAAAGAGTCCGCGTTGCTAGCGACATATGTCTCGCCCAGCCGTCGCAATCAAAGGGGATTCACGGTTAATTGGAGCTGTGCTGGAGCTAATAATTTGTTTCTTTTTGGTACTGGACTAGACATTTAGTCACACCTTCTCTAATCCCAACTGCCTGACAACAGTCAATAGTGAAATGTCTCACCACAAAGGTATCCTCATCCTTCCAAAATGTTAAAACTTCTTAATATAAAATAATTGTTGATATAAACACATGCAAGCAGGAATAGCAAACAGATCACCTTCTTTTAAATATTCTCTATGCATCTATGTAATGCAAATTTGGAAATGGAACTGACAACAACAAAAACAATTGAAGAACACGGTTGAGTCCAGAGGCGAAGGGAATGAAGCGAATTATAACGGTTGGGCGCCCAAACTGAATACACTCATTGTCCGCTTCTGTGCTCTGTGGTCACACGGTAGTAGGGTAGGCATAATTAGCTTAAATCTTTGCTGTCTATTTGCAGAGTACATGATACACTGATTTGTGACAGTAACATGAAACAGTACAGACAAAAGTTGAGATATGGTTATGGGAAAATCATTGCGGAATACTTCACACTGGACTAAGCGGTAGAATTTGGTATGACTTGTCAAACAGATCCTTAAGATAACGATAATTAGACATTAATGCTTAATCGCCAAACTCTTTTTAAATGTATGGAAACTGATAGGTATTATTACATAAGATTTTATTTAGTTCTATTGTTGAGACGTTGAATCGATTTTAATGAGAGAAACATTGATAAAATTTCGAACACGTCTGCGTTAAAAAAATATTCTATACTTATATACTGCATATATTACTAAAAAAATAACGAAGTTCTATTCATAATTCATATCTTTATTTTTAGATACTTTAAAATAAACTTTTTATTAGAATAAAGACGAAATTATATAAATTATATCTTATATTTACTTTACGGTATATTCCGCTAAGCTATATTTCAAGACAGTTGATACGATAGTGGATATAAAACAATCCATCTTTATTTCTTCATATACATTCACCAGATTAACAGATAACAAACCCAATAAAGGCTGACGTCACTTAATTAGACGATTTAATTGCACTTATAACTTTTATCACCGCAATCTGAAAGATTAATGGCGGGAACAGCTAGTGTCAATTGCAATAAAATGTTCAGAAACAGCAACAAACACATTTACTCCAAGATATCAATCGGTGACCCCTAATACCATATAAATTGACTACGACCCAAGTTTTACCATAAACTAGAACTTTCTGAGATACTACAGTATCTTATTTTGATTGCCGTGTTTGGCAGCTTGTCTATGGTTTTTGATCTATTGTAACTATTAAAATCAGTGCTAAGCGAGCAAATTTCAACAAATTGCATGCATATATAATATATTCTTGTACTCTGAATTAAAACATTAATCAGATGTCTGAGATCCAAAAATTTATATGCCTTAGATAAAAATCATATAAACAATCGCATCAATGCAGATACATTAATTACCCTTAAGATTTTAGGTTTATATAATCTGTAGTACAACATTTTTGTTCCTTCTGGAAAATATTTATAATAACACCGATCGATACTAAACCAGGAGGGCGTTACATAAATTAAAAAATAATATGAAGCATGGTATTTACACTGATATAATTTTTTTTTATTAATAAATTTCAACATCTCCAGTAGAATTTAACAAAAAATATATAATTATGTGAGACAATATTCAGTTTTTCCTGCATTTTGGGTAAAAAGGTAAGCTCATTTAAATACTTTGTGGTTCCAACTTATAATTTCACTGACAGCAAAGGGGAGCAAGGGATGCGTCTTACTCTGTAATTTATGGCATACACCAATTTGTACGAATCGTATTAAAGCGAACATAAACTGTTGAATGGCCCGAAAAATAGGGTGTCAACGGCGCCCTTAAATAATGCATAACGTATTTATAGGACTACTGCAACAACAGTTTAGCTAAACTATCTGGTTTATAAACAATTTTAAGTTAAGATAAAAAATTTATAAAAATTGTTTCAGAGAAAGAAAAGATTTTTCATAGAGTAATTACTTTTTCTTCTTTTAAACTGTTTTCTTTATATATATAAAACACCACAACTGTAGATAGCTATTTTCGTAATGCAAATATATTAGATTTTGCGGAGTGTGTATTGATAACAGCCACAGATTGGTCATATAATACTAATGTTGATAAAAAATGTAAGAAAAACAAACATGGAAAGCTTCATAAGAAAAGACATTATTTCAATAACACTGTGTCAGTATGTCACTATTTAATCTAGGATTAAGAAGATTATAGGTGCTTCTTTAAGAGTATTAAACGCAGATCAAAACGGTATCAAATGTAAAATTTAAGAACGTTTTGGAGACATTGCATTCTTGAGGTTTCTTGTTCAACTACCGAATTAAGTTGGTATCCATAATATATCTAATACTATTGAGACAAGTATTGGCTTGAAAGTGATGAAAGGGGCTTCAAGGGATTCGGAAAAATACAAAATATTTTCATCATATTTTAAATGTTTTTAATATTGATGTTTTATTGTATAGGGTGTCGGGATTCGAGGTATAAACCAAATTATAACGGACCATAACATCTGATCGCAACTCATTCGTATAATGGCGCCAAACTTTGACGGGAGCCAGCGCCGCAATGATGAAGGGAGTAATAAACACTACTCGAAATTAAATGTCAAAAAATTTATGGCGCGTATGAAACAAGCAATTCAGTAATTAGGTACTTACATAATTAACTATATATCTTAATGGTTTATCATAAGATATAAACCAATTAAATTTGCTTTGAAAGGTTATTTATTCATGATTCAGGATCCAGGAGAATCCACCATGAATAAGTGTAAAATAAATAAAAATTGTCACGATCACTTTCTGTTTTCTCTCTCCAAATTTAATTGGATAATAAATTGTTCATCCCAATATCCACACTTTTTAATGACCTTCCTCGAGATTTTCAACGAGAAATTATTTCCTTTCCTATTGTGCCATTCAGCGAAGGAAATACTGATAAAGGCATTTACTACTATTCCTAGATATATCTACTATCTTTTGGTGTCTTCCCAATATTAACTTCGGCGAAATTCCGTTTCATGAAAACCCAAACTATTTCAATACGTTTCAGATCAGTAAAGATGGGCAGATTGCTCACCTGATCATAAGTGATACTCTTGCCCTTGGACACTCACAATACCAAGGCCTCACAAGTGTGTTGCCGGCCTTTAAGATGACGATACGTTCTTTTCTTGAAGGTCCATAAATCGTTATGGTTCAGAAATAACCCTATTGGCAGCTGGTTCCATATAGTAGATTCTGAAGCGGTCAGATGTGGAACGGCGGACATCGGGAGATACACATGAAATTTCGTATTCTGCCTCGATGTCCATAACATCACTATTTAATATGTGAAAACAAACCTCTTTTAATAAAAATAATAATGTCATATTTTATTCATAGATAATATGTCATTTATATTTTCAGAATAAATGTTCATATAAAACATACATCGACTTAAACGAAATTTAAAAATTTACAAAAAAAATTTAAAAAATTATACAATAAACATGTGTTGGCTAGGTTGGGCTATAGCTCTGTCATTTTTTTCCTTTGTGATTGGACCGTCATCCCATAAATCGTAATTTGGTTACATGAAAACCTCGAGGGAATGGTGAACAGGTAAAATCAAATAATTAATTGTAAGCTAAATTTTGAATCTGTGTTTTCGAATTTCAGTCTATTAAATTATTTTACTCACCATATATTAATAATAAAACTTCCAGGTAACTTTGTGGTGTGGTATTATTAAACATTACTAATGGACATTATTCCTGCGAATAATCAAAAATAAATAATAGTTATTAAGCTGAAAATACTGCTATTATATTGTTATCTTATATTTTTTTAGATTATTTAATATATAAATGTTATTATGGCTTCTTGACTTTTCACATTTCGATAAATAATAATTATTGTACTCAAGTTTGCTGTTAATTTGCTAAAAAAAATTTAATATATGGTACGTCCATTAGAGATTGTGACATAATCTGTAGTTGTTAGTTGTCACTGTTAAATATCAACATAATCGTACATAGCTGTCAGCCATCAGGCGTCAGCTGATAATTTAAATCAAAATAATCATAATTTAGCGGGTTTTTAGATAGGAAATCGAGTTATTGGACTTAATACAAAATAATTCACGCTAATTTCGTGAAGAATGTTTACCTACACCCGAATTATTCCTGCTTTATATATTTACTTTCACAAGTAAAAATTTAAACATGTCGAATAGGGAAACTGTGGAGATATCTGATGATGATGATAGTTTTGAGGTAGTGAGTGAGACTATTACTAAAATAGCTGATTGTGAAATATCCTCTGATGAAGACAACTATGGACTAGCCTGATTTACATTTTACCAGTCGGAAAAATGCTATAAAGAATTTGTTTCCAACTAAACCCCAGGAATGTGACAGTAATTTTAAGCCAGAAATAAATAAAATACCAGTCGACGAACCTTCTAAACCACTTAAATTTCCAAATAAACCAAAAGAGCCTGGTGTTGTTATAACAATAAACAATGTTAAAGTTAACCTTCCAGTTAATCCATATACCAGCCAAGTCGCATTAATGTCTAAAGTAAGTAAAATATGATAATATAAAAATGGGTACATTATCACTGTGGGCTTATTAAAAAAGCCAAGCTTCATTTAAGAGGTCTTTTAACTTTGCCCCTTTTCTTTTTAATTTAAAATATATTTCTTGGTAAAATGATCTCCAATTTATTTGTAGTTCTGATAATATTATTTGTATAGTATGGTAAGAAGTATATAAGGGAAACCGAAATACAAGCATCAAAATATTTGCAGGAGATAAAAGCAATCACCAGTAATCAAAACTGCCTTCTAGAAAGTCCAACAGGTTCGGGAAAAACACTGGCATTGCTTTGTGCTGCTTTAGCCGTACAAAGAAAGGAGAAAGGTAAGGTGCCTTACTTTTAAAAGTGAATCTTCAATCAACAAGAATCATTCATCTGCCTTCTTTTTTATAATATTACGAGACACTCATTTTAAGTTTTTGAAATATTTTTAACTTACATATATTTCAAAGATTCTCTGTTCAAATTCATAAAGAGTATAAAATGTGTTGATATACAATGCATGTTTACATACTGTAAGTTATATACTCTATAATAAATAAAATATATTATACACTCTGTCACTTTTGTCTAAAATATCATTAAAGTTTTAATTGTCTATTACTTGATTTTGTTATATTAAATGTTAAAACTGATTTTCATAAAGCTTAAGCAACTCTAAGGGATACATAAAAGGGGAAACATTAAGTGTTATAGAATAGAAAACTAAAAAATTAGCATAAGAATTTTCCAAGCTGCATTTCTATTGTATTGAGTAGGGCTGTAGTCAAAAATTAAAAATTTTATGTTACTCATTATAAACCCAAACAGCATAATGGAACATAAAGTATACAATGTAAATGCTGTTACTAAAGCTATAATAGGGTTAGAATATGAGATAATATCATGTAGGGGTATCATATAGATAAAATTATTGTCTTGGAATAGTTCAGATACCCAAACCTAACCAAACCGAGTTTGCTTATAAACTTTGTCAACTATAGTGTTGATGTGGTCATTGAAAATAATTGTTGAGTCTAATTTTATGCATAGGTGAGCACAAATGTTCAAAATGCACTTCTTTCATGGTAATATATTTGTTTTCAAGTGAATGATATGTTAATGTTATTTTACTTTTGTTAGTACCTAAACAGGTTAATTAAATCTGTCTAAATTTCAAACATTACAAAAAAGTGCAAAGCAACGGTTAAAGTCATATAAATAGATATTGTATAGCAGGAGACACAATATCGATCTCTGTGGTGGAATGGCCAAGAGCTGAGACAAAATTATGTGATCCATTCTGTCAAAAGCTTTTTCAAAGTCATTGTAGATCACATCAACCTCGCATTATCATCCATACTTTGCAGTCCCCAGTTAGTGAAAATAGATTTTTGTTACCGTAGCCGTAGATGGTATATTCATAAAGCCATCATTTTGTTCGTATGGAAGTGACTTGTTTATAGTTGTTCAAATCGCGTTGTAAATTATTCTTTCGAAAACTTTACAAAATTTGTCCAGTATCGTAATTATAGGTGATAACTTTCAATTTTTAATCGTCGACCAGTGTTATGAATAGGAACGATTTTTGCGACTTTCCATTCATCGGGATATGTGCCAAAACAATTAGTAGATAACTTAAATATAATAAATAATGGTAATTTAAGAGCGTCAGTCCAGTTTTTAATAAAGGAGAAATACCGTCATTGCCAGGAACCTTATCCAAGTTTAAGGACTTCAAGGCTTTTAGTACATCAGCTTTAGTACTAATAATGATTTAATACTGAAGTATTGGATATACTTCAGTATTAAATTGTAAGTATTACATGTGTGATGGTGTTAGTTGTTAAATTACACTTTTTTACTGAAGCCCTATCGCGTAGTTGGAAAAACTCGTAATCCCTAGGGTTTCTGCTCGATCTCCATCAAATTAATAATTTTCTTATGAATTAATATTAGAGACTGTTAGAATATTTTATTTTAACACGGTACATATTATACGGCACTATATGCAGAAATGTATATACTACAGGAAATTCGTATGAACTGAGTAATCAAGTACATGTTTAAAATTCATAATAGGTATTCTTATAAAACTCATAGCCCCCGTTCATAAAAGCAAAGTGTACTGAAACTTTCTAAACTTTAACTTCGCCACTTGAAGTCCTCAATAAGAACGGTAATATTTCGACACGATAAAAGTTAGAAACCACAATAATTCGTAAAAATAAAATATCAATTTGATATTTAGTTGACATAGAATTCAGCACAGCTCAGCAACATTTTAAATCTTATAAAGCATTTCACGTGACCGCGCACGTTTAGAAAAAGTATAGCGCTTAGCAAGTGGTTCAAAATATTAATAATAATTTGTTGGTGAGCCTAATTCAATTATTTTTCAAAAAATTAAAAACATGTATATATTATTACTATCGCGATGTATCGATATCATCTTATTTTATAATCTTATATTTACTAAAATTTTGTTCAGTAAATGACTCTAATTAAAA
This sequence comes from Pontia daplidice, assembly GCA_963693355.1. Taxonomy (NCBI): domain Eukaryota; kingdom Metazoa; phylum Arthropoda; class Insecta; order Lepidoptera; family Pieridae; genus Pontia; species Pontia daplidice. The sequence continues at coordinate 2,932,422 of CAVNZL010000139.1, forward strand.
AAAAAAAGGAATGACCTTCAAAACTGGGTGCTTTTTTAAACTCGTATCTCATAATCTGTAATGTCATAACATCAGCGATTGTCGTATGTTTTACTTTTCAATTAAAGTGCCGTCTTATTTTATTTTGGACTGAGAAATTGAACTCCTAAGCCATTTGTGTTTGACATGTGTCTACCCACGAAACATTTTTGTAGGAAAAGTTTCTCTAATTTTTTCACGTCACAAAGTTGACGCCTCAATCGTCGCTGAATCGAACACGAAACCAAATGTTCACGGTATTTTAATCGTTAAATGAGTCTACATGTCTCACAAAGTTTAGTTTCAATTCCTGTTTACTGATTTGTGAATTTAACTGTCTCTTAAGAACATTTAAACTAAATAATTAAGTAAACTGTAGCATATCGCGTGACAAGATGGCAAACTGTTTTGACACACACATATTTTTTATTACTTCAGACTTCACCTGGCTTTATTGGTTAGAGTGACTCTTTTTGGGTCCGAATTATCAAAATTATTTAATAATTAATATATGGTTTACTTATAATAAACTCCGAAATATTTTGTCTGTTAAAAATTTACTGAAAGTCTCATATATCTTACAAATTAAGCAGATTAAAAAAAAAAACATTATGATATTTAAAGTACAAAAAAACAGGGTCTCGCCAGCATCGCCCACCCAGCTCACCCACAAGTATAGGTGAAAATATTCCAATGATTCTGGTGGTAACGGGAATATGGAATTATAAACAGCTACTATACAAAGCAAATGATTAAAAACTATCCTTGACCTTAAGGCAGAGGAGTGTATTTTATTAGCATATTAAATAACAAAAATTACCAATTAACTATGTTATTGCTGAAATACTGTTATTGTCTTTAAGACTTATGGTAACTGTCGGTTAACCTCCTCTTACTGTAATCTGTTAATCGTCATTGTTAATAATAATACCTTCCTAAAATTATAATATGAACAATCTTCCATAAACACAAATCGGTATAGAATCATAGAATAGAAACTGACGGCGCCTAGTTGGTAAACCGATTTGGCTGATACAGAGACGTTACGGATCCCATCAATTATCCGAAATCGGAATACTGACACTCTACCCCTGAGATTTCTCCCTAACTCTCCCTATACTCCTTTCCGCGTAGCTGACAACCCTTTTGCTAAATTGAATTACAGTCATGTTTTTGTGTGACTTTCGGCTCCCTTTACCTATGCAAGGTGGTATGGAATATCTTATATTTCAAAAAGTATGTTGGTATGAGTTATGCTTCACTAAAATAAAAACAGCGAAAATTAATTTATTGATTGTTCTCTTCTCTTATCAGATCTACATAAAATAAACAGAGAATATTTTTCATGACTAGGCTACTAGTCATAAACATGAAGAATTAGGATACTGTGTCGTTATAGGAAAAGCTAGTCACGATTCACTTCTACGATTTAAAATGGGTATAAATAGTCTATACTTTATGCCTCAACAAAGGTACCACCCGCGTCGCGTTAATTTACCCAAGGGTTGCCGCCGATGTCGTCGAATCGTAAACGTTATTTATGACGCCAACGAACGATTATTGCCTTCATTTGCATATAAATTTATGCAATAATACCCCTTTTGCTTCCGTGTTTCTATGGTACCTGTAAGATCGAACTTGCAGATTCATTTCTCTCCTATGTGCGTGTAGGTGATATTTCACACTGCATTAAATGCAAAGGCAAATCTTTTTATAGGGTTTGAACATTCATGTATCTGCTTCATAATAATATACGTAGCTGCTTTAACAATTATAGCAGAAACCTAACAAGAATAACTTGACCACACATTGTGCTATTAAAAGCAGATAGATATGGAGTTTCGATTATAATTCATCAAAGTTCACACCGTAATAATAATTTGATATTTTTTATAAACTTTTTGATTTCTGTGCTACATACAAACATTATTCCATTCTATCTATTCTATTTGAGGCTAAACTAAGACATCCCCAAGATATGGTAGCAGCGCCTTACATGATTGTAATATTTAATGACTTTAGAAATAATTTGCTTAAACGATAAATTTAAACAGTGGTGAAGATATTTGCGTGTTCTTCTCGTCCCACCCTTGACTTTTAAATTGGCGGTGAATTTAGAAAATAATAAATTAATTTTCAAAAGTGTATATTGTTAAATATGATTAATTATTTTTAAATTTTTCTTATCAGAGGATTTTAGAGTGTTATCTAACAGCCGCGCTTTTCAATACAAATGTTACTATAAAACAATATGTTTTTTTTTCACTGTAGAACTCGGTAAAAAATATATTTGAATAAAAAAACGAGGCAACGTCAAAGAGTTCGACCATAAAAAAACTTCTAAGTTGTTAATTCTTAGTATGAACGCGACATGTTTTTCTGTATTACTTTGTTTATTACAACTCATTAAGCGGTGTTTGTATTCCTCGCGATTCGTGCGCTTTACAACCCTAATCGGTATAAAACGATATTTCTTTTTTTAAACGATTTTTTTCTCGATTCATATTTGGAATGGTAATTTTACAGTTTTGAGCACGTCAATCTATTAATGTGATTGGCATTCTGTACCTTCGTGACTTGTTCCATTTTTCGTTTTTTCTTTTTAAAAAATTGTCTCATTTTCGTAAAATGGCTTTTATTTAAATCGATTGTTTTGATTTGCTTTGTTACTCGTATTGTAAATATGTCAAGAAATTTTATAAGCATTATTATTGTTACAATAACGTACCTATATACTTATACTATGGTCGTGATTTGTTTTAAACGATTATTAGACCTACTTTAAATGTTGCGTATATTTTAATAAGTTTAATATTTGAATATTAAATAATTTATATAAACATAATTTATATAATTATTAAAACACCTAAGTGAATATTAAAAAATCCACATGGCTTTTTGTGTCTCCCTGATGTTCGAATTTTTCTGTATTAAATATTGTAAGAATATGGTCAGAACATATTGAAAAATAACGTGAGCTGCGCAAAGAATAGTAGTGCATTTTCTCTAAGTTTTACAAATATTTTGTAGTTTGATTGAAGCGCCATCTCTAAAATCTCGCAAGAACTATTGTCATGAATTTGTCAAGTCCTACAATAAATGTGTACAGCGCCATCTCTTCCATTAGTCCATAACTACGTTCTGAAGTTTCAAATTTCAGTAAATTATAATTATATTTTCATAAAATATATTATAAAAATTTGTGAAAATATTAAAATTAGGCAAATTAAATATTAGTTTAGTAAAGTGATTTATTTGGATCTTTTCTAATTTCTTTTAAGATTTAATGTATGAGTGAAGAAAGGAAAAATGAATATTTGATTTACTTGTAAGTATTTAATTATATATTGACCATAATTATAAAAGTTAAGGCATTTTAAATATAAATCATCAAAATATTGTGATGCTCGGTATTTTTATTCACATAGTAACTTTTCTAATAATTTGAAATTGATAAATGAACCGCTTGCGCCGCAGCCGTAATATAAGTATATATATATACATACCTAGTACGTGTGAATAAACCTGGTATGTGCGGCAATCGCATGATTTTACTTCGGCAGCAGTTGTTAAAGAAGGTATTCAACTAAAATGCAACAAGTTTGTTTTAAGCGAAATATCTGTAACTTGTACCACTAACTATAAAAGTAGAAGGAACTAGGAAGTATAAGGAAAGCTTACAAGTATTGTACGGTTTCTAGATCAGGGGATGATTTGCTTACTTTAAATAAGTTTAAAAGAATATATAAATATATTTCACGTCCAACAAATATAATTAATTGCCGACTGTTAAATGAATCAAAAAATTAAATTGCTTATCTAAACTCAATAAATGATATAATGCTTGCAACTTTATAAAGTGTAAATTAATCCCGACATGAAATATTATTCTCACATCTGAGTCGGAGCTCTCCAGTACCAGCTCCTTCCTCCTAATCGCATTTAACGAAGAGTGGTTCGAATCGCCAACTACCACTTTCCAAGTGACTTGAATCTTTGGCTCTGCGTTGAAATGTACCCTACATCAGTACCCCTCTGTAACTGCTCTCGCATTTATCATGGTGAATGTTCGGATTGATATGAAATTCCAGCCCTATCCCCTCGAGCTCCGCCGATTCTTGAACAGAGCAATTCAGTAGTTAATAAAGGTACCTCCGAACCAATACGAATTAGGGACCTTCAATAAAAGAGTGTATCTACTCCCTGAAAGCCGGCAACGCGAGCCCTCTGGTTGGGGCAATGGACAGCGCTATCACTTATTAAAATCTAGTGAGCCTTCCCGTTTTGACCCCTGTTTTATAAAAAAAAAATAAGATCCCTCTCACTAGCGACACTAATTATTACCGCAACTATAAGTTCTTAGTGAACTAATGAATTCTGTAAACCTAAATAAACAGAAATACACTTACAGACTGGGCTCGTCAAAGTCACAAATACAAAATTAATTAAGGAATTCCATGATTACATAATAGATGAAAGTTAAGATGCTAATCGGTGCTTTACGTAGACGTTTCCTATTACTGTAAGCATGTATTTATTTCTACTTATTCCATTTCGGGATACATTATATTGTACAAATATTATTTCTTGCGTAATTTAATATACATAATGTTGAATTGAATGTTAATTTTATAATAATAAATGCGTTAATTTCATGTATATACATAAAAGTGCCCTAGATCCTTCTACTAAAACTAAACTAACATAATCAGCCACGGCTATAAAAATAGCCTAACACAACAGATAAATTGAGAAAATATAAACTATTAATATAAAAAAAAATATCCAGCCATTCCGACGGAATTTTTATTTCTTTAACACTACTCGGAAAATTTTACAACTGCAATTTTAAACTGTCGTTTTTCAATAAACAGTTGAAGTGGAAGCTTAATGTCTATCACGCGCTTTGAATAAAATATTTCGAACTACATCTGACTGAGTAGGGATCTATACCCCAAATTAAAACATTTCAATTGTCAGCAATGCCCTTAGAGAAAAATCTCTTTGTTCTTCGAACAATTTGGCATATCAATGGCGTTATCCTATGTATTAATTACAAAGCGTACCGACAAGCCAGTTTGATACCGCTTTTAACTACACACGCCCCTTATAAAGGGAAAATATGATTCGAGAAATTCAACCATAACACTATCAGGTAAGATACAAATTTTATTGGAATAGTTTCGTAAATTTACGTGTCCCAGTGCTTCTATTTAAGACGATATAGAACGAATATGAATCGTATTGCATTGTAATAAAACTGTTTATAAGTTGTCAGTGTAGAATAGCTAGGGGTGTGAATTAAGATATTACAAGTGGAATACAAAGGGGATGTCACACGGTCGCTTAGTGTCAACTTCATACGACTTAGTATGTGACATGCTTTATTTATCGGACGTCATGACGCTTGGGACCCAAACATGTTTACATAATGCTTTGTCGTAATGAAATAGCATCAGCTATGTACCGAGGTGGAGGCTTAGAACCCTACAGAAGGAACTTATGAGCAGGGGTTAGTACGTACTCGAAATGGATTTGACATTTATAAAGAGGCCTTAATGCTTTAATTAATTTGACAGTTTTCTATACACGTCTTTTATATAAAAAAAATTGTTGGGTTTGTTAATTACCATGAAAAGTCACAATAAAAAAATATATTTAAAATACCAAAGGCCCATGGAATGTATATCTCGTAATTAATAATGACAAATATATTTGCTTTACTATGCCAAACTATTTAGTTTAATGCTACATCTAACAACATTGACACTGCGTAGTAGTATTTAGTAACGCACACAATCAAATTTAGCAAAGTTTAATAGGTATGTTGTAGCTAAGAGGCGATTAAAAAATAATTGTGTTATAAGTGCTATGTGAAAGATATGTTAATTATTGAATACTGAATTCTATCACCATATGTGCATTTTGTGTTATAACCCTAGACCCACTGATGTGACGTTGTTCTCCAAAATATAGAGAAACTTTAATAATTGTAAACTTTCTACTACGAGTCAAGCACGTTACTAAAAAACTTAATTAAAAGCTTCCTGGAATTTGTAAATAAGTTCTCTCAGGAAGTTGAGGAGATTCATATGACAGAACAAATGAGTGCACAGGAAATTGAGTAAAACCCTTCACGTCAGTCACACTCTAAAGGGCAGACTAAGTGCCCGGATTGGGGACCCTCGTGGGAGAACTTATATACGATGGCTATGTATGTAATTAAACCGGCAAAGTGGATCTGCATCTCGTATTCACTGAATATTGAAGCACAAATTGTCCCTCGGAGGCCTTTATCTTATTACGTGTAACCACTTAGGCCAAATAAAAAAAACATTTAAGTAAAATCTAAATAAAAATATATAATATAAAAATTATATGTGTATAAAACAACATTAATTTATAAATTACACATACATACCTAAACTTAAAATTGGCCTTCATATTAAATTGTAAAAAAAGTGATTAGAACCACTGTTTAGGTGGGACTTTATATAGATAAAAGACTCGGCTTATACATTGCATTTTTGTTGAAGTATTTTTTTATGTCATGTAGTTCTTAATAGAAGACTCAGAAGTCTCAGACTTAATAGAAGTCTTTTATTACAAATATTGTATGTCCTACCTTAAGCCAATGTTTCTATGCAATGTTTCCTCATTTCCGTTTGGACGCAATAAACTTATTTGTTAGGCCAATATATTTTTTATTTTATTTGCTGCACGGCGCTTTGAGCTTGTCAAAATGTACTCTTGACATTGCTCTAAATTTCCACTTCGTAATTACAATTGTATCTGCCTTATGCTACATATAACTATTCAAACTGTTATTTTTATTGTTCCCGAATTGCCCGTTATCTTAAATATAGTTAATCTTAAATACGATAGTCGTATTATTGAGCAGACGTAAATCTATTTATTGTCAATTCTGAAATTATATTTGAAAAATCATAGATCTATCCTGCTGTGAAACCAATTGTGTGATTGAAACATTTGGAAAGAATTAAAAACTTTTTTATTTTTATACCAGATATAAAAAGGATTGCTTATAGCAAAAATAGCAGCGAATAGTACAATAGCGGATGACAATACCAAGCTCTTGAAATGTAATAGAATAATCCCAAAATCCCCTGGAGCAAGTGAATGTTGGAGGCCAATTATTTTTGGACACGTACCTTCGAATTTTAAAGCTTGCGAAAGCCATGGAGCACTGGAATAGCTTAAATTTGAAAAATAAAATAAATGTCATAATGTGATTTAAAATATCGTTGACTGAATCATTATGAAACATGTTAGATGTTTGTTTGTTGTGTGGACTAAAAATAGAGAAGAAGTAAGAACATCATCAAAAGTTATTTGATTAGAATTATAGTTTTCTTCATAGGACCTAACTTACAATTTATGATCCTTACCAAGTCACTTAGTAAGTGTAATGATATACATGATCATACATATTACACATCTAAATATTATTCGTCTCCTATCATCTGCTATTCTTTGATTGCTCAATTTCCTAAAAACACCAAATACTTAGCCCATTCTTCAGTTACAAACCGTCCATTGTTAGCGGAACATCCTACTTGCAATATGCGTTTACAAGTTCTAGTGTTACGAACAAATCCTATTGTATTTCTCGTTTCGCCCTATTATGACTTGATTTCCCGTTTGTATGAGTTTAGATTGTCACCAGAGATTGTATTTTGACATTTTCATCCCATTTTGTATGAATGCCCGGGGCTAATCGCTCAGAAGCACAATGAGAGTTTAGTCCGATTGTGTGACAAATGTTATGGATGCCGCAAAATGATACGGTTAATCGATATTGCATTCAATGTTCATAGTTTCATTTACGTTTAGTAAATCGTTTAATGATATTAATTATGCAGAGTATAATCGAAATTCAGATGCACATTTACATGTAAACTATTGGATACAACAATTGTATTATTATCAATTCGGGAAATTCATAAGCTTTATTAATAACACGTGTGTGTTTGTGGAGATCAGTATAAGTATGAAACCACAATTAGGAAATTCACTTTATAACACTATTATGTATATTAAACGAATTTTCTTCTTATTTAGTGCATAGTTAAATCTTTATATACAATCTTTATCAGTTACATTATATCCGTACCTAACGAACTAAGACCCAAATAACACTTCTCAGTATCAAACGTAGCGGGATAAATATAACAAGTTCTTCGTCATCAAAAAGGTGCCAGAGCATCATTCAGGTAGGTACAATGGACAAAACACAACTCAAAGCGTCTTTATCCCCGTCAAAATGAGATTTAATAACGTTTTGTTAAAACGAAATAATGCTCTCTTTAAAGTACCTATTCTTTCTGAAGCCAGCCAAATTAATGTGAACGAGTTCGTTTTTAAATTTCAATACCTTAACACGACGATGCCAGAGCGCGCAGACCATTTTAAATTGGCGTTGCCCTCGACAGCTTCCGTTCCGTAATTTGGTTTTTGTTATTAAACTAAGATGGGTGTTGCGAAATGATTGTGTATTTTTGATTTACTTCGTTTTTTTTAATTGTTTCCTTTGTTAGTTGTTCTAGTTTTAATGAGAATTCAAAGGGCTATGTCGATTTGAAAGTTTGGGAATTGTATAACGATAATGCCGGTCCGAGTTTAGAACTCTTTTTGTTAGACTCTTTGATATAAGGAGTCTTGTCCTTAAGATTGTAGCTTATAGCTTATATATTGTTAGCTTATATGCCGTAATTACCTTGTTTCTCATCTACCCTCTTATTTCTATCATTAATATACTCACTAAGCCAGAACTTTGCTATACCGTATATGCCATATATTTTATTAATAACATGACTGGTAGTCAACATAATTGTCTTTTATTATATAACTTTCTCTGACTCAAAGTTTGCGTCATCGCAAAGCAATCTAGTAATAGTTACCTCCCAAAACCCCGGTCGATACTCTATAACATAATATGGGATTGTTTTAGTATGGTTTGAGGGACATTGTCATTGCTAAGGGCTATTTCGGACGGCTCGACCGCAGTGGGTGGGAGGTCAGGTCAGAGGGAGAGGCGTCTTTATTAACAGAGAGCGTCCTCAGATCTTGCTTTGTTTAAGTTTCCGATTATGCTATGTTGCGGTTAACTATAAACTTGATAATTGACTATAATAATACTGTAGTGTGCGATTGAGACGCATTATTTTATTTGAATTAAAATGATTCGTAATGTGAAGGCAGAATTGTTAAAGGTTAGGTAAAACCAAATAAATAATGCCTACTCAGTCTTTATGTTTTTTTTAATAAAACAGGGGCGTTTGCCCCCTGTTTTATAAAAAAAACAGGAGGCTAACCTGATGTTAAGTGATACCGCCGCCCATGGACACTCGCAATGCCAGAGGCCTCACCAGTGCGTTGCCGGCCTTTTTGCTTATTTGAATGATTCACCAGTAAATTGTTTTGTGTTATGATCAATTACTATATACTATACTAAATAGAAAGAGCTTTACCATTAAAACATGTAAATACTTTGATAATGGATACTGAAACAGTGCCCATTATCACTTTTAATTTGTGAATACCATGTACTTAGTTACCGCTTCGATTATCAAAAGAACTTCTATCAAAAAAATTACAAATTTGCTTATATTTATACATTATTTCATCTACATACATGTATTTGCATTAGAGCATGATATATGAGCTGTAAATGAACAATCCACTCTTAATAAACACCATTTTCAAAATAATGTTGGGTGGAAGAAATTAAAAATAAAACAAGCACAGCGTCTAAATTAGGCGCGAAATCGCTCACGATAGCCGCGCGCAAAAACCTCGTTAACCGCCGCCATGTTTGTTCGGCGACAAGGGGCGCACCCTATGTACACAATGACCACCAGTGGATTCCAATATCCACTTTCACCTAGACCTTATGTACATGCAGTAAGATATATATTTGCATGGGATTGCGTCTGCAAACCCTCGTGTATGTTGGCAAGGGGTAGGCAGGGGTGTGAGTGTAGGGTGTCAGTGTCGCGATGGTGCGACGTATGTGGAATGAATATGCAACACGATACTGAAAGTGATAGCTTCGGTATATAGCGAGGTGCCTTTTAACCACTTTTCTACGTATTTTTAAATATTATTTGTCATTTTGCATCACGGGACAAAAATCTGATACCTGAGTATTATAAAACTTCATTTTTACATATATATTACTTAGATAAATGAATACTTTCGAACGTGTGACTAATTTATCTAAGATATGCTGTATATATTAATTACATTTATTATTCTAAGTACCTATAAAAGCTGTACAAAAGCGTAAGATACCATACGGAAATTTTTGAAATTTTAAAGGAAAATAGTTACGTCATATATATTTGTTGCATGACTTTCATCGTTTACGCAGCGCACGCAACGGAAGCTCTTAGAGGCAAGGATTTTTCCCGTTTTTGCAATATTTTTTATTCATACGTGATGTCTATAATAGCTTTCCTCGAAAACTTGAAAAGACACCGCTATGTGGAACCAGCTGCCAATAGAGGTATTTCCAAAAATACGACTTAGGGACCTTCAAGAAAAAACCGTATCATAAAGGCCAGCAACGCACTTATGAGGCATCGGGGATTGCGAGTGTCCATGGGCTTCGGTATCTATATTCGGTATTATAAAATACATTTTTCCTAATTCATTCCTGTGGTTGCTTAGTACAATCATGCAATACTTCCGCCTTATAACAGCGAAACCAATTAATATATTCTAACAAGCTGAAAGTTCAGCGTTTAGGAACGTATTCTTAATACTACAATATAATATAATATCAAAACTCACACTGTATTTATCTATGACAAAAAAAGTAAATAAATCATATAGCCCTCGCCTAAACCAAGTCGCAATTTATGACGGTGTGAATGAATTCTTAGAATGTAAATCCATATAGCATCAGCGTGATCAGGGACCTCGGATCGATTGCAATGGACCCTCCTCGCCACCCTTCGAGGGTTGGTAAGGATCAACGCATATTGAAACCAGCGCCAAATGTTGTTCTTATTTCTACCGATAATTTTGATGCCTACAAACTATGTATTATGTATAGTAGCATAAAGTTTAAATCACGCTTATTTTTGTATTCGTGACGTCATTTCATCACATTTATCTAATGTCATGTGCTGGTTATACAATATTTGAGAGACACTCAAACGGCGTTAATGTAAAAGTCCTTTCAACAAAATTAAAAAAGTGAAGTCATGTAACTTCCCTTCAGTTTTCACTGCACATTTAGTTAAGTTTTAATCAAAATCCCGGGATCTTCTGGCGCAAATTCGCAAATCTAGAACGCCCTGATTAATTATAACAAGAATATCTCTGAATTGAATGTGAATCTTTTCAGCGCAAACTTCTTTAACGAGGAAATAGTAAAAATAGGTAGGGATAACAAGGTACAGTAGAATGAGAGACTTGGAGCGGTGACAGAGGCAAGTGGCCGCTAATTGCCACTCAAGCGCCAATTACGGAGACGATACCGCGACGCGATGAGGATATTGGAATGGAGCAAAAGCGGCAGCGGAATAGATTCTATGCTCTAATATCTATTGAGGATTTTAAAACGAGAGTCCTTCAAAGCGTCAATAACATAAACACATTCAAACTGAAAGCTCCGAAATAATTTCCTTTTAATCTCGCTAGACGTCCATGTCATATCATTCTTTTAGTGTTTAAATTAGCATTGTACAATACAATGAGAATGAAACTAGCAACTTTTGTCTCATAGTCGTACTTCGTTCTTTGGACAGCGAGATTGGGTGCAAGACCCGCTTCAGCCCCCAACATGACTGCCTCAGTCAAGTGTGACGCTGTTTCCTCGCGACGAATGGAGAGCGGGCGAATGTGAAACACTCGAGGTACTTGAGCCGAGCCGAGCGCGGATTACGAGCGTGCACCGAGCTAACAAAAGATGTCGTTACCCGCACCAGAATACCGCTTGAACCACTTGAAGAATTCTCTGCAAATAGGGGACGCAACCGTTGTACATGGAATTTGCATATGCTTTCAGATATGCTGATAATTACAGGGAAGTACCCTATTATGTTCAGCCACCTATGAGGATTATTTACCCCTGTGGGCTTATGAACATGCAAAAATGACTCAACTGCCAAGCACTCGTCCGACGATGCGTCGAAGTCTCTCGATTAAAACGTTACAGAACTAATCGAACGTCAATCAAGGATTAAGTACCACGTCTTCTATTTGAAATGATTACCGTATTTTATTAGTCGCCTGGCGGCTACATTTCGTAATGGAAAGTTTTCCCCTCGTCCTTGATGTACGAAATGATTTAAATATAATCAGTTTATAAATATAAAATGTTTCTTTACTTTTGTCTAGAAAAGAAATACATAAAATTTATCTCTTTTACAATGCCCGTGAGCTGGCAACTCATTAGTAAATGGTTTATGTTGTCTACCACGCAAAAAAAGAAATATCTCAGATGACCTTACACAGCGCGTTCTCAATTCCCAACGCAGAAATAAAATTTTAAATTTTAGTTAAATTAAAACATATAATATAACCTTGTTTTACTTCGAGTTTGTACCAAATTCTATGTATATGTCTGTCTCGCGGTCCCCATTGTATTCCCAATGTACATAAAGCAGTCAGCAGCTCAATTGTTTTGAGATGGGGTTTATAATCGGTATCAGACTCATAGAATAGCAACACATTTAATAAAATAAATGTATATATCACATGAATAGAAATATACTTAAGTATTACTTATTATAACAAAAATATGTTTTATACTCGTATAAAACTATATTATTAAGAATATTCGTTATGCGTGTTAAATAAAACAAGATTAGTTAGTAGAGTTATATAAGGAAACCCAAAGCTACGTGTAATATTTCTATATAGGCAGATATTATATGCATGAATTACAAATAAGCCTGAAATTAATAAAATAATTATTTTCACAGCCTGTATAAATGTGAATTTCTCGTAAAACCTCCGCAGTAAGAATAATGCGTGGAGAGAAACGAGAAAATGAAGCACTCGGCACTCCACTATGTGGGTTTTAGTTTAGATAAGTGCGTCTCAAGTGTTTTAATAAGAGCTTTTGTATACGTTTAATGTGAGTAATATAGACAAATATAGAATGTGAAAAAAATACAGATTAAGACTTGGCGAATTTGTATTTATTTAAGGGCCTTGTCATCATTTTTTGTTATCAATTGATAACATTTAATTATTAAAGTCCATTGTCACGAAATATTTTCATAATCAATTTTATAAAAATACCATTGGCTATGTTTTTAGATGATTTATTGTGTAATTTATTTTATATTGTTCGGTAACATATACGTATTTTTCAGGCAAAGCTGTTATGTAAGTGATCCATAACCAATCCTTAAAACTTAAGGGTGCTTAAACTTATAACCGAAATCAGCTTAAATGCTACTATTTCCTATTCCGTCTCTATCAAAGTGTGTTTACACCGTGATGAAAAGAGACAGTTGAGATTTACTTTCTATGAATAATGGACTAATATATCTAAAGATTTGTTACTTCATCACGGTAACATACATACAAGGAAAGTCCTTATTGATATTATATATAGAAATATATTATTAGATATTTATAATTACAAAAAATCAAAGCGGGACACAAGAACAAATAACCAAAAATAAAACAATAAATTAAAATAAGTTGTATTAAATTTTACTAAACTTCGCATCTGAAAGAAACTGTGCAGCACAAAACAACTTATCTTGATTATATTGTGGAGGTTAATTCTAAATTGTGTTAGTATATTCTTGTATATATCTTAATTACAGAAAAGTACAAATATTTATTACGTATCGGTTGAATCCGATATAGCCAATTTTCCACAAACTGACACTTAAGTTCATAAGCGAGTGATTTCCATAAACAAAACAGATGCCAAGCTCGGCGTAAACGAATTAATTCCTAGCATAAATTATTAACTATAGCATAATCCGAAGTAAACATAGATTCCGATGAATTATAGATGAGCGACAAACTACCCTGCTTAGGGGTATCATTACTTGGCCCCAGTGCGTAATTAATAGAGGGCCCAGCTTTATTAAATTTTGGCGCTTTATTCCACCCTCTTACGGGTAGATGAATTCACTTTTACTATTCACGAAGGTGGATTAGCGAGATGAATTTCCTGATCCTCGGGGGGCTCAAATTGTGCGGGCAGCCCGATTTCTTAGTCTGATTGTAATTAATTTTTTTATGCGGATTGGAGGGATTTTTTTTAAATTTAAAATCCCGTAACAGTAATTCATTCGCAGTGTAATTTTCGGTTACCTATTTTAATGAATAACAATCAATATTAAGACTTAGGTATTACTTAGACGTTATTCGTAAAATAGCACAACCTCTCGCTACATTAAAGTGGGTTTTTATGAGTCGCCCCTTTTTCATGGTGTCACTAGACAATTTAGTTTTTTCTTAAATTGCTAAAAATAATTAACGAATTGTTGACAAATCGTTGATAATAATATTAATAAAACGTTCATTTACTAAAGAGACCGGTCACAAATACTTTATATGGCTGTCAAAGAAAAATCCGTGGCACGTTAAAAAATCCGTTTTTTGGTTGTTCAAATTCTGGTACTATATAATATATTAAATTAAAGCAACGTTACTCTTCCTCATCAGATGCACTTACATAGTACTTAAAGGAGGTAATAAAAGTAGGTAGTTCACATCAGGGGAGAATTTTTTTAAAAGTCTACTAATATATTCTTTATTTACTTACAATCCTCAATTCAATATGGATTCAAAAATAGTCTCGTTTAAAAATGTTTTTTACTCATTTAGTGAACAAACAACTTCTATTTCACCGATTTCCTCACAAATGTTTGAAGTAAATTGTATATAACCTATTTACTGTTTGAAAACACGACATAATGATGTAATACATAAACCCTAATACAAATACGCAATTCAAATCACAATGCTCTCGGCGGAATCGTTTGCACATGCGATTCAGGCGCACATTCACACACACAACGCCTGGGGGTGTAATATTTTTCACCCCAGCATCGCCCTATGAAAACACGACAAGCTTAGTATGGGAGTTGAAATAAATTTTTTGCTATAAAGGCTTACGACACATTTATTAAATGCAAAATATCCACTTTAATTGAGAAAAATATATGTTTCTAGTCTTACTTTCCTTTGATACTGAACATAAACCTTTTTCTATCATTTTGATTAGCATACGTTTTTAAATTAGTTTTTGTGATGTACAAAATTCATTCGTCTAAGCAGAATTTGCTCCTCTTAAGCTCCTACGCTAAATCACCCCAGTCCGAATACGTATTTTTTACTCAATCGATGGCCGCTGGCGTCGGCTGCCGGATCACACGGTTAATTATTGACACATCCGTTTTTTATCCGGTACGAGCTCGACAGCCATTGTGGTAATATTCTCTTTGTGCTGAAACTGGCTGTTTCCTTACCTTTGTATTTGGGCCGTTTTGTTCCATGAATAGAACCCATGATTGTTTCAAAATTAATGGTTATCAATTTACTGTAATTCGTGATTGTGCCGCTTTAAATAGTTATATAATCCCGTGAAGGCTGGCTAAAGAGTGTGATATCGATACGGTACTTTCTTCTGCATTAGTATATGCAATTTCTAAATCTTTCAGAAATGCACGCTTCCGTACCGCTTACGTCGTTACACGTTTACAATCCATTATTCTGACATAATCTAAAAAAACAGCACTCAAATGAAATTCTAATCAAACGCATTTCCATTTTTATTTCCTACAAAAAGATATACCGTCACAATATATCAGTGAACACGCGATGTTTTTTAATAGGAATTCCTAATTTCGTGTCTAATAAACGTTATCGGAAAGCAGACTCGCTGACACAACCCTTTCTCTTATCTGATGGGGTTGGTGGGTGACATCGCGGTTGACGGATATTACGGAATTATGAAAATGCAGCACGTGACGATGGCTCAAATGCAAAGTGCTATTTCATAATGGTGAGCATACAAGGTGAATAAATTTTACACGGCATTAACGCTAAGTTTTAGAGCAAAATCTATCACGTTTAGGCCTGTTATTAGAATAATAAAATATTCTCAACGCGTTATTCGTTAAAATAAATCGACCCAATTGTACCGTTTTTATGAAATTTCTCAGCGTCCCTACACAGTTAAAGTACAATGTGATTTAAATAAGAGTTAGTATATCCTTTATAAAAATCATTCCAAAGACCGGATCATCAAAAACAAATAATACTCTGAGGTTAGAACTCCTCGTGTTTCATTAATACTCGTACAGTAATAAAAGCAGTAACAAAAAATAAAGTTTAAAATTATACGATGCGTTTATATTTTGTGCTAACAGGTAAGAAGATACGGAACTTGATATAACCTGAAGTTGAAGGAACTTGGAATGTTTTGTTGCGAAACTTTAGAGGTGTTGTAAGTTTGGTAGACTTTGCCATATTTCGCAAGTTTATTTTCTGCGTTTGATTTTGTTTTTATAATAGAACTTATATTGTGGATATGTTTACGTCTTTTAATAATTTGGCTATAAGAAAATTTTTGTAATTTTTACAGAAATATACCTACAAATATTTTATCAATAAGTTCTACCTTGCAGTAATAATATAGAAATTTATGTTGTATTAGTAGGATCATTGGCCTGTTTCCTATCGATACTCTAAGAACTTTAACCGTATAGGCATATTTTTTGCTCTGTTAGCGACCACAAAAGCTCATCAAACATTTAAAAGATTCTGAACCCTTTGAGCACACCTTAGGCTTTGTTCTGTCTGAGCTGATATGATTGGTAGCAAGCCGCAAAGCTTTATATCGCCGATTTGTATGAGCATCGCATTACATCCACCTCGCACCGTTCATTTTGCCTTTAAGTTGCCGCCATCCGTTTTTTGGAACAGCAATGGTATTATAATAATTATTACAACTTTTTATCGTTGATCCCCGAATTACAAAAATAGTATTTATCGCGGTTAGGCTCTGGAAAGTCAGATAAATTTTGTAACCTTTAAAATCTATGAAATAATAAATTTTATTATTGTTATGATATTGAATTTTGTTCAAACTCTAAAGTCTAAGCAGAAAAGTTGGAGTACCACTTGATTGCGCGTATAAAATCAATGTAAATTCTTCTCGGAGTACATCTTTATCATTTGTTTTAGGCAGTCAAAATTGCTAAAACTGAATTTTGTGCCTATGTTTTCAATGATCAATTCTAAGAGATTTTAAATTAATTGATATGAATACAATGTTACAATAACTTCCGTTTGTATAGAACAAACTTATTAATTACTTATTTTATGAAATATAAATGTTATAATGAGTTCAGTTTTTGTCTTCCAAATGCCCTTTCAGTTACATTTCTCATAGAATATTTATTCTATTGATGACTATGTAAATTAAGTTTTAAACAAATCTGTATTAATAATATCATCGAAAAAGAAGGACGTAACAATTTTGTGTCTGATTAATTTTCCCTATGTTCTACTGATCATTGACTATGATTGAAAAAGAAAAAAAGACTTGATTTGACTATTCGAAATGATTTCAAGTATTCAAATCAAAATTTAGTCATAATTAGTTAGTCTCATTTACCTAATTGAAGTAAATGTATGACCCGAGCCCAAAAAATAATATCGAGGCTTGAGTCGATTTAACATTAATTAAAGAGGCTTTTGTAGAGCGCTGTATCAGCGAGGCACTTTCCGTAATTGAAACGTAAATACAGCTACATCCGCATTCGGTAACTTGTTAGCCGGGCCCTCTAAATGGAAATGACAAGTCTAATGTAACAACTGAAAAACATCCCGCTGGATCTAACAAAGCATTCATTTTCTGATGGCGGTAATCTCGCCCAAGGGCGGCATTGTTCGTGATTTTTCCGCCTTTTTTTTCGTATTTTCTTCTCGAATAAAAATACTGAACAGTATTGTGACGCCGACGCTCGCGCCGCGATCGCGCAAAAAGGAGCCCCAGGATGACAACGAAATGACGAGAGTCCACGGGTGGCCGCCCTCCCCCCCTCTCGTAAAAATGTCGCCTGGGAGGGGCGGCGTGCTTATAAGACGGCATTTTTACACTCAGCCGTCGAACCGAAAAATCTTATACCGATTTTGAATTATCGGAGTTTGAGCTCTCCTCCAAAAGACAGAAGACCTACAACCGGGTGAGCGTTGTCTACTTGACTTTTTAAAACACGAACTCGTGTTTGCAATAAATCGATAAATATGTAAGTATAGACGGCGGAGAGTACAAATTGCTCGGATTTTGCAGTTCTTTGTGTACAAGAGGTGGGTTGGATGGTGATCGTCGACTGTTTTAAAGAGTATTACATTTTTGTTTTCATTCATTATTTACCTACTTTTGGAACGGTATTATGGCAATAGGATTTTCTACACTTATCCTCAAATAATGACGAATTTTTCTTTATCTAACTATAGTTTTCTACGTTATTATATGCTATATAAAAAGAAATCACTTTTATAAAATATCTACAAGATTTAAACCTAATTGTACGATCATACGTTAGGTACGGTCATTACCACCTGCATTAGATCATCTATGTATTATATATTTGAGCATCAATATAGAAATATTTTATTTTAGGAATATAGACACCTATTACTGATAGTACATGTCGTATGCATCTTTAAGTTTTAGAGTTTATTAACAAAGTAGATAGAGATTGTGTTTGTTTTGGGGTACTAATAGAGAATATTTTTAAACAAAAAATTTCACTTGTAAAATATCGAATGGAGAAACAAAATTTTTGCCTACATTGACGAAGAGTATTTTTAACGCATATATGTTAAATAAATTAAGTTCAATCCTATCTAATGTCTGGGCACCTAAGAGAGCAACTACAATCATTATGTAACGGCATAAATATTATTTATGAAGAATAATT
Source organism: Pontia daplidice (assembly GCA_963693355.1). Taxonomy (NCBI): domain Eukaryota; kingdom Metazoa; phylum Arthropoda; class Insecta; order Lepidoptera; family Pieridae; genus Pontia; species Pontia daplidice. The sequence continues at coordinate 2,951,378 of CAVNZL010000139.1, forward strand.
TGAGTTATAAAGAAGTTTCGGTCTTTTGAAAAGACCGTACGCTGATAGGCTTAAATAATTTTTTATTTATACATTTTATTTTCAGTTCTGCTAAGTGAGAACCAAGCTCAGAATTACTTTGCGGAACATCCGGAGCTGGCCAAGCTGCAAGGGGCTCCGGAATTCATCGCCAGCCCAAAGAAAAATGACAACGATAACGCCGAAAATTTTTTTACCAAGTTCGCCTACAGTGAGTATTAGTCTACAATATATATACGATAGAATAATTTAAAAAATAAAAGAAAATTACTTTTGTAAAACTCGCACGTAAGATATATTTAATGTTATATTGTCTTTTGTTAACATAACTGTTACTCATTTAAAGAAAAAACACTTTTTAAGGGGTTTTTGTATTTTTGCAAAATTTAAACATATTTACATTATTTTAAATTATTCCGACGTTTCGCCTACTTTACGCACGCTGCGTGGTCACGGTAGTCTACCTTCTACTGTTACTCAATCCTCGATATTATTTTTTGGGCTCGGGTCATACATTTACTTAAATTAGGTAAATAAAACTATAACTAAATTTGGATTTGAATACTTGAAATCATTTCGAATAGTCAAATCAAGTCTTTTTTTATTTTTCAATGTTAATATATTTAAATTTTTCAAAAATACATAACTTAAATCCGTTAATAGAGTGTTTTTTCTTTAAATATTTAATGTTTATACTAATGAGCGTGCAAAATCGTAATGCATGCTGAGCTAGGCAACTTACTATTATGTTAATAACCTTCAGTTAAAACGTTGCTAGATATGAGTCCAGGAGGCTCGCATGACCACTTAATGCAAGTGCCTTTCATTATTGCATTGTGTTTTTGTTTATTATATAGTTTGTTTTAAAATGTACAACATTTTTGGTTTATCAAGATACACGGTTATGATAAAACTATCCCGGACTCGTTTACGGAAACAACCTTGAATGGTTCTGTAAAACACAGTTTACATTATTAAGTGTATGTCTGCCACATACCTACCCTATATACTCGTATACTGGAATGTTAGCCAATGGTTAGTTATTTCTAACCTCTGAACAGCGCATACAAATTTCAATCATTTGAAATATTAAAGATTTATAATATTTGAGTAATAAAACCGTGCTCAAATAATTTTGTTCTATAGTTAAATATAACCATATCTCAAATCTACCTATAAAAGAAAAAACCTAAATTCACCAAAATCCATAACGTCTGCGCCGGCATACGCATCAATGCCTTTCCATATTCAAATTACTGTAGCTGTCTATCAGGGCGCAAACAAACGAGCATCGGGCTTTGTGCAACGGGTTTTATCGTGTTAAATTAGATGTACTGCATGCTATTGTTGATGCGCGAGCGCATCTGCTGCTTTGAAATCGGAATTAGATTTCGAGTAGATATATTTATGATTGCTTTCTGTCTATTCATAGCTACAATTTCTGATAAAATGTACACGAATCCATAGGATGTGTAAGTTGTCCATTCATTTAATATTCGCACGAAATTTTAAACGGCCTCATCGCATTTTATTTGTTATTACAAAAAGACAGTGAATCGCGGTATGGCTCAGCAGGCGCAAAATTAAAAGCCAGTAGTTTTTTGATGCGTGTGGAATTGTTTTTCTGTTAATGATTTTTTTGTCTCTTACAATATAAAAAATAGTTAAATAAATAATAGAAAAAATTATATTAAAAATACGCAGGTTCTATTGTCGTATTTAATATCGGATCCGTAACGCATACTTGTATGTAGATTCTATGATTAATGATGTTACGTTTAGGTTTACGCTAATTTTATTATTATTCCTACGTATATTTACATACTAAATGAGTTCACTGATACTGAAATATTGACACATGCATCTCAGTACTTGTTTTATAATAATATATTAATATAATACCTTTCTTTAGTGGGAGTAGATTTAAATGGAACTGGAACCTATTCATTTTGGTCTTAATAGCAAGCTTGGCGATACAAGATGTATGTAGAGATAATTAATATTTTCATTTTATATGTTAGGTATTTTTATCATTGATGAAACCATACTTTTTTTTAACCATTTAATTTAGTTCCTAAGTTCCATAGTATTAAATAAAATAGCTCACATTATTATGAAATCGACGTATGGTACGTAATTTTTGCGGCTATGACAAGTTTTATATGTTGCCTCTATATGTAGAAGGCTGTTTAAGCGTACTCAAACAAAAAAAGTGACCAAATACCGTGTATTAATTAATAAATTTCTTACCATAATAGCAATGTTGAAATTAATAACTCAATACGAAATAATTAGTCCTACTGATTTGTCAACCGAGCCAAATTAAACAGTTTGAGCAAAAACAAAAAAAGGGAAAAAATTCGACCAATATATATAATTAAACTAGATTTATAATATATTATATTAAATTTATTCCAAAAATGTTGCGTAAAATAGCCTGTATGAGTTTGTGCAGATCTGATTTTTAACATGCTATGAAAGGTGCTGATATTGCGAGTATTAAAATGTAAAAGGCTTCGTAATTATTCCTAGTGTCATACAAAAAGGTGAAAATGACCGTCTCAAATCGATCGCATCTCGCCTGGGGTGTTAAGCCCTGCCCACATTTCACGCGGGAGGTGATGATTGGTCGCCCGATGACACGCACACACCGAAAGGTGCGTCTTGAGCCATTGCGCCACAATGAAAATGTGAAACCACTTCAATATTTAAATTATTATGTAAGAGTCTGTTAAACTCAAAACTCATGTTAGTTTTAAATTTTAAGTAAACAAATTTTAACTTTCACTCGAAGGTATTTTATTTGTCTAGACCTCAACAGTTCTTCGTATCGAGGTTTGCAATAATCAAAATATCGAAAATTTAGACTTCAGTTTGGGTATTAAATAAAACGTTTTATTACTATTAAACGTCCATATTTTAAATAGATACGGAAGTTACGACATTTTCAACCAAAAAGCAAAGCAATAAAGTTTAAGCAACGGTCGCCATGCCGGACTGCGGAACAGGTCCCAGGTTCGATCCCTTGTACGGTCAACATTTGTGTGATAAGCATATATGTTGGCTGTGGTGTGGGTGTAATATATATTACTTTTTATATTGAGTTACATTACATTAAGATCAGTCTATAGATATTTGCGTAAGATGGTAACGAAGATACTAGAAACCGGTCCCGATTTGTATTTGTTGTACCTATAGATAATCTATTGACAATTGTAACAACTTAAACTAACATATATCCTTACTAAAGGCACAAACATACTAAAAATAAAATATCTAATTAAGTCTTAATTCATAAAAAACTACATTTTTCTTATAAATTGACAGAAATAGACTTAAGAATTCAGATAAAATAGTTCGTATAGCTATCTAATAGTAATAAGTATAGTTCTGTACTATTCTGTAGATATGATTACCACAAAATGTTATGTATTTTTAAGCATGAACCATTTGCCTGAATAATGTTATGATAATTTTTTATTCTTTACCGCTCATTTTTTTCTAGATAGTAGATATATACTTACATAATTTTTTAATTGTTTCCCATTGGAAAGTGACGTGAAGGTGTCTGGACGCATATAATAGATAAGTTAGATATAATAGATTAGTTATCAGTAGACCATGTGATGACTATATTTAGAACGCATAGTGTACCAATATTTGTCCAGACAAAAACATATAAAACCAACAAAGTTTCCGGCGGTCCTAACGATACGCGGTAAATACACTGAAGTTTATGGATGAAAAAATATGCGTATTTTTCCTACCAAAGTATTAAATTGTAAAAACATGTTCCCGACTTAAAGTCAACAGCAGTCACTCTTATTTGTTTTGTGAATGCGGTTAGGGTTTTTAGTTACTATTACTGAGAACTCAACTAGCGCAAAAATCATAATTGATACAAAAATTTTACTTAATTTAATTATACATTTTACTACTTGACATTTAAAAACGAGCATAGAACTAATAATAATTTCAAATCTTCGGATTGTACAAGTATTGTTATAATGTTACTGCGATCAATGCGATGAGCTAGATTTATGACAGCAGTCTTATCTGGACGAGTTTTAAACGCGAAAATACAAAAAATAATATGCCTTATTTATTAAAGTTAATTTTTAATTTGTTATAGGCCAATACTGTTAATCTTTTTCTGATTTCCTGTCCAGTGTTTCTTGTGCCTATAGAAATTATTTCACAATGGTCATCGTTCGCCGATACCCGGTTATTTCAAGCGAGAAGTGTAATTTGAGAAGTTTTTAGTTGCGAAGTTGTTTCAAGGGGAGTTCGAAAGTTGTCGCAAGATTGCTAAATGTTTGAAGGCAATTACATATCGGGTTGCTCTAATTATAGACATTCCTTTGGATTATTATTTGTCGTTATATTGACTTTAATAAGTAGATTATTATACATATATTATTGTCTTAATAATATATGTATAACGTTTTAATTGTAATTTTAAATGTATTACGAAATTAACTAAAGTATATTGTTGTTAATAAAAATTAAAGCAAAAAAATATGTTAAGAAATTCGCACATTTTTATACGATTTCGTTATTGCGTTTGCGGAACGTTAATGTTTCCTTCTCAAGATGCTAAGTAATTTTACTGCATCTAAAAAGTATAATCTCTATAACTTTCAATCGAATTGGCACTGATATACAGCGACCTTAATGTCTAATAATAGCGAGTACTTCTCGGTCCTAATTGCTGCCGACCTTCGAGGCAAGATGGATTTTTGGATATTTCTGTTGTATGATGTCATTATGTCTAAACATTCGTTATACCCTAAAACAGATAAATTGCATACTTTGATTCCAAATCTAAAACCATGCTGAACAGCACTTAAGTTTCAATCAGGCTCGTAGATATATCCGTAGAGTGCAATATTTTTCAACAAAGGCCGCTTAAAAAGTGAAAACGTGACATTTCCCTTCACATTTAGGCACCTAAACCTTTTGCAAACAACATTGAGAGCGCCTGTGAGTAAATGAAAGGGAGGGGGCCTAAACAAAAGGTGCTAGCCCACCCCCCAGGCTGCCTCGACCTGACTTAGGGTGGGTGGCAGGGGTGACCATATTCTTTGTGTGGAAAAGAGTTGTAAAAATCGTTACATTTTGATCGCATTTACATTGTAATTTTTAACTCGATTATATTTCAGTTTTTGGTAATAGTTAACTTAAAATTTACATTACAATTCAAGTAATTCACAGTTCAAAATTCATGTATGTAGTTTTAATAATTTTAATTTTACATTTACTCCAAGTTGTTAAATCGAGGGTGTCGAATGGCGAGATTTGGCAATAAACTTTGCAACTTCTTTCAAACTTCTCTCGAATAATTTATATGTTTTTATTCAAATGTTCGTTATCACGTATTTGCTTCAATAGTGTTCTTCGTTAAATGATTCGTTTTCTCCTTTCATTTTATCCGCTCCTATCCACTCCCGGGAACCGTTTTATCTCAAAGATATGTAGGTATATTACTTAAGTCCGAAAAAATTTGAAATGATAGTAAACGCAAAGGTAGGGCGTTTGTGCTTTTCGCAGCGCGTGTCACTTGGCGGCGGGCGGAAAGCGGGGGCGGGCGGCGCGGCGGCCGACACTGCGGGCGTCGCGATCCGGCGTCCGGGCGCCGCGTTGCTATGGCAACGACACCGCGACACCACCCCCGCCTCACTCCACCTCTCCGCCCGTCACAAAACCACCCTTATAAACGAGGACACACGGCCTATTGCTCACTTATGTACCACCCTACACATAAGGGTCGGCATCGCACCCCACTATATAAGACGATACGGTCAGGCGATGTAAATAACGTGAGATAACTTGGAGAGGGTCTAATGGAATAGGGAATCGTGTTTTGGAAAGTGGCCCGGAGAGAATGTTCTCGGTTGTTAGAGATTTTGAGTGAAAGTCGATATGGGGATTACTTCGGGAATTTGATTATTCTAACGTTCACTTAATAGCGGTTAATAGTAGGTATTTGAGTTGTAATTAAATTCCAACAGCTTTGATGTCACTAGCTCGGGTGGAAATCTGATAGGCTTTTGTAGTTGCCTATCTATTTTATCATCAAATGAAAGATTTCTATGTTGATATTATTATTTATTACATACTTAATATTACTAATGAACACAAAAACAACTTGACTGAATTGGATTCTTTCACCAATACCATCGGAGTATCTGTGAAAAACTTTGTAAAGGATTTCGTGAAACCATGTCAAATAGGTAACTAATGAATAGACTTGTTATGATCTGCGACGTATGATATTGTGTCAAATACATTAAAAAATTAGAATTTAATATACATTAAAACAGTTGAACACAGAAGTCATACTTAGCGCTATATTTACTGAAATACTTTAACATAAAACAATTATTAAAAATTAATACTAAGCATACATTTGACTTATCTTCTTGAGAAATATCAGATCATTTAACCAACTCGAAGTATCGTACCGCAGTTTTATTAAAACCATTCGCTGTTGTTGTCTGAAAATGATAAATTAATTAATATCAATATATTGATGAATACGAATATTATTATAGTGACACTGTATGCTTTTTAATTGTATATATAAAGTACTGTATCGTTGTTTAGATTTTATACAGACTATAGTCGACTATATCATTCAAAATCTTTATATGTTATACTCAATTACTATTAATGACATCGAAAGTTTATTTTAGCCAACTCCCGTCACTTAGTACGTCAAGTGTTTTATCTATGTTTGAGTTAAATACTTAAGAGTCTTGGACTCCTTTCCCGAGAAACATTTATCAACGATGAAATATGAGAAAGGCTAGCACATAATCGCCTATAAGAACGTTATCATTGCCACTGATAAAAGGTGCAACCTGCTCGGTATGTCCTTCCGTTTGCATTTAGATATAAAATAAGTAGATTCTATGAAAACAACAGATCGACGCAGACATGTCTCAGACTTCAGAGGTAAAATTAAAAAACCGGCCAAGCGACGCTAAAATGTGAAGACCATACCATAATCATTTTTTCAGCAAAAAATTCCCGGATGTGATGAGCGGTTCTCCCGTTAGCTTCCGTTTGTGTGTGAATTAATTTATTCCCTTCAAATTCAATTGATGCCCTCACCTGCCAAAGGTTATATGGTTTAGCTTGGTGAATTTGTGTTAAAGGGTCAAAAAAAGCATTGACACAGACACTTCCTAATGTCTTATATTAGTAGTAAATATATTTTACGCTAATCTTATCACCACCGCCATGTGAAATTAATATTCTTTGCACTAAAGACTGTGCTATTCATTTTTGTCGCTTTATCCTTTTATTTACATTTTTTAAATATTTCGTTATTTATCGTTACGGTTAGTCCTCATATACCTTAGTACCGTCAGGTTTGACTTCATCAAACTCCTGTCCAGGCGTAAATGTCACACTTGAGTTAACAAGTTTAGATTTGAAAGTTAATGTGTACCGGCCTTCATTGTCTCGTGTTAACAGCTGACTCGGACGCAGAGATAGTGCTGCTTTGCGAGCTATATAACTTATACCTGTAATATATGGTATACATTAAAATGACCCGTTAGTAGGGATTGGATCATGTCGCTGTTTGTTGTAAATATTTTCTATTGGATCTGCTGTGTCCACTAGTTTCTCGAAGCAGAACAAAAATTCTTGATAGCTAGTGCATATTTTTCTTCTAAACTGTTGTTTTCCTGCCGCTGTGAGGTATATACTGAGCCACAGATACGGCGGATTTTTATATATTGTTAAAATATTTACGTAAATCTAGTATATGAGAGGACTCACCCAAAAACATGAGATAATCCTCAAAATTCTCACTATCCACTAACACATACTCTTTGTCCAAAAACTCATCCATTTCAACCGTTTTACAATAAAACAACTTCTACCTTCCTCTACAATTATTAATGTTAAGGCTGACGTACTAAATACTTATCTTTGTTGATAATATTTATCTTTATAGGGCAATGATTCCTAATCTTTACTACAAAAATATTTATTTTAGATGAAGGCATCTGTGTGTTATACACTGACTGCTATAACGAATATGAACACAATTATTGAATTATTAAATCGATTTGGAGTGTTTATACGCAATCGCGTCTTTAACCTGTTAATCAGTTTTATTTTATTTAAAAAAAAAAAAAAAAAAAAAAAAAAAAAAAAAAAAAAAAAAAAAAAAAAAAAAAGGGGGGGGGGGGGGCCCCCCCCTTTTTATTTTCCCCCCCCCCCCCCCCCCCTTTAAAAAAAAAAAAAAAAAAAAAGGGGGGGGGAACCGCGAAAAAAAATTTTTACAAATAAAAAAAAAAATGTTATTAATAAAATATAGGTAATTAAACATGAAAAATGTTACGAGGATGAATTATCAGAAATGTAAGAGTCAAGAAGTGTTTGTAAAGACGAAATTTAAAAGGGGGGGGGGAGAGAAAAAAAATGTAACATATATTTTATTTTACAAATGTAGGTATAGTAAAATATATGTAAAATTTTTTTACTGTCAACGTTAGTTATTTTATGGAAAGTTTTTAATCGATCATACGATTTACCATCAAAATCTAGTTGTAAACAAAAGAGTTTGAGAACCACAGACTTAGCACATCTTATCGATTTTATCCCAATCTATTCTTAAAATAAATAAATAAAAGTTTGAGGTTTATACAATCGATACATTTTTTTGTTTCTACTTATTACCGAAATTATCGTTAGAAGGTGATTAGTTCAAAATCAAATGGATTTTTTTCAGTAATAGTAAGCTATTTCCGTAGGCAATCGACTATCATATTTTATATTCGTTAATTAACTTAATGTAAAACCAGGCAAGAAACTTAACATATGAATATGAAAATATAAATATTTCTTATACGACGGCTTTTACGGATATACATTCCAATAAGAATTGTGATATCTTTAAAATCATACTATTCCTTACTTTTTTTTTACTTATATCCTAGAACATTCATTCTTGCGAGGTATATTTTTGTTTCAGACAAGAAAACGATATACAGCGAACAAAGCAAAACCGAATCCAGTTCAAGTAGTAAACGCCAGGAACCTTTAAGTGACAGTTCAGAAGGTGAGGATAAAGCACTCTAATTTTGTGAATCTTAGAAAGTTCAAACTTATTATATAATAAGAGATCGCATACCACATATATATATATATATATATATATATATATATATATATATATATATATATATATATATATATATATATAATATAATATATATATATATAATTTTGAATTAATATTTTGAACTTTAAAGCGTTTTAATTTTGTCTTTAACTCACATATTGTTATGTAACAGTTTAAAATTTAGTTTCACTATTAAAACTTTTAAGTCCGCTCTTGACTACTGGATGTGGAAACATTAGCCGCGTTCGTTTGTTAAGACACTATTTATTAACATGTAACTTTTAATAACAAATTATAACAAATAATTCAAATATTTATTAAATATTTTAGTAAAAAGCGGCCGCGTCGGTGCAGTACGTTTAATATTGTGTTCGAATCACCAAAACAACTAATTTCTTAAGTTCGGAAAATGATTATCAGTTTTGTGAAAAATAAAATTGTACCTAGACTCTTTAGAAAATATTAAAAGATAATATTCAATTGAAATACCTTTTAAATTTATTTAATTGTACGACAACTATAAAATGTGCATTTAAACTCGTAGCGCATACTTCTGTACTTTTACGCTGAATGATTCACAAAACCCTACTCATGTGTCATTTAAAAATATATATATAACACAACTCAAGAGCGCACTTAGCTTAGTTAGGCCTAGATGAAGAAAATAAATACTTAAAAAAATGCTTGAAATGTCACGGTGGATGCATTTCAATAGCCGCTAGGGTGGCGCAATACTTTCATTAGGGTGAGCGCCTGCGACGACCTAATCCGCGTAATGGCGTCATTGTCATTGCACGGCGCCATTTTGAATTGCACTCAGTTCGGTTCGTAGTGCATTAATGAATTGCAGATGCAATATTTGCATCTTCATATATATTAACTAGCTGTTACTAACGTTCTTAGGTATGATCGGGAGAAATATTTTTTAATATTTTATATGCATACTTTGAAAGTGACGGTATGTATGATTTGCGTGTTAAGTAGTATATAATCTTTACTACAAAAATATTTATTTTAGATGAAGGAATCTGTGTGTTATACACTGACTGCTATAACGAATATGAACACAATTAGGTATTGAATTATTAAATCGATTTGGAGTGTTTATACGCAATCGCGTCTTTAACCTGTTAATCAGTTTTATTTTACTAATGTATAATAAAATATATGTAACATTTTTTTAATGTCAGCGTGAGTTAATTTAAAAATACGGAAAGTTTTTAATCGATCATACGATTTACCATCAAAATCTAGTTGTAAACAAAAGAGTTTGAGAACCACAGACTTAGCACATCTTATCGATTTTATCCCAATCTATTCTTAAAATAAATAATTTTAATACCTACTGAAGGGAGAACGCTCAACCATCACTTTCCTTTTTTTAAAATTTATATAATATATATATCTATATATATAAAAATATATTATAAAAAAGCTACTTTTCGAAAATTGTTTTTATAAGCTATCCACGCATCGGTTATCTATTTATGTATACAAACCTTAGAAAACTACTTATTGATTGACTCTGTTCTTCTTCAATTTAAGGCGATTCGCCTGCTTTGGTGACAGTTCATAAGAAGCCACGTCTCGGTAGCAGTAATGATGGGTCACCGTATTTACCCTCTACGCCGGAGAAGAAAATGCAAGTTAACGAACCGAGCACACCAGAAGATATAAGGTAGCCTTTTAAAAACAACGTATTTACTTATGCATGCTATTTGAATATATTTTTCTGCCTTATACATAGTACCACTATTTGAACAAGATGACGGCTGTCTGAAGATTATCTTTATTCTTATTATATAAAATCTAGTTTATCAGATATAACAGAATTTTGTATTCTTAACAGTGTTTGGGGCCTACAATTATATATATATATACTTTTTAACTGGATTTAGTATTTCAATTAGCTTATATAGCATGGCGTAGAAAAGAACTAACACTAAATTAAACATAAATAATTTTTGGGTGCGTTTGATAAATATTGCAGCCTGACAATATTGAAATGTAAATGCGGTTAAGCCTTTTTCCTTTTCCTTCTTAGATGTATATTTTAGACAATTGTCACTAAATAGATATTAGTTATACAATTTTATAAGGCTAACTTATTATCAATATTCCGCGAAAAAAGCTTCAATCACTCGACGCAAGTTTCGACCCAATATCGAAGCATCTTCAGGATGTTTGAACAGCGTTTATTGAGGGCTATGAACTTCCACGAAGTAACAACACCTGATTGTATTAACTATTTTATACTGTGGAATTCTGATGTAAAAGCTGTATTGTAAAATTTTATTGAAATCGATTTCGTAATTTTCACGTGAAAGAAATAAAAATAATCCACACCAACAAAGTTTAGCGTTTATAATATTAATGGGATCGAAAAGCACCGAAAATGTTTATGATAATTAATAGAATCAGGCGTTATTAGCGAATCATATACAAACCCTAATAGACCAATCTACCAGCAATACTCCGATTTTGTAAATGTTTATTATTAAACGTCACATATTTTTCAATAAATTACAATCTTATGTACCCTATGAATTCATTTTGCATATTCAGTTTGAGGACCCGCGGCTATGATTTGCATTTTAAATATTGCATAAAATACATTTATGTTTTAGAACTATTGTCACTTTAAGAACGAAGATTTACTTTGTGTATTCCGGGCTTTAACGAATCATTATTTTGGTTTCGTAGCGCAATGTAGTTAGAAAAATACATCTTTGACATTTTTATTTGTTTTATGCATGTTTACTTTAGTATTTAAATTGGTTATTAGTTTGGTGTTATGGTAATTTAATTATGGCCGCTAGTAGTTTGGTACTTTGTCATTTAAACTGTATTGTGTGTAGTTTTTAGTTAGTCTACTTAGAAATGTACGTACTATGTGTGAATGCATGTACTTGGTGATGGCTTACAGAAAGCTGTACGCTCTAGTCGACAATCTGCGCGTACGCACCTCCATGACCGTTGCTTGCAGAGTGCCGACTATTTACTACGGCGCGAGGACCCACAAACAGATAGAGCAAGTGGTGAAGGAATTCGCGAGGACTGTCTACAGTGGTGAGGCGTCTATGACCGTTCTGTCAAGTCGGGAATACAGCTGTATACGGGAATACGACAGGCACCAATGGGCGTCGAAGAATGACATGTGTCGCGGGTGTGTAAAGGTAATAAGGAATTTCTAAAAGATGTAAAAGTTATGAAGGAATAAAGGACTCCAAAATATGTGAGTGAGTAGAAAAATGCTTGTTTTACTATATTTGAAGGTATTTTTTTATTTTAAAACTGAATTAAAACGTATAGTCTCGTTACTAGAACTGTTCTTATAAGCCGTCGGTGTTCTATCATCAATAATCGTGCTATTTTCAGACATTCGAAGGTACAAGAAAAGACTCGAGCCATTGCCTCTACTACAACAATAGAAAAAGTTTGAATCATAAGACTCTACCAGCTGTATTTGATCTAGAAGACTTGGTCAATGTTGGGAAAGAGAGAAAGGCCTGCCCTTATTACGCTGCGAGGGAAATGGCTACTGCTGCGGATATAGTCTTCTGCCCGTACAATTATCTTTTAGAACCTGGCATTCGAAGCAGTGTGAGTTGTCATAGTCATATAGGAGTTAATGTGCATTTTGTAGCGTGTTTTTTTTAACTACTATTATTTTCTCACGGCACATATTAAAGCGACGATATTCTTTAATAGTGACTTTAACTTTTATGTTTCTGTTGAATATACATGAATATTTTTAAGAGAAAAAATATATTTCGTTTTGCAATACATGAATGCTCCGCATGTCAAGACATGTTTAAGCCAATGTTTCCTCGCGTGTCTAATTATTGTACGTCATCGTTGTAAAATTGAATTGTGATACCAATTTTGCTCATAAATATAAATACTAATTAATAACTTGCATGGCCCTTTTATAGCAATAATTTCAAAGATAAAAAGAGGAAAAAGACTAAATCATTTTCGGCTAATCATTATTTCCAGATGCAAATAGACGTAAGTGATAATATAGTGATTATCGACGAGGGTCATAACATAGAAGATGTGTGTCGAGACGCTGCTACCATTACCATAACCCGTACACAGATCACAGCTGCCATCTCCGTAAGTGTTTCATAGAGACATCACAGACTATAGAACCTATATAACCGGATTTTCTGAACGGATCAGATGTTTAGTCTTATTTATTAAAACCCACGTTATTCTCTGTATATGAGACAAAGTAATTTATTTTCTTATAGGCTACCACTATTAGTTACTGTTGCTTTTATTAAAAATATGACTATGTTATATTTTTAATATAATTTAAAATAAATTTTTTAATTATCTTTTAATACTAAAATAAAAGTAAATCTATAAGTGTGATTGTATTACACCTGCAGCTGAGTTTTATGTGATTTAGCACTTCACCAAACCAATTTGTAACTAAGAAGAGCGAGTAAAAAAACCTTTAAAAAATTTAATGTTGTAATAAATTCGAAAATAATTTCAGGAAGTACAAAAGTTTTCGCAGTATGTATACGCAAATCAGGACTCGATGGGATACATTGAATATTTGTTGAAGGTTCTCAACAGTTGGGATCAATGGTAAGTTCATATATTGTATGAATTAATAATTAAAATTTATTTATAGTTATATTTTTTAATCATTGACTGCTGTAAAGCTGTGATCGAGGACATCCACTTTTTAAGCATCTGTTTTGCTCACTATTTTCTAGGGGGCGATCAATTATATAAGAGGATATTTATTTCAGAATTGGACTTTGTTTATTTATCGAAAGCTGTTATTTTATATAAATTTTAATGTATCATTTTGATTAGCGACTTGCTCACGAGAGCTTAGGTTACTAATCAGGACTGTATTTTCAGTTATATAAATGGCAGCTTTAAACAAAGAACTTAACGTCTTATTGTGTACCTCTATAATAAATAACATTTATATACGTACACACTACCATATTTTTTTTTTAATAATCTGTCAATTTCTTAAACTGTCATAATACACTGTTAAAAAGGGATAAACTACTACTTTACTTAATTGGAAAAATTGATTTATTTATGAGGGTTTTATGGGGGTTCCAGGTTTGTCAATCAGACGCCATTAATCAACAATCGGCCAGTTTATAACGATAAAGCTGAATACACATGGGTGGTGGAACACTTTCTGAACACGTTGGATAACCATAATATTGGCTTCAAAAACTACTCTGGTAAGTTTTTGCCACTTTCTTCTAAACGATTGAATATGAAACATCAGTTTGTATATGTTAGTTAATGTTGCCAGAACAGTGTATTAATTATAACCGTAGTGATAGACAGCTTAAATATGGCGACATTATACAAAACCTTTACGCGGGCAAAAAGTAATTAATATATCATTAAAATTAATATATAAATAATATTAAAAAAAGATCGCGTTTTAGTCTGCTACAAAATTTTTTATTTTTTCTTATGCTATTATTAACAAGTGAACTTTACTGAACCAGAACTAACATGACATAATCAATGTTGGTATAGACTAAAATAATTAAGTTCCAAGTTCACCAAGAACAGTTTATTAAATAAAAGATACATAAACAAAAGTATTTAAAACAAATCAGAAGGAGTAAAATGAAATCAATTAAATTATGTCGACATGAGCAAAAACAATATTTTTTTATTCATTTATTGACAGCGTGTCATGGCATCGGACTGTAGTGCAGACCGGCCTGCACACCTAATTAAAAATGAACAATAATATAGGTAGACTACACTACAAAACCATAAATGAAAACCAGTTTTGAAGCACCGCATCTGTCGACTATTATAATATGTTTTTAGTTAAACCTTAAGAGAAGGTAATCTATATTTTTAATCGTTAAAATTTGACCAAGGTTTGATGCAACTTTGATTACGTCGAACATTATTTAGACTACACTCATTCATATCACATTTAAGTAAATGCAAATGTTAATTCACTAGAGAATAATTTATAAGATATGGTTTCCAGAATTCCATGGTCACGCGGAAGTGTTCTGTCGTCGACTACGCGAGGATCCGCGTACGTTGATGGGCGTGACGCAAGCGACGGGCACGCTCGTCGAAAGCATCGATACATTGCTGGGTAACGTATACTGGATATTTACAAATACACTAGCTGATCCGGCAAACGTTGTTTGGCCATACATATGATTTCAATTTTCAATTAATAAATAAAAAATAAGGGTCGATCGGAGAAGGGTGAAAATTTAGGGTTGTATGTATTTTTGTATGTTGTATCATAAAAAAATAGAATCTAAAATTTTGTTTAAAAAATTAAAAAAATTAGGGGTGGACTACCCTTAACATTTAGGGGAATGAAAAACAGATGTTGGCCGATTCTCAGACCTACTCAATACGCTCACAAAGTTTCATGAGAATCGGTCAAGCCGTTTCGGAGTAGTTCAAGTTCGAACCCCGTGACACGAGAATTTTATATATTAGATGACTACACTTTTGATAATTGCTCATGTTTTAAAACAAAACGAAAAAAAAAAAAATGCAATCATTCGCTATTTTTAATACTTAGTCGCTTCAGTGAATTACTTTCAACTATAGATTATATGATATTTTTTTTTGTAATGTTTCCGTAAACTGCTAATGTGATATCAAAAATTAACTAATTCTACTTCATGAGTGACACTATTCTCTGATAGATGTGAAAAAGTAAAATAAAAAAGTTTTGACTTGTTTAGTTTTAGATCCTTTTAACTAAAAACTTACTCCTTGCAGGATATTTATTCCGCGATGGTGGTCGCTATATCGATGACTTTGTGCCCACATTTGAGCGAACAGCCGTACAGGAAGGCATGTCGTGGAGGCAATCCAATAATAATCAAGTATGTATTGTTATTTTTTAATAATCTTTCATTTACAGGACATCACTTTAAAAAACTTCTTACACATAAAGGTAACGCTTCCGACGCGTCATGTTCGGCAAAGTTTTATTTGAATAGTATTAGTATGTTTTAAATGGTTCTTCTCAGAACATAATTGGTTTTTGTCTTAAATGTTAGGGTATGTTAAGCAAAATAGACGCCATTTTAAATCATACATTCTTAAGGTTATCTATGGAGTTGTAGCTATTTCACGTAAACAGATTGCGATATTATACATTAAATATTTATTATAATGCTCGATATAAAACATTGAAAACCTTTTATTTAAATTTACTTTGTTGTGGTAAAATAAAAACAAAAAAAAATTAATAATAATAAAAATAATTATGAATTCGTGTTTAAGGCAACTTCTATAAGAATGTTTTGTAATTACCGTTTAAAGAAAAACACTTTATTAACGGATTAAAGTTATGTATTTTTGCACAATTTAAATATATTTTCATTATTAAAAGATACTTTTTTTTATACTATATACTATATTATAACTTAAATCCGTTAATAAAGTGTTTTTCTTTAAATGAGTAACAATTATGTTAATAAAAGACAATATTATGTAATTATTGTTTTAATAATTGTAATGAACTATTTAATTACACTTTCTATAGACAGATAAAGAAGTGCTATCGCTTCGTCTTATCTGTATGAACCCTGCGGTGATCTTCGAAGCCCTGAAGCCAGCAAGGTCCATCATCATAGCCTCAGGGACCCTGGCGCCCTTAATCAGTATGCATTCAGAGCTCGGTACCAACTTCCCCTTGGAAGCCTATCCCAGACATATCATTTCTAGCGACAGGGTGAGTTAATCCAATGTTTAATTAATGATAATTTATGAAACTTTTATCAGAAAATTTATTATTATAAGAAAATTAGTTTTAAATAATAGAATACGTTTCTACTGAATCCAGAAAGAGTCATATACGTGCGATTTCATTACATAATATTTGTTTAAATTTATTTATTTCAGTATTTTCCATGAAACTAAAAATATTATATATTTACTATTATTAAACCCAACTCGCTTTACTACGTGAAAATGAGAATGTTAAGAGAAAATTTGAAACATGGAAAACTTTTTTATAAATTAAAATTCAACATCTCTTTTTATCACTACACGTACGGCGAGATAAACAGTACTTTAGTAAGAGAATATGTTAAGGTTCCGTAACCAAAATGTTAAAACGGGACCCTTAAGAGTCTTTCACCAGGAGATTATGAATCATGATAGTAGTATTAGATCCTTCTTATCATCAGGTGTGGATAGGCAGCCTGTCCACTTGTCCGGACGGTTCGCCTTTGCAGTGCATTTACAGTGAGCTACAACAAGTACACATACAGGATGCGCTCGGCGAAACCGTGATACATGTGTGTAGCATCACCCCCTCGGGAGTTCTGTGCTTCCTACCTTCTTATGGACTCATGAATACGCTCATCAAACGGTACCAATCTGGAATACTTCGATTTTTTTATTTTTCTCTTTTAAAGCAAATAATGGTATCTTACTCTTTATGAAGTAAGCTCTGTGATTGTAAAGAATTCACAATTGTACGAGTTAGTTTACGAAAAATGGCAAAGAACATTGTCATTTCTCATGCAAATCCGATGAAGAAAAGATTTAAAAAAAAATTTAAATCGATTTTTTTTTAAAATTGGTGTTTAATAAGCAAATATATGATAGGAAATGATTAAAGAACACTTTTACTAAGAATAATTTTCAGAAAATAATAAAAAGTGGCAGAAGTCAGTATGGTGTTGGTTTTTTCTCCTAATTTTTTTGATAGATGATTTTTTTAATTTATTGGCTTTTTTATAGTAGCGTGAAATCTGATATTGAAATCTCAAACGTTTTTAAATGATTAACAGTTGGCGAGATACTGGTGTATGGAGGAAATTGGAAACGTTAAAAAATGTATTCAAAGAGGGCCGGAACGTTCGAGATCATAACGAAATTATGGAGGTAAGAACAGAATCATCGTACTAATTAAAAAACATTTAATTTATATTTTTGATTACTGATGTAAGGTCACTCAACCAAATATAATTGTTTTTATTATTTATCATTTTAAATAACACACTGGTGTCGTTGAAGTCTTCATCTTTATTGTGATCAAAATTTTGTGATTCGTCAACAGCTGCCTTATCATACAAATGGTAACTAAACCGGGATCAAACCCGACCTCGAATGTGTTCACATCCCTTTTAACCATTGCGTCACAGGGTCGTTAATTTTCTAGTAAAACTTTTATCAACATATTGGCCAAAACTGTTTCAGTTTTAAAACACTTGGCAATAAATTTTTTGAATGTTGTGTAGCTTTAGAACCTTGTTCTAGTTTTCTTTCTGCTTTGTACCTTAATTTTTATGACAGTTTTTCAAAAACGTCGTCAATTACCCTCTTGTCTCGAGCACTGCCAAAATGCTTCATATTTATTTTACATATAACAGCTCATCTGTTACACTTTCTTCTTCATGAACCATAGATTAACAGCGAACCTTTCAGGAGTACTACGAATGCGCGGCGTCGGCGCGAGGCGCGCTGCTGTTCGCGGTGTATCGAGGGAAAGTCTCCGAGGGCATGGACTTCAAGGACCACCAGGCCAGAGCTGTCATTGCCGTACGGTTCAACTTATTTCTAACCACTGTTACTTCCGCTTCACACTACAATACGTATTTTGTATAAGTCATTTACAATTTTCTTCTAAATCTAAGCAAAAAAATTTCAGTTCTGCTTAAAATTTAACGGTTAATCAATTTAAACTATGCATTATTTTTTAAGCTCTTTACTAGATCAGAGCGTTTGCGCAGTAGAAAAAATGGTTTCTGAAATAGGAGTAAAAAAAAATTATTTCAATAAAAATAAAAACATAAAATTTTTTTTCACAATATTTTTACAATTTAGAAATAATGGCTCCCTCTCTACTAGTTTAAATAAATGTGCCAGGCCCACTACTCTATTATAATACCCATAAATAAGGAAAACAGCAATAAAGCCTTAGTTAAATGTTTATTCTTTAACAGATAGGTATCCCGTACCCAAACACTTTTGAAACGGCTGTGAAAGAGAAGATGAAATACAACGACAAATACCAAAAAGAAAGAAATCTCCTTAAAGGACGCGATTGGTTGCAAGTGCAAGCTTTCAGGTGAGGATTATTTCTATGAATTTGCGCTCGATTTAAACCGGTCTGTAATTGTTGTCCGGTTTCCATCTTAGCCAAATAGTAATTGGTTCCAAAAAATAATCCTTAACACTTCTAGTCAGTCATTGTCTATGACGGCTCACAATTTGATATGATACTAGCTGAAGCGTTGGAGTAAACCATAGGAAATTTAGTTCATATATCAAAATATATTTGATTTTACTTCATTAAGCCGAGTAAAACATATTTAAATAAAAATCTGTATACAGGATTAAATCTCAATTAAGTGTTAATCATATTTATGTTTGTGATTTTATCGTTTTTTAATACAATATTTAAATGTTTGTATAGAAAGCCTAAACCATTTTTAGTGTATTTTTACATAAACATTCTAAGTATTGATTTACTTGCCTCTTGAACTTACACATACATACATACACACTAATATCTATAGTATTGTAATACATATCCTATAGTTTTTTATTGTTTTCACTTAGTTTATTATTTAATTTTCTATTAGTGGCACACATAATTCCAGGCCGCTAAACCAGGCCGTCGGCAGATGCGTGCGTCACCGCATGGACTGGGGAGCCGTGCTGCTGGTTGATGGAAGGTTCCGGAAACCAGAGTACTCTGATCAGCTCTCGAAGTGGGTGCGCGAATATGTGAGTATACCTCGTTAACAGAGTGAGATTCACTTCGCTGTCTAGATCCGTGTGATATCGCCATATCTAGATAGATACGTTAGATGATAAGGTACGTTAGGGTATATAAATTTCCTAAATCCTTCCAATATTGTTTGTATCAGGTAGACACAAATTTGTATTCGTTTGGTATTTTTGAACTTTAGTGATCCGGTGTTTATTTCGACAAAAATTTTATACAATTTTCCCGGTCCTGGTTATATGTAATATTTTTGTCTTTTAGGAAGGCGAGTAATGAGATATTTAAAGCTTTGTTTATAAGGTTTTGAACATTTAAATACTCTGTGTTTTTCAGCTCAATAAAAACCACCATACTTTCGAGAGCCTCCGGAACAGCGCCAATAGCTTAGAATCGTTTATGCAACACATGAAGATACTGGAGACTGAAGACACGTGAATGATTTTATAGTTTTGTAATAATCATATTAAATTAATATTTTTTAATGCTTAATTTTTTTCATTAAAATCTATACTTTATTCTCTGGAATTTTTATTTATTTCTCGTTTCTCTGTCTGTTTGTGCGGGCCAAACTCCAAAACTGTTGGACAGTTTAAAATCAAATTTTACATGATGATAGCTTATATAATTTGTCAATATCTTTGATATTTTTCAAAATAAATCATTTTAACCACAACTTAAGCTATTTATGCACACGTGAGTATTAATGTCAAATAGCAACTACGAACTTATGAATTACTAGGGCAAATGAATGTCATCCACCATTGATTTCGCTTCAACTCGTTCGCTAGGGCACTCTTTTTAGGACAGCTCATCATTACTTTTCTCAATTTAAAGAGCGCATTTGTACCTAACAACCTCACGCATTTCGCAAGACCCGAACATCAAAATCTAACAAAACTAGTGTTAAAACAAATAATTCTTACGTCACTCTGTAGACACGAAATTTACTATCTAGGTAACTAGTGTAATATAATTTAAAAATGTGGTAATGCAAGAAGCCCTAAGAGGCTAATTACAAATTAGATTATCGTAAAAGATCACAACATTACGTTGAAAATAGGTGTACGTATCTACTATCTAGGACGAATGAGTAAAGAATTATTTGATTTAATCACGAGGTTTGGATAATAGAGGTCCGTGATTGGCTGCATTCGTTTTGAGGCGGGACTTTACGTATTACAACGTGCTTCGCTATTTTAACTGCAAATTGCAAGAGGACCTATTTCCCTGATAGTACTTTCGACCTGCTAATGGCAGTTCTTGTACTTTTTTCTTATCCTATGATTTTTTTTTTTAAATATGAAGGAAAACTAAAAATGTAAAGACGCATTTAATCCATATCAAAAATTTTAATCATGTTACAAACATATTAGCGCTACTATATGAATAAAACATCTTAACAAGGAAAGAATAACAATTTCCACAGCATCAAACTGTGGTACCGTGCAAAACTATGTTTACATTTTAAATTCAGTCAGTATGAAAAATTAATTTGTAGGTGACGGAAGTCATTTTCACAACTTAAGCCGACTCGTAAAGGATTAAAAATGTCAATACTTAATCGTTGTATACTATTTAAATACTAGGTTTTTTGTCGTAAATGCATTATTCCTTTCAAATACAAGATATTTTACAGTACGATCTCTTACCAAAAAAAAATTAGAGAAATATTTGATAAGCGAGGAACTCCTTTTGCGTGAAACATCCAACACAGCCCAACATCACAAAACCTATTTTGCCACGAGTATCATTTCTTGCGAATCCTGAAAAAAATTGGTATTATCTTTTTTTGTGCGAGTACTAATCATTGTTGCATTGAAACTTCTTTAACGGACATAAAAGAGATTTTATTACAAAAAAGTCTCAAAATAGCGAAACAAAATTTTTTAATCGACTTCACAAACGCGAAGAGGATTACGATAGTTTTTATTACTCATAACTTCTCTGGCATAAATCTTCTCAAGAGAAAAATAGGTCAAAACACCTGATTATTAAATATATAGAAATTGTATACCTCTTAGTGCAATCGACAGTGCGTTCGTGCCGTTTCAGGTGCGACACGTGGGGGAATCGTTGTTTGCAAATCTCGCACGAGAACGGTCGCTCGCCCGTGTGATACCTTTAAAATGCAATAAGAATGGAAAATTTGCTTTATACAATTTACATAAGAAATATACCGTAATGAGACCCTCAATTAGTTTAGGCATTCGTCATAAGGACAAGAAATACACACCTACTTCTGGCAGGGCTGTCAATGTTTTATATATAAATTATATGACATCTAAGCTATAGCAAATGAAATTTATTAGATATAGAATTCTATTATAAAGTAAATAGTAAATAGAATTTTTCGTCTTGAAACCTATATTATAAACATTCAACAACAGAAACCGGCCTTTTCGATTTTTCTGCGTCTTTAGAACTAAATATCAATAATGAATACCTCCTCCATGTGAAATGCTATAATGTATCTATCAAATCCACTAATTATAATTACATATTATGAAGAGGTTTTATAATTAATGTTTATATACAAAGTACACATACCGCTGATGCACCACTAGATCACACTTCTTGAAAAATCGCTTCCCGCAACCTTCTGCCTCGCACTCGAAACGCGTTATGCGCTCGTGGGACCGCTCTATGTGTTGCTTTAACTGACAAAACAATCATATACCATATAGTCAAGTGCCACGACGCGAATACATTTTTTGGAAATCAATTCGAAAATTTACTTCTTCGTGGATAGTCTATAAATAACAAAACAAGGCTAGGCTCCAATGAGTATGTAGGGTATATTAGTTATATATAAAGAAGAACTTTCGAGTGGAAGAGGATGTGGTGATAAGGATACGAAAGAGCATGCTGAGGTGGTTCGGTCACATGACGAATGAGCTTAGACTGACAAAGCGTAGGCGAGTGTGGAAGGTGAGGATGGGGCTAGAGACCTGACCGAACATTTTTGGAACAAATTCAGAATGTTCGGTCAAAAGCACCTATACCACCAGAATGTATGATGAATTTAATGAGTGTGGAAGAAGCTATAGCCCTATGGGAAACAGGTGGACTCTCTATCAATAACCCAAGAAAAAGGTGGACTATATAAAGTATGACACAGCGAAAAATTAGATAAAACAAATGCAAGATTATTAAAAATGCAATACAAAAGCATACCATCCAGGCAGCGGGATAGTGCGTAGGGCAGTGCGGGCACGTGTGATCCGGCAACGTGCGCGGCTGGTGCGCCGACGCGTGGTGTTTGTTGAGCGTCGAGCGGTAGCTGAAGCGAGCGCCGCATACGTCGCACCGGTGACGCCGCAGAGACGGGTTGTGGATCGCTACAAATTATCATTTTCAATTCATACAACATTTTAGGTTGGCTTGTAACATGAGCTGATACAGGAACTATTCGTTTTTGATGTGACATGTATTTACAGAGGAATACTATAGACAAGTCGAACACATGAAATAATAAAGTCAAAGAAATATTTCACAGCATGCACCCGAGGAGCAACTGTGGGTGTAACTTGTTAATTTAAATGCTTAGTTTAATATTGTCTTTTATTAACATAACTGTTACTCATTTAAAGAATTTAAAAAAAAAATCCGAAAAATTTTAAATAATGTTTTTTAATTTTATTTAAATTTTGCAAAAATACATAACTTAAATCCGTTAAAATCTTTTTTTCTTTAAATGCTTAGTTTAGATATGGGTTGAGCAAAACTCAAACAAAATTAGGTTGGAAGGTACTTAAATCTGCGTTCATGGGTCGGTATGCCATATTATCATAGTATATTCGTAGCACTCATTAACTTACCTATATGTGATTTATAATTATCCTTTTTGTTAAAAACTTTGTTACAAGTTTTGCAAACAAACTCTTTTGGTTTTTTTTTACAGGGTTTTTCCACACGTGTTTTAGTATTCTCTAATTCTGGAGCTAGTACTCTACTGCTTAAAATATTATGACTCTTCTTCACCATATCAGTTATTTTATTGCAAGTCTTATCCTGTTCGTCTATTTTAAGCAAAACAATATTTTTATAAGTATTATCTGTACTCTCATTTGTCACTATTGTGTTACTTTTTTTATTCTCTTCTACTTTCACTATGACTGGTACTATGTTATTTAAAAGGTTCTTCTCATTTTTAACCATAGATTCGTTTGTTTTAAAACCCACATTTTCTTCATTATTTACTAATTCAACATCAATATTTAATATGTCTTGTAATTTCTCAGCATCTATTTCGCTATTTAAACTGATAATGAATGTATCATCATCTTCAGTGGAAATGTACTGTACTGTATTTTCACCGATGAGCTGATTCAAATTTGCTGCTAAATTTGTACTCGCTTCTAAATCAACATCGCTTTCGAAAATAGTTGCACATTCATCCGGTAAAGTAGGCGGCAATACTGGTCTTTCCGGAAATGTGCTTAAGTTAAACAAATCTTCAGGTAAATTATCATTTTTTGCAAGAGCATTCATTAAGTCTTGATCGATACTTTTGCTTCCTATTGTATAGTCAAATATCTCTCCATTACCATTGTAATCTAAATCACTACTATTCATATTGAAGATTTGGCTATTTTGGAGACTGTCGAAATCTAAGTCAGTGTACAAGAACTCATCATCTAAGGAATGTAATTGATTCATTTCCTTCAAAAATTCTATTTGCATTAAGTTGTCATCTGTATTAACATTTGAATAGTTTTGATTGTGGTTAAAATTATTTAATATTTCATGGTTTGTGGACATAGTCATGTAATCATCTTCGACTGATAATATGTCGTCAACAATATTTTCAACAGTTTTATTTCCATCGCCGCTTTGTTTTGTATCTTGTCCACCATTTTCTGCGTGTTGCCTGTGGAGGTATAAAGAAGCATAACAAATAATTATTGCTTCTAAATATTTAAAGATCACTTTGATAATTGTTTGTGCTAACGTCAAAGTGACATGGATTTGTTGTATTTTTTTATGAGATAGTCAACGAATAGGCGGGTCACTTAGAGAAGTGTTACCCGCCGCCCAAGGACACCGGCAATGCCAGCAGGCTCACAGGTGTGTTGCCGGCCTTTAAGAGATTGGTACGCTCTTCATTGCGATAGCAAAAAAACATCTTACCTGACACAGTGCTCCAACAATGCACTTTTGTATTGAAAAGTCATACCACATTCTCTACAATGGTTTTTTCTAGTAGTTTTGTCTTGTGCTGTGTCTACAAAGCGGTTGCATGTTTTCTGATGGCGTTTTAAAGTAGCTAGCTAAAATATTAGAATATCTTAAGTAAAATTAGTAAAGAAAATTCACCTTACGCATAAATAATCTTGGACGAATGCCAAATATTTCTTCACTACTAATAAAATATGTAATATTATTTTGATTAAATTTGTATTCTTACTTGAGAGTATCTATTCTGACAGCCCAAGCAACTGTATTTTTTCTCCTTAGTATGGCATACCATGTGCCGATTTAAATTAGATTTATCTTTAAATTTGCTAGGACATTTTGGGCAAGAGAATCTAGTTACACCTGTAAAGTAAAGTAAAGACACATACAGATTCAAATTTTCTATAGAAATAAGTATATTTTAAATTGGAATAGTAATTTTTATATTGCATAAAGAATAATATAAAAAACTCACCATCATGAATGTCTTTATGTTTTTTCAAATCGGAGGCCTTGAGAAACAATTTATCACATATGTCACATTTATGAGGTCTAAAAAAATTATAAATAACCAAAACATAAATATATATAATACTTTCCAGCCTCCATAATTATTATATACAACTATAGATGATATGAATATGACAGTATTTTAGCCCATAGGAGTTCATAGCATTGTTTGTTGTTCAGATATAAAATTTAAATGTTTGAGCTGCTGTATTAGAAAATATTATGGTAGCATTATGTATTTTTGTGTTGTGTATGTGAAACACTATGTTTTATAATACTGCTTACTAAAAATATTGAGCCATCAGTTAATTTATACTAACAAAGTGTGGAAAAAAGATTAAAACTGAGTAAGGTACGGTTTATCAATGTGCGACAGACAGTAATACCCAACATCACAAGAATGTTACACTCAGTGATCCATTTCTTTTGCTAGTGACTTGCTTTGGTAGAGTCTGTATAAAGTTAAGAGAGGCATCCCTTTAACAGGAAATGCTGAGGTTGTATTCTTTTATATGTAGGCTGTAATACTGAAAATTATATTACCAATATTCTGGGACTTCTTATGATATTCTATTATTATAATTTTCTTTTAAACAAAGATTCATAAATTAAGTGCCAGTTATGCAGTAGCCAGCCAATATTAAGACCAAATAAGAATGTTAGAATACTAAACCTTGTCCCGATATATTCAATACTTTATTCATTTATATGGCAGTAAACACATATTGGTCACTTTCGGATGTATGTGTGGTTTATAACGAATTTCCAATCATTAATAATGTTTGGAAATTTGGAAACTAGTTATTTGAACATTCTTTACCTGTAATTAAGGTGTTTAGAAAACAGATGTTGTTGTAAACGCCAAAGTGCTTCAAAAACCATAGAACACTGTGGGCATTTCCATACTCTAGCTAATGGTTTATGAGTCAGAATATGTTTCATTAGATTTTGTTTTATGGAAAACTTCTGATTTGGACATTTATCTGAAAGGTAGGGTATATTTTTTTATTGCTATTACATTAAAAATCAGTGAAATAATAATCATAATACAATTGCGTGCAATTAAATATCTTTTTTTACTACTCTAACTCATAACTAGATAAAGCATTAGCAGCATACAATATTTACTAAAACAAAACATACTAAAAAATTCTTACCACAAACCCACAAATTATCTTTAGAATGAACCCGTAAATGTCCATAATATTTTTTTGCATTGTCGAACTTCTTTTTACAGATTTCACAGAGCAAGGTTGTTGGACCGTTGAGATCTGGTTCTTCCAGAGGGCCATCCGTGAGAAATTGTGCGAGGACATCGTCACCTCCTAATAAGGCGCCACTCGAAGATAATGGATTATGAATATGGAAATTACAGTCACTTCCTTTCCTAAACAAACCCAGCTCAGAATTCTCTGAATCTATAAACTAATAAAATCATATTTAAATAACCAAAATGAAACAGCAATGAATGAAATGAAAATATTTCAATTTGTACATACTGGTAAACTATAAAAAGATACATTAGACTCCATCTCAACACTGTTCTATGTCATTGTTTACTTCTTCAAAATCTTAATTTCTCTTATAACGAAAATAATTATTTAAAAAATATCTAATTATAAAATATAGTATAAACACATAATCATATTTACAAATTAGAAATGTCAAATAGGGATTGCAATAAATATCGATACTTGACTAGTAAGTAGTATCGATAACTTCGTATGATAATTTATTGGTGTATGTATATTTTAACACCCGATACTCGATACTTTGATGATAATATATATCGATTGATATTGTTGGTATCAAGAATTCTTATAATTGTGTCGTATAAATGTCTTATTTATAATTATTTTTTTAATTTCCATTAATTATATATTATATTGATTGTTTAAATTATAAATCGGTGATAAAAAACACAGCTTTTATGTCAATATGTCAAAATTCGCTACGTTTCAAAGGCACCGCTTAACATTTAGCGATAGAACGGCATATGGTTATAGTTTAATGTCTTCGTAAGAAATAGTCTAAATTCAAAAGATAATAAATATAAAATCAATAAATTATATCAAACTTATTTCATAAAAACAGTGATTATTATGAAAGATATTCTATTGATTTTGCTATAAGGTTACGATCCTCGTTGTTAATTTCTAAACCTATGAAATTGCCGTTTGTATGAAAAAATTTAAAAGAATTTTTTTCATGTATTTTTAATTTGTATGAATCGAAGTAATTACCCATGAAAACAATGCATCTTTGCCAACGTAGTGGCATTTATTGATGCCCTCCTTTAATATATCTTCAATGGATGTTGTGCCTCTCGGATATTGAGTTTTTTCCCGCCAAGAAGTTAAACAAATTCTGGAATGACATTGACAACGAATACCGATTACCAATTGACATCCCCAATTGAAATAATTATAATTTACTTTCGAAATGTACAAGAGATTCTATAAAAACTCAAAAGATAGACGATATTTGTCTAAACTGATAAGTGTAGATATATTAAGATGACTGGTTCTAATATAAAATTTTTAAAGGAATGTAACAGAACTGTTAACACTTTAGATAACAATTATCAAAACTTGGATTAAAGCTGTCTGGCCAAAGTCATAATTTACTTGCATGATAGCAATGTTAATGACTATATATATGATTTAGAGTTTTGAAAATTGAAATTTAAAAAAAATGTGCATAGTTTTTATCTATTCTGGATACGATGACCCAGAAAGTGACTACAGCTTCGTTTTAGCTACAAATAGAGATGAATATTTTGATCGTCCAGCGCAAAATATGGCTCCATGGAAAGAAGATCCTAATATTATTGGAGGTACTATAAAAACTTCAAATAACTAAATATTTAAATAATCTATTCAATTCATTCATTCATTCAATATCTAATCAATTTTTTATATATGTTCAGGTATAGACTTAGAGGCAGAATGTCAAAGCACTTGGTTAGCATACTCATCTTCTGAGAAGAAGCTTGGTTTACTTCTTAACTATCCAGAAGTTAAAAAAGAAAGTCCTAAAAGTAAGTTATTTAATGCTATATAATTGATGCCATTTTATCAATTCTTCATTAAATTTTCAAGCAATATTTTATAATTGTATTTGAAATTGTGGTTCTGGTAAATGTCCTGCCGGGTTTACCAATATTTCCTTCATAATTTAAGGTAGAGGGAGAATTGTAACTGAATATATAAAAAATAATTATACATCTGATAATTATGTGCCATCAATGAGACATATTGGAAGTGACTGTAATGGGTTTATTTTTGTGACAGTAGAGTTTAGGTAAGCTTAAATAAATCTTGCATCTCATTAATAGTTAAAGGATTATTTTATTTCTCAAGATCATATAAAAGTAGTAGTACTTCCTTTCTTTTATTCAATATAAATTCATTCATACACAAAAAAATAGTTTTCATTAAGCATAATTATTGGTGAGTATTTAATACCCATTTATCAAGTTCATATAATTATATTAATTATGAGTTTACTTAAATAATGTGAAATGTTTTTATAGGAATAATGAACCATTAGTGCAAACATACACAAATGCAACAGATAAGTTGCAAACATGGAAAGAGGAATGTGTAGGTTTTTCTAACAACTTGCCAGATGATCCTCTGGCAAAGGTGCTAGCTGGAAAAGAGATGATGAATAATATTTGTGAAAAATATAAAGTGATTTCTGATAAGCCCCAATTAATAGAAAGTCTGTTGGAATTTTTAAAATCTACAGAAAGGTAAGGAATTTATATAATATATTTTAGATCCATCTAGGATTTGAATTCTCCTTCAGTTGTCTTCCTCCTGTTAAATGTGTATTTGTAGAATTTAGATTTATTTTTAAAAAAACTCATTCGAAATCAGAACTGCTTAAAAATAAGGAACATAAACATCTGCTATTCAACTTTGCAGACATCTTCCAGACCCAATTCTACAAAAGCGAAGACCAAAGGATTATGAATTTTTCTCATCGATATTTGTTTCCATACCAACAGTCCGTTATGGTACAAGGTAAATAAATTGAACCCCCAATAAGTTAATTTAATTGTTTAAAATAATTTTCGCACTTCTTCATAATCTTTAAAAAAAATATCACAATTGATTCTATAGGTGCTGTTGTTATAAGAATATTGTTTTTATTATTTGCAAAGAAAAGTGTTTTGATTGCTCATTAGCTACAAGACAGTCTCAAACCAGTTAGAATTGATTTATTTATATACCAAATAAAATATTGTTACAGGACCCATACTCTGATGCTAGTTACAAAAACTGGGCATGTTGATCTTATGGAAGTCACTATGCAGTCACCCATTAACTCATTTAGCCCAGAATGGAAGACATCACACTTTCAATTTAAATAGTATAATACAGTGCATCTCCAAAAATATTGACTGGTTTAAATGAATTTTAGTTAATTAAAACTAAAGTAACTTTCATACATTAACACATACAATCTTATAAATCTTTGAAAACAATACTACCTGCTAGCTTTCTGAGTAGTAATAAATGAAAGTTTTTTTTTCTAACAGTGTGATTTATTTTATTTCAAAAACACTATCCAACTCTACATAACCTTTGTACAAAATATTATAAAAAAATTGATTGAATAACATTAAATCAACATTTATTATTATATGTTAGCTAAAGCTATATATATATATATATATATAAAGAATATAACATAAGCTAAATATTTGTGGGAGTAGTTAATTGTTAAGCACCAACTTTTTTGTTCATTTTCTTTAACAAGAGTGCTAAATCAATACGGACTAAATCGCGGGCACTGGCTAGTGTTAAAATATAACATTTTATTACTGTTCATCATGAACACTAATAAAAGGGTAGAATTAATTATAAAATTTTAATACTTTTAAATAACAATATTAATTATTTTATCACTATCCTTATGTGTCCTTATCCTTAGTGCCTTTACATAATGTTTTTGTCTTGTAAGGAAGTTCTAAATTCGAATAATAATCTGAGTTTACATCTTGATTCCATAATATTTCCGGCTTTCCGACTGAAAAAATTAAAGTGCTAGTTACATAAATCTTATTTTTAAAACGATTTATATAAAGCCGAAAAATATAATGTAACGTAAACATCTGACACGTACAACCAGTTGTTCCTGCATCCTCACCCTCGTTGAAGTCTCCAACAATTTGAGCTAAATCTTTACTCCTATTATGCACTCGCCAACGTTTTTTTAAAAGCATATCACCAAATTTATACATCTTACGCTTATTAGTCATAATATATTAAGCTTAGGTATCAAAAACTAATTATGTTGTTGAATTGAGTACTTAGTGAATGACGTGGAAGTAAAAGAAGCGTACGAGCTATGTTTTTTTTCAACGATTTACATATCGGAATAAATTGAATATTTTAATTAGTTTTTTTTTATTAATATCCATACAACGCTTGCTTCGACTATAATCATAAGTAAAAAAGCGATTTTTGAAACAAATGAATTGCAAAAATGTACAACTATAATTTATTAAAAACGTAATTATATTAAAAACGTTTATGCACTTTTATTTCATCAAATCACACCTATCATATTTACACGGCGTCGAAATTGTGGACGTGACTTTTGGAAACATTTTAAAAAATC
Source organism: Pontia daplidice (assembly GCA_963693355.1). Classification (NCBI taxonomy): domain Eukaryota; kingdom Metazoa; phylum Arthropoda; class Insecta; order Lepidoptera; family Pieridae; genus Pontia; species Pontia daplidice. The sequence continues at coordinate 2,982,592 of CAVNZL010000139.1, forward strand.
ACTAAATTAATTAGGGCGATAGGAGCAATACATTAAAAACATTAGGTTTTCTATTCTATAAGTCTGCCTATCCCTCATATATGCACCAGTCTCCGGAACTACTGCAGAGATTTATTGTCGTAGTCCTATGACACCCCAGAGGTTCAGAGGGTCTCCAATAAGGACCGCCACTTCTGCCTATCTTCGGCTGCACTCTTGGCCTCATTCCACCCAAGTTCAACGACTCGTAACTCGTTCTCGGCGACACGTTTGGACAGGGCGTCCACGAGAGCGCTTGCCATTTGGTGGCCGCCAGTCAAAAGCTACATTAGCGGCGTTCGTAGCTCCTCTTCGTACAGTGTGCGCAATCCATTTCCACTTTCCTTTCGCAATTTCTTTACCGATAGGAGATTGTCGACACAGTTTCCGTAAACCTTCATTTCGTATTGTCTTCGGACAGCAAAGCGTAGGATCAACCTCAGAAACTTATTGACGAACACTTGCAGTTTATTAAGTTTAAGTTTGAAATCAATATTCGTCAGCCCTTTCGTCACTTTTCGCAACCAAAGAGCAATACGGACTTCACGATGGAATCGAAGAGGGAGATTTTTATCCGCCTTGTGAGCACATTCGAGTCCCAAACAGGTTTGAGCTGGACACACGCAGCCTTCGCCTTCTTGATCCTGCTCTATACATCCTCGTCTGCTCCTCCTTGATGTGTAACAGAGCTTCCGAGGTATGTGAATTTTTCTACTGAGTCCAAGCATTGATCATCAAGTATTAAAGCGTCCGAGGTGTCCGTCTTGATACGCATATCGACTGTTTTGCGTCGGTTGATTCGCAGACCCATTATCCTAGCTTCCTCTTGCAGGTGCACGAGTTTCGCTTGTAATAGGGCTGGAGTTGGCGAAATCAGCACGATGTCATCCGTGTAGTTTAGGTCCTCTAGGACACCTGAAGCCCAGCTTATGCCTCTCGGGATAGCAACCACGTTCCTCATCACATCGTCAAGAATAATAACAAATAGTAGCGGTGACAGGAGACATGCTGTAATTCGTATTGGGGCCCCAAGCTCTGTCCCTACATGTACTACCCTCAAACAGCGAACGTATTATTTGAATGATGCAGGCTGGTATACCTCTGCGTTGTAGACTTGACCACAACGCGGTCCACTTCACTACAAAAGCTAGAAATAGCTCCGACTGCCATTCGATACGTTGTTCAATAAGGACCACACCAAAAGGTGTGGTCGGTGCAGGAGCATCCAGGGCGAAAGCCAGCCTGCTCATATCTGAGAGCCTACTTTCGGCTTGATGCGGTTTAGCAGGATCTTAGATAAGACATTGGCTGCAGCGGGAAGTACCGTAATGCCGCGCCAGTTGTCACATCGCGTTGGGTCCCCCTTTTTTGGAACTTTCACTAGGAGTTCTTGTTTCCACTCGGCTGGTACTTGTCCGGCTTTCCAAATACGGGTCAACAGGGGGAGCAGAATAGTGGCAGACGTGTGAGCATCAGCCCTCAGCAGATCTACGTGGATGTTGTCGATACCTGGCGCCTTCCCTGGCTTCAGAGATTTCACTGCTGCAACTACTTCCTCGAAGAAGAGTGGTGCTGTTGGTTTATCCATAAGAATGCTGCTCGCTCTGGGTGCAAAGTATACTACGCCGCGTCACATCGTATAGCGCACGCATGTCCTTGTGGCGAGCGGCCACGTTGGCACATTCCGCCAATTTGTCTACGGCTCTGCGGTGGTCTCGACGTGCGGTCCTCTTTATCAGTGAGCGGAGATTGGCGTATCGGTCTCTTAAAAAAATGGGTTCAAGCAGATATCAAATGGCCTTTGATTTGTTGCCGATCCTCAATTGCCTGCCAAAGTTCCTGCGACATCCTGCTCTCTCTTTGAGGCTTGGAATATCCAAGCACCTCTTCACCTGCTTTTGTGTATTCGTTTGTTATGCGCGTCCAGGATCCATCCATTTGCTCGTCCTCGACTTCTTCTAGAAGTTCGTACTGATTCCTAAGGGATCTGCGAAATCTCTCACGCCATTCCGGGTCTCGGAGTTTTCGTACTTCGAAGCTTCTAAACGTCTGCTCAGGTTTACGGTTGGGGTAGCACAAATTGAGGCGCACTTTTGCTACTACAAGGTGGTGATCACTGTCCACCACCACTCAGTTCACTGTCAGCACCACGTCTGTTCCTCACATCCTGCAACGATGACCATTCAGGGACGGATCGCAACATGGTCTATTTGATTGCGGGTAACACCATCGGGTGAACTCCACGTGACCTTATGATACACACAAAGTTCTGACGTGAACAGAGCTCGCCGAAAAGTTCTCCGTTCTCATTTATGTTTCCGATAGCACCTTCGAAGCCCATAAAATATTAATTGTATTGTCGCTTCCCAGTTTTGCGTTGAATTCGCCCATCAAGATGACGATGTCCTGCTTGCGGATATTTTGGAGGTTGTGCTCAAGCTGCTCGTAGAACTCGGTTTAGCATGTCTTTGGAGGTTAGTTGGAGCGTAGCATTGGACGATGCTAACTTGGCGAGCTCGGGAGTCGAAACGTGCCGTGATTATACGTTCCGAAACGGGTTTCCAGTTCAACAGGCTTCTCTTGGCACTGCGGCTTAAAAGTAGACCGACTCCGAATTTATGGCTTGCATCCTCGTCTTCTTTGCCACTGTACAATAGTGTGGTGCCGTGATCTGCTCTCTCTTTACCAAACCCATTCCACCGTGTTTCACTTAGTTCAGTTCAAGTATGCCGTAGTCGTTCATGACTTTTGCTACTTGGGGTAGCCTTTCAGGTCAATTATAATAGAAAATTATAATTGACCTGAAAAAAAATCAAAAGATAATATCAATTATAATATTATCTTGGGGCATTTGTCTTTATCATTTCTTCTACTTCTGACGTCAAAAACGGAAGGAGCATTTATGTAACCTATTATGAAGCGCCTTATAATAATAAAATATCAAAAATCACAAAAAAGGATATATAAACTTTTCGATATCAAAATTAAGCACTATATAATCAATTCATTCCAAGTTATATTTCTTAAAAATCAAATAATTACTGCATCCCACATACCCCATTCTTGGATTATCCTTTAACACACAACAATAAATAAACGACATATTACATTAATCAAACCAAACTACACAATTTTACTGAAGTACTGCACTTTTTCCTATTATAAATTCGCCTTTTTTTATTTTTATTTAATAGCATCTCTTAATACACGATGCCAGTATTAATTACCGTACCGTACCGACATATTAATGTCCGAAATAATTGAAAAATAACTTTTTACCTACCTAAAATAGAATTAGTGTATGTCCACTTTTGTATCCTAAATAATAACAATTTAAAACAATTATTTTTGTAAAAAAATAATTAAATTTTGACGGCTGTTATTCGTCGTGCTTTAATCCAACTTTTTGAATGGCACTTGTGATTTGTCGTCGACATGAGCGAAGTCTGATAACATTTTCCACCATATTATCGTACATATTACCGTTGCCTTGTGGAAAACCCATACGTAAAGAAGAGCGAGCAAATCATTGGATAATGAGGGCCGTATACCCTCATTATACATTATTGTTGTTACAATAAAAATAAGAAAATTTTACCTCACCTAAATCTAGGTTTCACAAAATTATCTTCTTTGTAAGAATTTAACACATTAGAAATCATTTTGCTTTAAGTTCCGTTCTCACTAAAAGAAATGTTATTACAGCACCCATACTTTGATGATAGTTATAAGCCTAGGCGCTTTGAACTTACAGGTCTGTAACCATCAACTTCTATATAGTCCAAAATTGAAGACAATGTCATTTTGATTCATGAGTAGATTCAATAAAAAGTCAACCTATAATACTTGTAATATTTTTATTGTTAAATGGAAATATATATTTATACAATGTCTGTATTTAATTTATGTGTCCAACTTTCCACTTTAAACACATTGGGTACAGAAAAATCTTCATCCTGTTCCAAAATACATCCTAAAAATTTTGGTACATTTAAAATAGTACCTGATAAGATATGTGGGAACTTAGATTCTTTATTATCTGTGTAAGTAAACATAAGCCTTTTGCTGATAAAATCACCACTCAGAGAAACATGACCAACTTCCACATAATTCCTCAATGACGATGAGTACATCTCTATTGAAACTCTTAAAGATTCCCACATGTATAATTTCTCAGCTGATATATAAGACAATCTGTAATGATAGTTAAGTTCATTAAACAATACCTTAACCATGCCTAAAACCTCTTGAAGCAGTTTATCTAATTCTTCACTATCTCTAACAACTCCAAATATTTGTACAGCTGAAGATTGACTGACATTAAACAAGCTATTGTTATGTTTTGTGCTTGCAGATGGAGTGTATTGTCTACCCATAGAGAAATATTTTAGTGGTAAAACTTTACTGTATATAACATTTTTAGCATGATATGCCAGAAAGGAATATAGAGAACCAGCACCAGTCAAATGCAATCGTTTATCTTTGTTAATAGTAGTATTATCATTCTGGTGTAAAATAAATGTAGAAGTGGGGTCTGTATGATTAACACCACAACCCTCAACAACCAAGCTTTTAACAAAATCTGTGTTTGAAAACTGGATAAAACTGTTCCTTTTAAGAAAATCACTAAAATAAAATTTAGCACCCAATTCAAATAATGCAGCATCTCCTAATAGATAAACCGATGAACTGTTTTCTTTTCCATATTGAATAAACCTTTTCTCTGTCCCAACCACATAATGATCCTTTTTGTTATTGGGTGGAGCTTTATGTTGAAATATAACATTATTTGTTAAGTCTGGTGTATACTTATGCAGTAAATTTGGCAAATTTAATGCTTCAACCATTGCTGCATCCTCAGCAGACCATAAGGGACTTTTTAAGTTCTTTATATTTTCCTTTATTAAGTTTATTTGAATTTTAAGTTTTTCAATATCAATTCCCTCTTTTTTTAATTTCAATAATTCTGTCAACTCTTTAGATAGTTTTGATTTACAATCTTCCTGCTGCAATTTAACATTCCTTAAATCATGATAAACTGCCCAAAGATTCTCTAATTTGTTTAAATCAAAGTTTGACTTTCTTTTCATAATCATAGTTTGTAACATATCTTTCTCTTGGAATAGTTGTGGAAAGTCAATATGTGGTATAATAAACACATAATTTTCTGTTGCATTTGACCTATTTATGAATAAGGCAGACAATCTTACTGGTAGAATCTTAAACACATTTTTGTTATTAAATTTTATTAAACTTTTAAGCAACATCATCAATTCTTTTCTTCTTACTTGGTATATCTTCAGTTAAAACAATATCACCATCTTTGTCTTTTACATCAGTGTTTTGAGTTAATATTTTTCTCTTGTTGGGAAGTTTAAAATTTCCGTGTCCAGCAGCCCGCTCCGATTCTTCAATTGTATATGGTTCTAACTCTAAAGCTTTAAGTCTTCTTTTATGTACTTTTGTTTTAAAATGTTCTTGAAGAGCTTTATCGTCAATAAAATAACGCGCACAATGTAAACAATAATGTTGTGCCGCACCAGGTAAGTCTAAGTCGACGTCTTGATTCAATAACTTTTCCGCTTTTTCTGAAATTAATATAAAGATGCAAGTTAGAAATTATTCAAACACTATTTTTAAAACAATAACCTATAATTGTATTGTCAACATCTGACACCATGTGCTTATGACATCCTTACCCTCTTTAAGATCTTCATCAATTTCATCTAAATCTTTCTTTCTATTACGTACTCGCCAACGTTTTTTTAAATGTGTATCACCAACATGGTACTTTTTACGCTTATAAGTCATTATATAATGTTATCGCTATGAAAGTACATAAACTTCACCAATTTCAAGTTTTAAATATATACAAATTACAAATCCAATGTTAAATGACTTAAATGTACAGAAGGATTGTCAATGTTTATGTGACTGTCAAGTGTTACGTTTTATCAACTGTGATCTGTGACGTGAGGCAGTTTTCGCGATGCGCACAGTGTACACAGCAAATTCCGATGTTGACCAACACTCAATTATTCACAATACCTTATTCGAGTCGTCGGCCTTTTCTTAACAATTAAAAAGTATATTATATCCATTTTGGAATAATAAAAATTTGGGATTGCTATTGAATAGTCAAATATTTATTGTATTCATATTATAGTGAACACTGTATAGTCTCTCAATTTCAACGTGACAAATTCTCTTTTTAACTAACATCGTCTTGGCCACCAGGCCACTTGTAAGGAGCTGGATCCATTACGTCGCACTCTTCGCGACATTTTGAATCAATATAATGATAAAAATAAAAAAACCAACCCATGTTTTGATGACGGGTAATAATAAAATAACGTTTTTTTCATATATTGTTATATTCTTACTATAATAAAATTCAGGGAAACAGTATTATACACGAATAAATACATTACTAATAATGTTATAACTACATTTCTTCATTAAGTTCAATTGTAATATTAGGTTTAACTAAACAAATAATTAATATTAACTGCTTGAAGGAATGATTTAAATGACGAATTTAGCAGACATAAAATCTCATAATAATGTTACATCTAGGTAATATTATATGGATTTAATCAGTCAAAATGAAAATTCAATGGTAGCTTATGGAGTTCCTATAAACCACTGGTAATACATGATCTTATGTAACTAATGAAGGCATTGCAGATGTGCTAACTCGCAACGCAAATAACGCGTGCAAAAAACAATACTCGCACACATACAAACAATATTCAAATTATAACGCCATAACTTTGCCTACTTTAAACCTAACACCTAAATAATTTATTTTACTTTCATAATTAATCCCATGTGATAAATTTCAAATTTCCATAAATATGCGCCTCGTCTAATTTGTAAGCATTATATACATATAACAACAAATTCAACTTTTGAAACAAATTTTAAATATTTTGTACATTAATATTGTTGACAGATAACATTGAAGCTTAATTCGATCCAATTATTGCACTATGGCTACCGAGGCCTTACAGCTATATTTCAATATTTTCTTGTTCAAGTTAGCTAAGTGATTATCTAAACATTGACAACAAAGTTATTATATAATATATCCATTCTGTTTATGCACCTTGGGTATACTCTAGCAGTTGCGAGCTACGTTAGTACAATGTAATTGAAAAGTGATGGCGCATATATAATAGTTGTGTAACTAGTAATGTCACTGTGTTATAAGGATATTCTATTTATTAAAGAAAACTATAAGAATCCCTTCACTGCGACTGAGAACACTTAAATAAAGACACATTAATACAATGTAGTTTAACCGCAAATACTTAAAATTGACCTACGAATCACGTATTTACGGTCAATTAGGCCACCAATTGAATATAATTTTGAATCAATAGCTCGTTCTAATGATAACAACACGTATAGAAAGCCCTAAAGTGTAGCTATCTACATTGGCTGAACAATATATCATATGGTTAAGTGAATGCCGAGTTAATATACTTGTATCAAGGTTGTCAGTTTTTTGACAGGAAGTTTTTGTGCCAGCCTAAGGGTTGGATTTACAAGGATCTACGTGAGAAACCTCACCCTAAAATTTTTTAAACATGATAATTTGTAATCAGTGACAGTTGCGGATGGTTTTGAATAGTTTAACCTCAAATGAATCAACTAATAAAGTCGAGGTTCCAAATCCGTTTGTCATATTTTAGCTAGAGTCAAACGAAATGGAGCTTATTTTATAGTATAATGTTTGAACTGGCAGCCCTGCGGTTGGAGGGCTCAGAAGTGAGCGTAATTCCCCCAGGCAGGGGCAGGTGTTCCCTACATGCCGTACCCGTGGTAAGGCGCGGGTGAAGGCGCCTGTGCGGCGTACGCGTACGGCGACGCTTGCGCAGCGACACCCGGGTACGCCATTGATGGACCTGAAATTAATGAAGATTTTAATATTTATAATTAATAAAATCAGGCGTTACCTTGCAGAAGTCCATAGTACAAAACCCTAATAGACCAATATGCAAGCAACACACCGCGAAAAACCCCAAAACCACTCGACGTACGTTTCGCCCCGACCATGGAGCATCCTCAGGATGTTGCCTCTTCGAACAGCGTATTTGTTAAAACCGAACTTCCGAAAAATATATATTTCCCTGGTATATGATTTGCGTTTGGCGTTAATATTGGCAAACTTTAATTTACAATTCATACAAAAACTGCAACTTTCGCTGATTTAAATAACTACGGTATATATTATATTGTATGATTGGTATAATCCCCAAACTTGTGTTTTCATTAAATACCATGTTTGCCCTACCACATTAATGAATAGATTGATCTAAAATAACAAATACCAGCAGTGAGCATCAGTTGTGGCTCCATAATCATAGCGGGCTTAGCCTCGTGTTCTGCGCTTTCCGTGCTGCGTTTTGCGTCGGCTTCTTCTAATTTCTCAACCTTTGTTGTTAATTCTCGTACAGTCTGAAAATATTTAATGTTAAATTAGTCTTCAATTTAATTGCATTCCAAGCTTCACATTATGTATTTGATATTTCTAGGAAGCTTGGAATGCTTGAAAGCATTGAAAAGATAAGGTAATAAAATAATTGGTAAATTGTTTACAAAAGAAAATATTGCAAATGTAAAGATGAAGTTACGTTGGCAAAATTTAGTTTTAATAAGTATCTTATTGTATTAATTGATAAAAAAATTACCTGAATAAGGAAGGGCATAGCAAAGTCCATAATGTTGTGTCGCCACGCCAACTCAATCACTACATCAGGTTTCAACAGATCGTAGCACTAAAAATAATGTAAAAATAGTGTAATTAAAATTTACAGTTTACTCCAAAATATTAGTATAGTGTCTATAATTTACATATTTAAATAACTGTGAACTATGATAGTTTTCACACGCTATATTACATAACACTTAGGGCTTTAAGATCCAGAAATACTCATTTAATTCAAGTTAAGTAATTGTTAAGTATTTTTTTAATACGCCTTGAGTAACTAAATGTCTGCTTAGAACATAACGTCTTAGATATCTTAAAATACCTGGTAAAGACAAGCAGAGAAGCACTCATAGTTTTTCCGCTCTAGGAACCAGTCGAGCAGTTCCTCAGCAACTTCCGGCTGTCGCGATTCAGATGCATATTCCATCGCGTCCGCGTACAATGCGTCTTTTTTGCATAGTTCAACACTTTGCTTCCATCTGTTATTTCCTGTGTCATAATAAAAAATATTTTTTTTTACTTGTATTATAAATTATTTTAAAACTGAATTGTTTGAATCAGATTGAAGGAAAGTTATGGTTTTCCATAAAACTTAAAAGAATTTCGGACAATATCAAACCCATATTCAATTGATCAAATGATTTTAATCTTTTTTATTTAAAGTATTAAGATGATAAATGAGATAGATATACATTTAGCAATATGGACCTAAATATATTAACACACCTATTATTCTAACTTCGTGTTTGGAGGAATTAGAAACTGTATTTTTTTGTATGTTCACAATTGTCTCTAATTATGAATTACATTTACCTTTGTACAAGTAGGCAGCGATTCGCCTGAATTCGGTGAGCTCATGCTTCTCGAGTTGTTGTGCGAGCGCTATCGTGTCGAAGTTGTCGAATGCATCTATCGATGTTCGCAGCCCCTAAAAGTAATTTAAAGATACATGATAAAAAATCATAATAATATAGGGTAATATAATTTCTCACATAAATACAATATATAGAATCATTCTTATATTATACGCATTTTGACCATCATTTACCTACCAACTACATCATATTTAAATTCTTAAGATTATGCATACCTAAATAAAGTAACGCGTACCTAAAGTAAAAAAAGTGTACTAAAATAATAATTACCTGGTAGTCTTCCTCATCAATTAACAACGAATTGAGAGCCTCATTGACAGCTTTGTTATTAAGGCTTTGTACAGATCTGAGATAGGCTTTTACTAGTTGTAGATGGCCGGCCTTAGTAAAGAAGTTAACAGCGCGAGTATGATCCATGCGTGGCGCCAGTACCAATAGAAGATCATTGAGTAGCAAAGGTTTGTAGTCAAGGTAAAACTGGATAGCTTTGTAGTATAACTCCATGTTGGCAACCTGGAATATATGATAAAAGATTTAAAGTAAGAATTTTAGTGTTATACAAGGCTTAAACATATTTTTTAGCAGCAACAGAGTTACGCCCAGCTGGTTGAATGTCGTGAAATATCTGTTGTACAAGAGCGCATAATTATATAAAAGTATAATGCAATAATATTGTAATTAACATGAGAATAATTTGTTAAAATTTTTAGTGTTCTTTTCCTCTAATTTCCTCCATAATTTAATAACATTGTACATACTTATAAATTTGAACACACCTTAGTGATGATGTCCTTGAAGTGACCCTCTCTCCAGGCCTCAGTGGGATGCTGCATCATGGTGAGAGCAGCGTTGTCGTACTCTTCGTATTTGTCGTAAAGGAACACTAGCTCTGACCACAAATGCGCTTGTTCGGCAGCGCGGAGCACCTATAAAAAATAAGTTAAAATATTATAAATAAATTAGATATCAATTAGAAATAAGCATACGGCAATATGATATCTAATAAAATGATACTCAGTTATTATTTATTAAAATCTCATGAAATAAATACACTGACTAAATCAATATCAAATATTTTCCAATATTTCACAGGTAAATAAATATTGTAAATATATTATGCATTAAATAATTAATGCCGATCGACATTCCTTCAATATTAAACATTTAATTTTTTTTCTGTATTTTATTTGCGTAGTTGTCCAAAAGCACAAATTTTTAATTTCAATATTTGTGTGCTGTATATGCTTCCAAAAAAACATATGTAATACCTTAGGTATATTGACTCGTGACCAAAACAGCTCGAGATGTTCCCTCATCTTAGCAGTCTTGTACTTGGAGTACAGGATGGCCAGCTCCGTGAACATTCCCATGTGCGCACGCTCCAGGCCAAGAGCCGCCTCCAACAGACTTATCAGCTCATCGAAGTGGCCTCGGTCCTGCAACATAAATAATTCATTATTTTAGATTTTATAAAGTTTTACAGTCACACTTAAAAAAAGCCTTTTCAGAATGCATAGTGGAGTGGGGTCAATTAAAAAAAAAAATTCACTATGAGCATTTTGTAGTCCAGAGTAATTAGTAGTCTACTTACCTCCATGAAATATTTCTACTGCTAATTAGTGCTGTATATAGTGAATGACGATTTAATGCATTTGATTAGAGAACATTAAATAAATTGATTGTACATGCTCCAAAGGCGCAGTCATTCTACCTGGTAGTAATTAATGAGGTCCTCCAGCTCATCAGCGTGTACGACGATGTGCAGACCACACATCTGGGCAAGACGGAATTCACCCGCGTCCACACACGCGAAGCAAACCTCCTTCCACGTGCGAGTCGAGTTCGCTTTACGAGCACTGTCCACGGCACCTTTAAAAAGATATTAAAGATACTAAGTATTTATTATTTATTTACCGGGAAACATCTGTTTTATTGCAAACAAACATCCCCTGACGACCAATTTGGCGCATTGGATAATATACTGGACTGACGTTCGGTTTTGAGCATATATACTGAGTTGTCTAGGTATTATAATATATATATATACTACTTTTATATGTTGTATTTGTAAAGCTATATTTGTCAGTACTATGTTTGTCACTTGTGTTAGCCACCTTTAACTTATAATATAATTATAGCTTACTTTGGAATGAAAGGTGTTATAAAAAAAATAATCTTGAATATCTACTTGCGCTACGTTATATAACCTTTAACTAACAAGTGATATTCAATACATATCATTGGTCAGTAGAAATTATTAATTAACTTCTAAAATTTCATATAATTTAAAGGAGGTGGTTTCTTTATGTTGTACCCTTTTATATGAAGTAAATCATGTAATGATATTACCAAAAAAACCCTAAAAATTAAACCCTTAAAATCCAAACATTACGAACCTTGGAACTCCTTTAGATGAACAAGAGTGATGGCCAGTCGGGCAAAGTTGCTGACATTATTGTATAGAAGTTTAGCAGCATTATACATTTTGTCGTCAAAGCACCTGTCTCCAATTTTCTGAATATCAGCATGGTTTGGGCCAGAGATAAATTCTTCAAGGTCAGCCAGTCGTCCAGTGCGGGCATATGCGTATATAAGCTCAGATTCTATGTAAGATTCGCGAGCCTTCTTGCGCGCCATCTGTTAAGAGAATTTTGGTAAATTTTACATAACATGTTTTTCATGTTTAACTATTTTTGCCCCCAGAAACTAATATAATATGAATTTTTGAAAAGCTCCCAAAATTCCAAAACGTACGTAATTTTAATTTTAGTATCGATTAGTATAGATAATATATCATTGGAATAATGGGGCTAGAATAAATAAGGCTTTAGCAAGTGTTTAATTAATAGAAAATACATAGTCAACCCATCCCATAGCGTGTATAATATATTTTTTATTTTAAGCTTTTAGATGATTTAGCTATATATATTTTCAAATTACCTGCAAGTAACGAACAAGATCGTCCCAAGATTGTTGGGCACTAGCCGTAGCCACAACGTCCATATACGCCGATGGGTCGTCTGCCTTTATGTAAGAATCAATGGCCTCTTTCACCAGACCTTGTTGTAATTGAGCTTTGGCCAATTGAGACCATACTCCAGGCTCATTGCAACGCTCAGCAAACTCGTAGGCACGCTTAAGATCCTTGACTTGTTCGATGAGGACCTACGACAAAAATTTAATTACATATATGGTATGGTATTAAATTATATGGTCAACTGTCAGATTAAACTGTAATTAAAATAATAATTTATTAAGGCTTATGGTGGCCATACATGAAAAAAAAGGTGTTGGCGGCACCAGTGAGTGTATGCTATTCTAGTATCGGCATAGTATCAAAAAAAATAAAAATATTCATATTTCTTGTATCTTACTAATTACTTACCTGTATGGCTGATGTATTGACATCAAACTTCTTGAAAATGGCGAAAGCCTCCTCATACAGTTCATTGTTGATAGCTATATTTGCAATATCTGGAGCGTCATAGTTGTCCAAACGATTAATGTATTCCATAACACGTGTACGATCTGCCTTAATTGCTGTAATATTGAAGTATAATTTTAGAATTTAGAATTAACTATTGTTACAAATAAAATAATATAATTTTACCAGCTGCCTAAATTTATTTTTATGAGGTTTATTTGTATACAATATTTTTTTATTGTTAAGACCCATATCTATTCAGCCGTATAGGAAAAAGTAAAAAAAACATACTATAATGCTTGACGCAAGTTTATATACTATAGAGCATAGAATATATTCAATTGTAGAAGTACAAATACATAGAATAAAATTCAAAATGTATTTCGGTTGCATCTTACCTGTTAGAATAAGCAAGTTCTGTAAGTTCCTGTGGTCAGAGAACACAGAGTTATCAAGAACAATTTTTTCAAGTAACTCAATCAATTCATTTGGCAGGTCAGCCGTCATGAAAGCCTTCACTGTTACAGAGATGTCCTCAGGATCTTGTGTTTCGGATAGGGCTGTTTGGACAACCTAGAAAGAGTTAAATGTTTTGTTAATTTGTTTATATCGAGTACAGCTTGTAATAGACACAATTGAGCAATAGAAGGACTATTAAACTGTGCTTAACACTTGTTCTGAAAGCAGTAATACCTGATCAATTAGCTGTCGCTTGTAAGGGTTACTCTCGCTGAGTACTTCCAACCAGAGGTCTTGGTCTCTTCGGCGAACTAAGTATCGCGCTTGAGTCTTGAACAGCGAGTTGTCGTTGCACACGGCGATAAGTTCGCGATCGCATTGTCCGCGTTCGTACGCCACGCACGCCAAGTGAGGGTCGCGCTTCTCACAGTAGCGTCCTACTACGCGCGAGTCGTACCTGTTTATTTAAAAACTTCGAAGAACATGTTCTATACTAAACTATCATATGATTTTTTAAAAATCTTATCAAAGAACCACTCGCCATATAAATAAACATTATAAATTACCATTGGTTTTCCTTAAGGAATCTCTCAGGGTTGTTGTTTGAGTCGATGTAGATCTTAGCAAGTGCATTGTGCGTGGCTGGTTCGTTGCATCCCTCATGGACTCGTGTCTCTAACCAAGGCAGAAGCAGCTTCAATCTGTAAAACACATATTTTTCTTTACAAGGTTTCCAAAAATTGCATTGACAAGATGTTTCGTTGTCTTTTTGAAAATTTTACGTTCTATCTTAACTTAAAAATTTTAGATTGAAAAGTAAAATTATATTTGGGCAAAAGCTTGCACGAAAAATTAAAATAGCGCCTTTGAAATATTTGTATATTTCAGGTTTGTACCTGTTTCTTTTTTCAACTTCGGCGACAAGTTCATCAGTAGAGAACTGTCCTCGTACCACAAGGATCAAATTCTTGATGATGTCCTCAGCGCAGTCTACGTCCAAAAGACCACCCACCACGACCGGCAAACGGGATGGGTTCACCTGTTAAAAGAAAACGAGGCACAATCGTTTATAAGAAAATACACATTGAACTGTTAATCTTCCTTAAATTTCCTTCGAGTTTTGTGAAGTTCAAAAATTCTGCCTGATTTTCTAAGTTTTAGTTTAATATATGTAAAACTAGTTTGAATAGTATATAAGTATATTTCATACCTTTTGCACATAAATCTCTATGTACTTCTGCAGACTGTTTCTGTACAGATATAACACAAGATCGTGGACAAAGTCAAATCTGTCGCAGACAATGATCAGAGGCAGTTGGTCAGGCAGCTTTGCTTCCTTGAGGAAGTTCTTCACTCGTTCAGCGTTGTAGCAGTTCGATTCTCGGCAGATACGTTCTACCTCTTTGATTTGGCCCGTTTTGCAGGCCGCCTGGAAAAATATATTTTACTATTATTAAGAAACTGCTTGCATATAATAATAATATATATTACATATAACAATATAATACTACGATTTTAAGACAATTCAGAAACTTTTAACACTAACTACATAAATGAAACACGAAACTGTGGCAAAAAAATTGTACTAATTATAGTTTAAATAAATAAAAAAGAATATTTTAATAAGAAATGTATAATATATCAAATTTAGTATTACCTGAATGTATTTAAAGTGAACTTCTGAATCCTGACTAAAGTTGACAATGGAACCCAAGAAATAGAAAAGTCCTTCATATGTTTTGAAACTCTCAAACAGTTCAATGAGCGCCTTGGTGGTAAGTTGTTCATGGTACTTGGTTGCTATTTGTACGCAGATTTGCAAGTTTTGACGAATGTTTGCTTGAAGCATAGCCTTGAGGCATTCGAGGGAGTCCTCCACTGAGAGAGTGCCGAAGTAATTGACAAGCCAATCAGCAGAAAGCAAATGTGTGTGCACCTGAATAAAATCAAAGAAATTAATCGCATATTAAATTACTATGTTTAATAATATATTCACTGTGTAAAATAATTCCACTTTAGTTTTGTTAATTATAGTCAAAGATAATTGCATTCATATGTTTGATATACATTTATGTTTATGGAAAGAATATGTAACTGTGTATTCATTTGTGTATTGTGGATACTATGGCCACGAATAATATAATATAATAATATTGTAACAATACGTACCACAGCGCGTTTAATGTCATACAAATCGGTGTAATGCTCAAGAGCACGCTGCAGTAATCCAGCCTTTTCACAAAGTTGGGCGACATGCGCGCGATCGTAGTGCGTGAACATTCCGTTTCCGAGAATCGCGTCTGCCACTTGGGGAGCTGACATTAAGTTCATTTCGAGCAGGCTGTAACAATTTTACTAAATTAAATACCCGTGTTATTCGTAAAGGGCTCTGCTCTTATTGCTAGCCACAATATGTTAAATAGCCTCTCTCAACAAATGGCCTATCCAGCAGAAACAGTTATTCATTAGTTCCTAAGATAAACCTAACAAATCAATGTTCAGCTCAATAAATGCGATTGTACTATACTTCTACGATGATTGATGGAGACTAGTAATTTCGTAATGTAAGTAATATTCTTAAAAAATAGTCAGGTAAAAATGCGTTAATATATGAAACTGTTAAAAGTTTTAAAATTTAAATTATCAAGTTTTTAAGCTTACAAGACTTGACCTTTTATTTATTCAAATGCGCATGCGCAGTGAGAGAATAACGTTACCGTGTCTGTAGCGGTCCTTCCTCAGGGCGGTTGTTCTTTAGCGCATCCAAGAGGAATGCTGTGCACTGTTGGACCATATTCTGTTCCATGAACACATCCACGATCTGGTTGATATCAGCCAAAGGAGGATCTTCAGCTACAAGCATACCAGCGAACCCGGCACCTTGTTCGGGACTTGTACGCATCACTGAGCGTAGGAGGTAGATGTAATCTGGCGTGTACCCTACCTGGAATTAAGTTTAAATATGAAAAGTTACAAATACCGTATGAAAGATCAAAAATACTATGTTTTATATACTGTGAGTTCAAGAGATATATGTATATATAAAAATAGCGTCAGTTCAAGACGTCAATTTAAAAACTAGAATATTAATGGTAGAGCTTCGTAATAAAAGTTCTTTTGACGATATAAATGCAGATTTACATTCATTAACCACCAGGTTTGCGGCATTAGATGCTTTAAAATGACACATTTTTTTCAATTCAACATTCAAAATCTCAATTTTTTTTTTAATACAAATATCTCAATATTCTAGCTGACAAATAATTACAGACTGTCGAGTATGTAAAAAAAAATCATAAATTCTCTTTTATACGACTCATTCAAATGGTAGTCGCCAAAACCACAGAAAATATTTTATACCAACCTTCTTGGCGTAGAGCACGATCTTTTGGAACTGCCCAGTTTCTGCGAAACATGCAATAACTTTGCTCGCAACATTCGCTCGTAGATAAACGGACAACGCTAATGTAGGATCCACCTGCTTTACTAAATCGCCGAGCTCTTCGGAACATTCCAGTTTCTCCTCTTTCAGCCATTTCTCCAGTAGTTGCTTTCGGCCTGTGTAAATTGTTTGAAATTTCGGAATGGAATTCAATCAATTATCAGTTCAAATGGCCTTAAATATACATTAGCTTTCTTTAAGAAAAACTTAAGAGGTAGCATACTTATCTAAGCCTAGTTTAGTTTAATATGATATTTTAAAATAATGATTTACATAAAGATAGTTTCAGATCATTTACAGGAATTTTTAAGCTGTTTTAAATCCTGGAATTAAAGCTTCAAAAAGTACATTTTAAAAATCTATTTCAATCATTTTAATCAAGGCATTTATTTTAGTAGACACAACACAAATAGAGAAAACAAATTTTAGTAAATATTTAGGATCAAACAGTTCAAGTTCGTACTATTGATAAAAAGTTGAACGGACAAATGTAACATAAGATAGAAAAATGCATGATTATTTTGTCTGCCTCATGCAAATATTCATAATATATTTTGTTTTAAAGATTACAATTAATCTAATGTAATGACTATAATGTAAAATATGTATGTTTAACTAATAGAAGAGACTAAGATTTTATTTTAATAACAGAAGGCCTTTAGTTAATTAGTGAGCAAAACTGAAGATTTTTTTGAGATTGGGACTAATGCTATAGTATACAACTTTGATAGTTCGAGATATGGTAAAGTTGTTGATGACCCATAATTTAAGACCCAGTGCAAATCAACCCCCCATTTTGTCCTTAAGGAACATTTAATTATTTTTGTATTGATTAGAATGCCTTCAAGAGTTTTGGATGAAAGCGTAATTACCTTGCAAGAGCACAGGACGGCAAAGTTCAAGGGACTCGAACTTGTTAAGCTGAGCCTGGTCAAGCAAAATCCCGAAGTACTGAAGCAGCGGCGAGGTTTGCCCTGGCTGAGTAGGTACTTGTTGGAACCGCTGGATTGTTTGGGGAGTACGTAGGATACCGCGTGGTGCCATAGCCGCCACCTATTAAAAAATATGATTAAATATTTGACAGTCACACCAAATCTGTATTTTTTTATTTTCTTATCATATTATTGCCAATGCCAATGAACAGTTGGCTTGTTGGTGATCTATTTATAAATGTGAGCATGTATCTTCAATCAACAATAGCTACAAAAAACTTAATAATCTCACCTTAGCAGCCTCTCCATACTGTCCATTAGTGAAGAGCATATTGAATTTCCTCACAAAAAGATCTTCAGCACCAGCCAAATTGTTTCTTACAGCAAGACGAAGAGCCAAATCAGGGTTTTGTAGGACAGTGTTAATGTATGGAACTATGGAATCCTCCTCGACAGTAACAGAGAGAACTTGACCTTTGCGGTTTACACCTATTAATTACAAAATATTAAATAGCCATCCCAAATTAATAATCTTGAATACATCACTAAATAAAATAAATCAAATAAGTAATGTTATATGTAACAATGACAAGAAATTAAACTTTATAATCTCATTCATAGGTTTATTAAATAAGGAAAATTTCTTTAAAATAAAAGATAATGGCGGAATATGAATTGTTTATATAGGATCATATAAAAAAATTAAACTTACCAATAATTCCTCCTGTAGACTCATGAGGAGCTGTCACAAAGATTGTATCAGACGAGATGCGATTCATGTAAATACAGGTTCCCGATTCAATGTCATACATATGTATGTAACCATATTTAGTAATGAGGTATATCACATCATATTTCGGAGACACCTGCATGGCCACTGGGAAGTCATTCTGAGCTTCCGCAGGGAAGAAGACGTCAACAGCTTTCTTGTGGAACGCTGTATTTCCTGCTGGCGGCTGACCCACCTCTGCGGAAACATTTTATAATTATTAAAAATAATTAAAGTTTTCAGCTTAAATAATGAAGACAATCATGTTTAAAAATTAACAAATATTTCTTATGATCATTCCATATTTTCTAAGTGCCATTAATTGCAATAATTATAAGATAACATAATCAGAAATTAAGGAATAATACCGATGATATGGAGCTTGCCGCCCTGCGCTGTCCGTACAGCAAAACAAAACAGAGTAGAAGGCTCAGTGTTGCCTTCCGACTTGAAGGTAGCGAAAGACGCTGCGTGTCCCTCTATCGGCTGCGAGCACTTGCGTTCCACAGAATACAGCTGCATCGCACCAACCACGCGGTTTTGTTGCGCTGATATACCTTTAAAATAATTTAAATTTTTAAAAGATTTTACGTACCGGCTTGTTGAAGTAATTATACCACAATTATGCAACACATCTACTGGATTTCCACAAAAATCTGCTTCTTATCTATTTAATATGTTGCTTAATTGACTTCGTAAAGTATGCTTAACTTACCCACTAACAACAACCACTGCTGCTTAGGATCTGTTCTATAGTTGATAATCTGGCACTCGGAGAGCGATGAATGACGATCGAACATTTTTACTGGCTGCGAATCACCCTCCATCGACCAATGATACACTGACATTTTGGTTACAAGAGCCAGAGTGTTTGGTGATATCCACTTCCAGAAGACAACGTCTTCTGTCATTGTGTGGGCCTTCATTTTCGATTTCATCTCGATGTTGAATATTTGCAGGGTCTTTTGAGCTGCTGGGACCGAATGAATACCTCGTTAAAGCAAAGCGTTACATTTTCATAAAAGTGCCATTTTAATAATACACAACCTAAGATTGTCTTAGCAACCGATTTAATTAATTCATAATTTATGAGAAGTTAACCAGTCTTCCAATGTATAATCGTCAATTCAAATTTTTTTTACACTGATTTTATTATCGAAATTTTAAAACTTTTCGATAGTACATGTTTAAATGATTTATTCGGATTTTGTTAAAACCTTCTGTTACTTTATCACAATGAATATTAAGCACATGTCAAGGTTCTGTGTTATGACAACGCTTCATAACATACTTACGTGAAATCTCTGATCCCATAAAAATATACGTTTTCAATAAATTAAATATACACTCGAAATTCTTCGAGGTTTATTTGCAAGATCATAAACGTATGGGAAAACAACAATTGTATTACACGGTCCTAAGAAGTTGCTTTCACGATTTAAAATTTCCTTAAAGTTGTGTTTTTTTGGATTGAATCGATTTTTAAAGTTGTATTTATTTCTGTGTACTTTTTTTCTTATCAGTCTAATGTAACATTTACTGGTTTGAAGCTCATATTATATTTATCAAGGAATTTTGAATCGAATGTGGATGATATTCATTTGATCTTTGCTACATTTTGATATAGTAACTGTCTTGTTTTGCACAAGAACTACTTTCGCGTTTTCGATCATTAATGTGATGAAATAATTTTACGAAACATTTTAATTGAGTGCACCTCTTCAAAATAAAACAAATTCAATATTACACAGATAATTTCAAACAGCTCGGCATCATTAGTATTACGTAATTTGACAAAATACTCATATTAAACGACAATCCACTGCGGAAACCAAAACAAAGGGGCGTTGCTCATCAACATGTTTCTTTATAGAACCGTTAAACGATATGCTTCCGTGCGTTTATTTTAACTTTTCATATAAACATTTTATCTATGAGTCACAAGTGAATGATCTAGCCATCGTGACGTGATAGGTTAATAAATTCATTAATAATATGAAAATATCATGCATTTTATTGTAATACGCCTGATATCTACCCGTTATCTCCCGAGGAATAGTTGACGAGCTCTCTAGGATGCAACATTTATAGGATGAGTTGTTTAACTCTTTTAATGCGCAATTGAATTCCTAACATTTTTACAGGAATTAAAAAAGAAAACGAAATTGTAAATAATCACTAGGAGGGGTAAACCGTTCTTATCACATATGTTTACATCGCGCCAAGAAAATATGACTCATAACAATAATTGTCGATATCATCAAAGGTCACGTCAGTTTTACAGTCTGGTTTTGTTTAGTTAGATTAATAAATATAATATACCGCTACGCAAAAACGGAGCAAAAATATAACAGTGATAGCAAATAAATATAAGAAACGTTGTTGCTGGTTTCATACGTTAGTCCCCAAAGTAATGATATCGCTGTGTCGTGGGTGACTAGATACTCTGGTACCATGGTGTACATAAATAATGGTTCATGTTAATGATTTTTTAATAAATTTAAAGAATAAAATTTATGTCATGCGTGCATGAATTTTACGTCACCAGTTGCCTACGCAGTGCAACCAACGATAGCTCTGAAAAGGACAATTTCTTCCTATTTTTGCATTCATGCTACGATTTTATAAGACTAGTACTATATTATCTTCAGTACTTACTGAACTTACGAAAAGTAAAAAGTAAACTGGCTAAATAGATATAATTATTAGTAATATAGAAGAGTGAAAAAGCCAATTTCAAATTGACACATGACACGATTGCAGTTTCTATTATTTAAATACATAAAATAAAAAAAGATTATTAAAAGACTACATAAAGTATAAATATATAGTATTTAATAAAAAAAATATAAATTAATCAATTTTGTTCAGTAATAAATATGTTGTACTATATACCACAACCTATTTCGTTTAGTAGACTGTTTACGAAATTTCAAAATAATAATTGTTAGGAATTTTATCCAAGAACGGATCCCGATAATCTGGTTTACAATGATACCGCAAAATGCTTGGTCTACCGCATTATACATTTGGCTTTGTGCCTACGCCCTATTTTTCGACATCCCCTAATGATCCAGTGGGCGTTTCAATAATACTTAAGCAAAATTATTATATTGATAATATTATATTATATTTTTTTTACATTAGAAAAAATCCTAAGTATCCTTTTTACATAATTATAATTAACTTAAATTTTATTTTTATTCTTATAATTCATGTCATGCATTAATTTATTAATAAGCAACTGTGGAAATAATTATTACATTATTTTGTTTTACTGACACTACCAGTAAAGTACATGATGATCTTTAAAAAAAAGTTTTAACTATCACTTCTATTTCATTTGACCAATTAATTGTGGCTACTTATCACTATATATTCCCATATTATATTTCTTGTTAGCAAAAACCAATACTTGGTAAAAAAAAATAATCAGTAAAGCAAATATAAAGTATTTTCATTCCAATTCAAACATTGATGCTAAAACTTAAGTCCAAATTTTTTGGGTTCTAACCTTCCACTCCAGCTTTTCCTTTCAGAGCAATGACTTTGCTTGCCGGATTCATGATAGCAGAGTCAGCAGATATTGGCCTTCTTATAGGGTTTGTAGGGTCACCCATATCGATAATCACTACTTCTGAAGTTTCACCAACTTTCTCACGAACACAGATAAATTTATCGGACTCCATTGTAAGTGTATTAAAGGAAATTGAAGCAGGGTTGATCCCAATATTTGTGAGCTAAAAAAGGGATAAATGTTAAAATGGTTTTTATAGTTTTTGTCACATTTTACTGTTATTATAATATCCTATTGAATCAAGACTAAAATATATTTATATTAAAACATTTAATGTGAAATAGTTCCAGTAGAAATTGAATTATAATGCATCTTCAGTGGTGATGTATAATTACCATAAAATATATTTTATGTTTAATTATTCTCATTCAGTCTCAGAAATATTGAATGAAAAATCCAATTATTAAAGAAATAAAATCATCAAAAATTAATAAGAATGAGAGCATTCTTATTAACCCTGATTGTTACAAACCCCTGAATACATTGAGTTATGTAATAAATTTCCAATCACAACCTTTACAGAAAATTTACCTAATTGAATATTGTCAAATACTGATAAATGAGGAGCATGCATTATTTAATAATATTATCTTTACATATCCTTAAAGGTAATATAATACTAAACATAAATATAAAATATGGATCCTGTAAGGCTTCTCTCCCACCCTTTATACCCTTGTCATGAATCATCAAGCAAAATTTTTTAAACTGCATAAAATGATATAATATTTATAATACTAAATATCAATAGTATAATAATTTTAATACCTAAGGTATAGAATAAGGATTCGTCATTATTATTCGTATGTAATAAATACATAAAAACATATGATTAAGAATATGGAGCAAATCAATACCGGCGAGAAGTAGGGGGTGGTACTCTATGTCAAAGCAATTGCGCAATTTCAGTTTTAATATTGCTTCCTACTCTTCAGAAAAAACAACATACTGGTATCACGAAAAACATCGGTGGTGAGCCTTTCATTCATTAACCGCTATTGGAGAATCTAATAAAAAGCGATGGGCGTACTCACCTGTAAATGCTCCTGAAAACGTATCGGCAATACTTGAGCCATGATTCCTTTTTTACTTTTAACGTAATTATACCGAAATAGCAAGTAAGCGATCTTCTAATATCGCGGAGTCTGAAATTTAACACAATTTCAATTTCACAGTCTCATACGAATCTAATAACACCTTTGACAATCAACATGGCGTTCATTCATGTTTCAACAGAAAAATTAAAGGCCACAAAATATACACGATGAAATCAGGATAATTCAATAGTTACTCACTATTCCAAATTCTACATGAAGAAAAAAAATGTTATTTTACTGCTGATATTATTTAGAATGAAAAATTATGAATAATACACCGCGGCTGCCACATACACAAATGAATGAAAGAAAACGAAGCAAGAACGATATAGAATATAGATTGGCACGGAAGAGACAAAGACAGCATCACTAAGTCAAAATGTGCTGACCAATCAACTCCTCATGGAATCAATGGGCAAAATCAAATACCTGTACCAGCAACTTTGAATACTGTTATGACTTATAGAACAAGCTAGCTAGCTAATGTTTATTCTGCCATTTATTCCGCTGTTTTAACATTACTAGTAGTTAGTAGTATTTAGAATTCTTTGAATATATTATTTTACTCGAACTTGCACTGTACACCAAAATTGTAAATTTAAATTTGGTGTACCGTGTACGTCGAAAACAACGTCAACACACTCTCAAGGACTATAGAGATCCGATCATATTCAGATGTTCAAAACTTTGATGGTTGTCATGTAGTTTTTAATATCTCTAAGAGAACCCAACAGGCTTTCACAAAATATAGTCTCTAATAGGTAGGTATTCTTAAATAAGGCCAATAAGAGGTTTCTACGAAAAATAAGTTATCTAATTACATGATTGTGAGAAAACAAGCAAACAGGTCGTTTTTGAAGGAAAGAGAAACTTAAATTAGTTAAAAGACCTATTCTTATGGAAGTACGTACAGAAAATAGACAAGAATTAGTATTAGTAGTTTTGCTTATAGCAAGATTTACTTTACTTATTGTAGGTTTATAATTTACATGAGTGGGGAAAACATTTCGTTAAATAGGTATTTAGTGTACTTCTACAGTTAAAATTAATTTATACTATATAATTACTTAGTTTATGTATACATACACATATAATAAGTACTCTACCAAGTAGGCTCTGCACAAAAAAAAAACTCTTCAGCTGTTGCACGATTATATTGTTTATTTTCTATGTATTCTATTAATGCAAAGGATTCCAATAAAATTTATACCAAAGGTGCAATGGATAATAATCTCTTTAAAGCCACAGCTATTCATAAAACATGGCCTACTTTACGAGTCCTTAGTAAACGACAACTATAAACGGAACTAAAATTACTTCATTAGTTGTTTACGTTGGGAAACAATAAAAAGTAAGTAGTAATTACGAAACCCTTTCAATAGGATCATTTCACTGCTTAGTCAGCCAGATTTTTTTGTCATGCCGATCATCCAGATGTCGACATGGTCATAAAAAAATTTTGAATTGTAACCCTCGTCCTCTTGTTTTTTGAAGTCGGTTAAACTATTAACATTTCATGGTAAGAAATATTTTTACTATACATAACTAGATGAAATAATTAACTCTTAATAAATGGTATTATTAAGTAATATTAACGAAGCTTAAAAATGTATCATATGTAATTTAGAGAGGAGCAAAACAAGTGCTATAAAATAACACTTCCGTTAGTATTAACTATTAACATACTTACTGGTATGATGTTTCATAAGGCTGTGAATAAAATATTTATAGAAATAGTTCAAGAATTATTAAACGAATTGACCAATAAGGCAATTGGCAAGCTAATGAGTGGGGGCACGACAATATTTCGTATTTCGCTGGCTGAGCCAGAATAGCTAACAGTTAATTTTTTCAGAAAAGACAATGATCGATAACTTTATTCTAAATATTTTCGATTGTTGATCTCATTGAGTAATTTTCGGAAAATCTTACAGATAAATAACGATAGCAGATTATGCTTGACGGGCATCAACCATTTTGTTTTTATTTTATTTGTCAAATGTTCATCAATCAGCTGTTTTGTCTTTGAAAGTTGTATTGGATGATTTCAGTGGCGTGAGTTGCGTTTATTTACAGAATATATTTTTCATTGTTCCTCATCTAAAAATAAATAAAACATGGTAAATTTTATTTTTTAACTGACTTAATGTAATTTCCTATATTATCTACTTACCCCTACTTTATCGTTTTTAGTTTCAGTTTGGATTCAATATGTTTCATGAAATAGGAAGACCTTTTAATATGACCTACCGATGTTATTCAGTGTCCATGTTACCCGGGAACGAGAGACAAGATGTTGAAAGGGGAGGAAAAAGTTAGTATTAACAATTAACTTTCAGTCTAGCAGTCTAGCTAGGGGACTTTTCTTTCATTTCTTCCAATCTGAAAAATATACTAAATATAATATTCACGCTCTTTCAATCAAACAATGTAAAGAAAGAGACATGGATTGATTTGCAACAAGCATCCTGAAATCTATAATATATATTTTATTTGACCATATAGCATTGGAATGAAGGCAAAGGCCCATTTAAACACTACACTAGCATTTTTTTTCTATATTTATTACAGTTATAATGCCTCCATCAGCATTGGATCAACTGACTCGTCTTAATATTGAGTACCCAATGATTTTTAAACTAACAAATAAAAAAACTAAAAGGATCACACATTGTGGAGTTTTAGAGTTTGTGGCAGATGAAGGAAGAGCTTATCTTCCTCATTGGGTATGATTAAAATTACATTCTATATATGACCTAATTTTTTACCCTTATTGTTATTGAAGTTAATTATATTTGACTGTGCAGATGATGACAAATTTAGTATTAGAAGAGGGGTCGTTATTACAAATAGAAAGTGTGTCTCTACCAGTAGCTACATTTTCGAAATTTCAACCTTTGTCAGAAGATTTTCTTGATATTACAAATCCAAAAGCAGGTATATGTAATATTTATTTCTATTATAATTAATTCAATAAATATATGTACATGGGCCCATCTAGGCGGGGGAAGAAGGCTGGATCTTTCATAGATATATAAAAAATATAAATACATATATTAAAGTATGCATTCTCCTAATCACAAATCAAATTAATTAATGCCTTAAACATAGTTTGTTTTGTGTATATAACCAAACAGCTGTATACAATTTCACTAGAAGCTGTGGTATGCCCATATATATGTATTTATTTTCCTTAAAAAATAAAATAAAAATTTAAATAATGGATTTTTGGTCTTATGGTTATCTTTTTAGTGCTTGAAAACTGCTTGCGGAACTTCTCATGTCTGACAACAGGTGATGTCATTGCAATTAAGTACAATTCAAAAGTTTATGAGCTTTGTGTTTTGGAAACTAAGCCTGGTAGTGCTGTTATCATTATTGAGTGTGATATGAATGTAAGTTTATATTATTCCTTAACCTCATTATTCATAAAACATAAATATATCTAATATGCACCTCATCTGTTATACCTTAACAGCATAAATAAAATAACAATTTTAATCTCTCACTCCCTTAATATACACAGTTTCACATCTGATATTAAAAAATAAGCTTACACCCAGTTTCTGAAGAGCTGATTATCATAAATATTTACTAAACAATTTTCAAATTTCTGGTCAAGTATAGTATAGTTGAACATGTTGGTTAAATAACCTTTAATTTGATCAACATGTCAGCAATTCCATTTTATGAACCAAAATAATCCCTTTTAAAGTTCTATGACTTAATGATTAATTAAATATAAAGATTTAAACAATCTGTTGAATGATTTCAATCAACCTTTTATTGGAATTGATGATCTTTGTTAATTTTATAGTAATGTCAATTGATCATAAAATTTACACTTTCCTGAAACTTGTCCTTAATAAAGTAGTATTTATTTTTTTAATGTTGCTGCAAAACTTGCAGGTTGAATTTGCCCCTCCAGTTGGCTATAAGGAAGAAGACCATATTTCAAGAAATGATGCTAATGCTGACACAGGAATGGAGGAGGATAGTCCAGTTATGATACCAGAACCAAGTGGCTTTGTGGCTTTTAAGGGAGAAGGAAATAGATTAGATGGCAAGAAAAAAAAGTTAACAAGTTTGAGTGATTGTGAACCGCAGACATCAAATTCAAGACAGATGGTAATTAATAATTTGGAAATTATTTTGAGAACCTGCTAATTAAAATAGAGGAGATACCTATATTTTAATAATTTTGTTTGTGTTTAATCATATATTTTAATAAAATCACTCTTATCTTCAATTATGAAGAAGGTCTTAATATACTTAAAAAAGTAAAAATTTTACATATTTTTTTATATTCCAGCCATTTGTCCGTGGTATACCAGACTATGACTATGTCATTGGCACATTAAAATTCATTCGAAATCCTCGACCTTCAAGTTCAAAGGAAGAGGCCCCTGCAGAACCATTCCAGGCGTTTAAAGGAGAAGGCTTTACATTAAGAACAGCAAAATCTCAACATTGAACATTCTGCAATAGAAATGATGAATATTATGTGATGCTTTTCTCTGTCTTAATTAAGAATTATAAATACCTGAGTTCATGATGAAAGTTTCTAAATTAGTAAAATTATTCAAGTCAATCTCTTGTTTTATTATGTTTGTATGACAGGATGTTTAATGATCAACAAAAACATATGAAATTAAAAATAAGTTTTATTACAATTAAGATTTAAAGTGAATCTTTTATATATTAGCATTAAATTACAGAATGCAATATTCATAGTACAATACTAGTTAGATTAGAACACATTGATTGTTCCATGAACCTCCTGCTTTCTATGTAGTAGTAGGGCCAAATATAAATCTTAAATTAAAAAAAAAATTAAACATTGAATTCAAAACTTGCAATGATTGCTACAGTAAATGATACACAGGTTATGTGACAGCATACAGAGAGTGACAGGCAGTACTATAACTTTCAGTCTATATAACTTGGAATTCTAAGAAGTATCCATATGGTGAAATTAGAATCTCTTTAAAAATTCTTCAGAACAGATTCGGGCACGGGCGTTAACAGCAAGCTTCATTTCGCTTATCTCTTTATCTATTTCTTCCATAAAATATATTACAAAGTCTACTAATTTATGTTTATACATTTGTTCAGTATGAAAATTAGTTATAAGGAAACTGATATGGTATCCATCTACCGGTTTCCGCCGTAATACGATAAAGTTTTCCGCTCGCATCATCATAAAACGCATAAACTTTTTGCACAGTATCTTCTCAATTTCATCTGCCTGCTTTATCATAATGCTGATTCTTATAGAATTGATTGATGATTCAATGAGCACTTTTTCATTAGCATTTCGTGATATAATTACAGGATTTAGCAATAATTCTTTGCTTGTACCAACTTCTACTTCGGGTTTATTGTACCTTTCTACAACTTGTGATGAAAAGTGATCCAAGCACATAGCCGATGTAAGCGTGTGTCGAACCGCCGTTAAATATGGTTTTAATGTAGCAGACATTGTTTAATGAATTGTTATTAACTTTAAAACACCACACCTATTCTAAATTAAATCATCAAAGCCAATCTGGCTTTCACAAATCACAATTTCAAAAAAGTGCTTATATGACATATGTCACTGTCTCACTGTCATGTGTCAAGATAACGATTGAAACTTCTGATATCTGGCAAATGTTTATTGAGTTGGAGCACAGACCTAGCAAGACTTTCAAGGAAGGGATTGTTTCAAACAATCAAGATGTGTCAAGAGAAAAGAAGCTACATTTTTTCGATTGCCAAGTTTCCTCCTTAGACTTAGCTGGCTCGTGTTCGCCTATACTTATTTACTTACTTAACTGACGAAATTTTGTAAAGTGAAGTGTAGTGACTCCAATTTAATGAATATTTTCCAAATAAGTTATGAGTTATGACTCAAAGGTCTATGTTACCAGGTCATAAAATAAAAAAAAAATGATTGGAGCAGTTTACGTATTCAAAGGATTAAGATGTGCTCCAAGAGCATAAAAACACTTTAAAGCGCGTTTCTTTTCTTCCTGTTGAAATCTTTAGATTAAAATGCTCTTCGTATGTAATGGCTTTTTTGGAGTAATTCTTCTACAAATATATTGGTCAAATCTTATTTTCTTTTTTTCTTATCTAAAAATTGTATCCATTGTCTTCATCTAAAAATTAATATATAAACAAAAACAAAATATTCATTTCATTAAATAAATCTTTAGAAAGTAATTTGTAAAATAATTGTAGCGTTTTATCCAACACTACACATTTCTATGAGTAATTTCTAGAAGAAGAAAAAAACTTGTTCTAGGATTGTGATTTTTAATACAGTAAACAGTAAAAGGTTAATTACAATTCCGCATTCTTGCACTTTTTTTACTTAAATATAATATCGCAAAATACCTCCTAGGTGTAGGTAGGAAGATATTGCGGTAAATATCCTATCCTTTAGAACGGTTCTCATTAAAAACATATATTTGACACTATTAAATTAGGCGTAAAGAATAGGACAGTATCCTTACAACTTACAGCAAGAATTGAAATTTACTATTTCATCTGTTAACCGTCTTTTTTGTAATTACCTTGTTTCTTTTAAACTTCAATAACAAAATTTTATTATATGGTCGATTATAACCGTTATAGCGCCGCGTATAGTTGTTATATGCATTGCCGTTTGAGTCATCGTTGGCGCAAAACTTGGTTTTATGCAAATATTGGCTTCTTGTACACGATTAAACCAATATTTACTCAGTGATCATCCATAATCAATTTCTCCATAAATAGTATTTTTCTTGTTTTCAACTCGAGTGTAGTAAAACTAAAATTTAGTAAAAGTATTCTTACTTCTTGGATTTAAATTTCAGCATTTTTATTACGACATGAAACACTTTATAAGTATATATAATAACTTTTGCATAATTAGTTGTGAATCTCTCAATATAATATTAGTATTATGATTAGTATTTTTAATGATATAAAATAACTTGGACAAAACGTTGTTTATACCAAAACATACTTTACGACTTACGTAACTATGGCATAGTTATGTAAAAGTTCAAATTTATTTCTGTTAAATTAAATGTGAAATTATGCCTGTCGCTTTCTTTATACTAGTGATTTATTGTCTATACCTTCTAAAAACAGAATATATAAAATCTGAAGAAATAAAGCAGATTATATATGTCAATTGAATATTTGTGTCAGTTAACAGTTTGTCAGATGAAATCTGATTAGTAGCTAGAACTTAGAAGTTTCAAGTTTATCATAATGGCGGACGATTTATAAAGTAATGCAAACGTAAAGATTAACGGCATGTGTTTTAATAATATTACACCAAGAACAGTTTATAATTTATTATTAAAGTTATCTAAAAACACATGACCGAATAAAAACGTTGCTACATTACAATTTAAACATGGCTCGTGAGTTTGATCATCTCTTCAAATTGCTCATTATCGGTGACAGTGGTGAGTGGGCGAGGCCTGGGCCCGTGATAGGAGTTTGTAAATACTTTCCAAGGAAGTTACTGGAATAACCATTGTCCTTTATTTTAGGTGTGGGTAAGAGCTGCCTCCTCCTGAGATTCGCTGACAATACGTTCTCTGGCAGTTACATTACAACTATTGGTGTTGACTTTAAAATAAGAACTTTAGAAATAAACGGTGAACGTGTAAAACTACAAATTTGGGATACAGCAGGCCAGGAAAGATTTAGGACTATAACAAGTACATACTACCGAGGGACTCACGGTGTCATCGTTGTTTATGATGTTACTAATGGAGAGTCCTTTGCTAATGTAAAGAGATGGCTTCATGAGATTGAGCAAAATTGCGATGTAGTTAATAAGGTCCTAGGTAAGAATTGTTCAACTCACCTTTTGTATTTTTTTTAGATATTTACTGTTTTATTGGTATGTAACATAATAATAAATTTAAGAATTTAAGTATATTTTAAGGACTCCCAATTGTTCACCACAATAATATTAAGATTGTAAGGGTATTTGGGCGTTATACTTTAATATACTGTAATCTTTTTTTCAGTTGGCAATAAGAATGATTGTCCATCAAGGAAAGTAGTAGTTACAGAAGATGCCCAAAGGTTTGCAAATCAAATGAATATACCTTTGTTTGAGACTAGTGCAAAGGAGAATATAAATGTGGAAGAAATGTTTTTGACAATTACCAAAATGGTATGTAGACACTCAATTTTGTATATAATTTTACTATAAAACAACTGTTGTGCAAATAATAAGACTGGCCAAGTAACAGTTACATATATGTTTGTTTTAAATGGTTGGTTCTAATATCATTGAAAATCAGTACTATTAACTAAGAAATATTAAAACTTATAATAATTTTGAAAAGATACCATTAGTGAAATAACACTCAGACAGTTTATGCTGTGATAAAAAAAGGTTATATTATTTTATTTAAAACTGTACTTCTATCATTTTATTAGAATAAATAATGGTACCTTTTATCTTTTTTATATTTTATTGTGTTCAATAATCTATAGACAATTATACTATGTAGACAAGTATAGTATATATATTGTGTAATACACAACAATGAGATGCTTATCTTTTTTAAAATTCTATTCTTAATACACAGTGTATTAAAGGCTCATTTCCCTTTGCCTACATTTAAATTGAAGTAACTATTGTCATGCATGGTCTAAAGAACACACATTTCCTGAGCTCCAATACTTATTTTATCTGTACCTTGGCAAGACAAGTTTGAAAGTATGAAAAAGAAGCTTCAGTCTACATAGATCTACATGGTAGGACATAGGACATAGTTAATAGGCAGACATACATGAAATAAAAGTACTACATACTCCTTTGTGTAATTAGGAAACATATATTTAAATTTATTTTTGAAATTTTAGTGGATTAAGTGTAACAACAATGGTTATGACTATTTTTACCCACTGGAATTAAATCTATATTGTTTGATATGAGGCATCTATTAAGTCCTTGTAAAATATCTCAATACTATTAAATTTCAGGTTCTCCGATCAAAATTGGAAATGAAAGAAAGGCAAAATGTATCACCAAATGATGTAGTTAATATAAGAAAAAGCCACAGCAAAGGCAGAAAGAAATGCTGTCAGTAACTAGGGCATATAACCAGGGATGTCGCTATATTATGCTCAAAATGAGATGTTGCACAACCCTGCTTGACAGGTACTTTGGCCATGTAATTTTAAATACCAATGACGCCTTAAATGTTTTATTTTAAATAATATAAACACATGTATTGACAGCTAAACAAAATTGTATATCAATATACAATTTTATGTCCAGCACAACAAAACAAAATATTAAGGTTTTAATTTGTATGCTATGATTTGAATGTGGTCCAATTACATACGGTTTTTAAAAAATCCAGATTGTGATACAATATACTTACAAGAAAATTATTTCAATTATTAAATTCTAATAGACCAATTTATTAGCAATATTCCGCAAAAAAACACTTGAACATACTCAGGATGTTATCTCAATGTTGAAGGCTGGACGCATGGTCGCTCCAATGTTGAGGCGAAACATGGGTCAAGTGTTGAGGGTTTTTTTGAATAGAGATAATAAAATGGTCTATTAGAATTTATACTATGGATTTCTGCAAAGTAGTGCCTAAATTCTATTAATTATATTAAAATTATTATTCAAAAACTATGATTATGTTAACCATAACAGCAGCATATAATTCTCAGTTCCTTTTTACAGCTGATCAGGGACATGTTTTGTTGGGGGCCAAATTCTATAGTATTTTGTTTTGTGTTAATCTCTGAATGAAGTTATTCCAGCCCAACATCTTTTATCACTTGAAATAAACTTGCAGTGCTGGGTGCACACTCATGGATAAGGGCATGATAAGGAATCTTTGACTCCAAATATTACATTAAGATAATGAAGGCTTAGTATAATATAATATAAGAATGTATTCCCATTTTTGAATTTGTATGATGGAGTGTCATGTGAAAATTGTATAAATGTATACTTACCATTAGTTAATTTTAAAATTACTTTATTATTATTCCAATTTGTATTCAGTACAGGCTATTAGTGTCATCACATAGAGAGGATTAGACCAATAGTAGTATTCAAAATGTTCTTTGAAAGTATTATATTTAAACAACTAAATATGTAAGTTTTATGTTTTGAAGACCCACTTTATCAGGGACCTAATCAAGTAATCTCTAACAAAATAACAATTTCATACTTTGAGTCCAGTGTTATTGAGATGATATTTCTATTTTTTTATTTTAAAAATTGGCAAAGTATAAAATTTATTGACTTCTCATATTATTATTTGGAATTAATCAATTGCTGCATGCTATCAAATTTTGTCTCAAGTGTAAAAAAGGAACTCATTATATTATACTTAGGTTAAAATTTGCCAAAATCTTGAACTATTTTACTGGTTTTATCAATGTATTTTTGCCTTTTAATTCTGTACATATTATGTACTGTGGGCTAATGTTTGGCACTTATGTAAATGCATTTTATTATTTTATTAAATACTCTTTTGTATGTGCTTGTTTTTATTATGAATATATTTTAGTAAAAACAATGGGACCGGTCTGATTAAGAGCAAATAATTTATTTTTATTGGTACTCATATTTATTAATAAGAATTATTGTTCATACCAGCATCTTAAAGTGTAAATAGATGATATATTTTGCCCGTAATACCCCAATGTGTTTTTATTGTTGCCTTTCATTTAACCTTTTGACAGTTTGATACAATTTAGTTTAAAAAAAAGTATATTGCTATAAATCTCTTCTCAACTCTTCAGAAATTGGCGAGCCGCATTAATGAAAAATGTTAAAAAAAAAGTTTTTTTCTTTTTTGAGGCTCTGCTGAAAACTGCATAAATTGTAAAGGATGCAATGTGAAAACGATAATGGATGTGGATTCTTTGAAACGCGGTGTCGCATTTTTAGACTGATTGGTAAATTAGAATTTTTCGATATTTGCATTATTAAAGTAATAATAATGCATACAGCGCTACTACATAAAACAAAAATATGATACTTTTGATTCGTTAATTAGTTAAAGTATACCTACAAAAATGAAAACTTATGGGCTGCTATGTTAAATAGCTTTGTTGATGCCACCCCGCTTGCTCCCCGCTCTGATGGGTATGCAGCCTCAGGTCAGGGTCAGGACTCGGCGCTACTTGCGTGTACGGTGTATTTGAATTTGGAACATAGGGGAACGATGTTGCCATTAAAGAATATGTAACAATTTTAAAAATATTCGCACGGAAATCAATTATATTTTATAATTTATATTCTTCATTGCATTTTCCAAGCAGCACTGCTGCGAAGTGCAATAAAAATAACAACTTGTACAATGTACAACTTGTGATTTCTTAGTCTTTGGTGTTATTCTTTAAACTCTGTGGTCCTAAGTGTCACATAAATGATAAAAGTCACATTTGACATTCTCCAAAGTCCCTATTAGAAAACTCACATTTTGCAAATTTATTGAATTTGGAGTTTTCCAAAGAAACCAAGATGTCTTTGTGGGCGACTATAAACCGTGCTATTTTCAAGAGAACTTCAACATTTGCCTTGGCTGTTGTGGGTGGTTCCTTCTTCTTTGAAAGGACGTTTGAAATAATGTCCGTTTCTATATTTGAAAGCATCAACAAAGGAGTAAGTTAATTGTTATGTAATTTAGTTCGAGCTAAAACAGTGTTTCTATTAAGCTTAGTATAGATAGATAGATTTAGTTAATAGAATTATTCGTACTGTAGAGGACATTATGGAATGTTGTTTTATTCGTTTTTGTGTAGTATATTTTAACTTTCAACACTTGGCTTACGTTCAGGTCCATTGCTACCTACTACCTAACACAGTACATTTCTTGTAGTGAAACATTGTTAGTTATGAAATCATTATTTTCTATGTCTTTTCAAATATACCTATTTCCTACTGATTAACATATAAAACCTATGGGTCCAGAATGTCATTTCTAGTTTGATATGTATGTCAATAGATAGTACTTTTTCTGATTTTAAGTATTATCAATTGGTTCTAAACATTTGGCCACAACCTTATTTTTCTATATAAAACAGGGCATTGAGCAGTAGGCTCACCTTATGTTAAGTGACACTGAGGGCGTGCAAGTATGTAGTTCTGTAAAACTAATTTAATGATGTTTAATTATTTCAGAAATTATGGAAGGATATCAAGCACAAATATGAAGAATAGATAAATACAATTCAGTCATAATGTAATAATTTATTAGATTTATTTGTTATTTCAATAAAGTAATTTTATTTCAAAGACAATAAAGTAAGTTTTTTATTTACTAGTAAATGACTAGATTTTAAGGTTATTAAACAAATTATTCATATAATATAACATTTTAAATAGCTATTCTATAATTTAAGGATATAATATTTAATTGATTTTATCAATGACATATTTTACCTTTTAGAATAATTTTAGATTTTTAAAATAAATGCAACTTAGCTTAGTTATATACTATTATAACATTATCCTACAAATTCAATACAATAATTTTTAGTTATATATAACATTTTCATTTAAATAACTATTTTCATTCATTTTCTTACCAATTAAGTTTAAAATAGACTGTGTCAAATTTAGTGTAAAGACAACAAGTCATAATTTTGCCTTAAAACATTTAAACAAAGTGGAATTTTTTAAAACAATACATTTTTTATGTATGTGTTTGCAAAATATTCTATAAGAGGTTCTACTCTAATAATGCTGCCATACATTAATAAAAACAGAATCAGCAACAGTCATACATCTACGAAAGTATGACAAAAGTGCTTTCAATATTTTCCAGAAGTATTTTAGTAACAGATCCAAATAACTATGATTACCAAGAAAAATCTCTGTGTTAATTAAAGGACATAATATGTTATGCATCTTCCAACATAACGCTTTGCTTATAGGTACTTTTAATCCAACTTCATGCACCTTCTTTCTTTGTTATGACCTGAAACATTACAAATATGAAGAAGCGTTACTTTGACATGATTTTGGTTGTTAAGTCAGATGTGAATTTCTCAATGAGTTTTAGATTTTGTGAAGTAATTATTTTCTTGACTAAAATATTCTACATTCAATTTAACAAGTTTGATCATATTTTGAAAATATTACTTGAATATTTGTCTCATTTTTTATCTTGTAAAAAATTTTAATATGAGCAATTTTATTTTTATACAAGTTAAATGGACTGAAAAGATATAGTTGCATGTAAATACACCTGTTGTTTCGATATCTTATATAATCTTCGTCAGCCAATGTGTCACCAGACGAAGATGATGGCAGAGATCGTGGCTGTAACGGCAGAGGCGTGTCATGGCGAGGTTCTTCCGCGAGGGCACAGATTATATCTACTAATAACGGCTGGGCTAAAGTCCTTATTGAGTCTTGGTGGGCGACCTGCAAAACAAAAGTTTTACAATTGCTTCCTGTGGCCCATGCTTACCACAGATATCCTGAAACTTGCACATGTAACAAGGTCAAAGTCATGGCTAATGAAGCTAAATAAATTCATGCTTTATATATTTCAATCTGTATAGAGAATTTTTAATTTTACATACAGAATGCAGTTTTGCAAAGGGGTGGAATCACCAAAATTCCTTGAATCCTGAAGTCATTAACGTTCTTTACACAACAACAATATTGATTTTAGTTCATTAAGACTTATTTACAAAACTGGATAGATAGATAGATAGATGAATGGCACAAAGAAAGTAAAAAATACTGCCAGAAAGACTTGTAAAATAATAAGATTAATTGTAAAAGAAGCATAATCAATTATTGATGCATTGTATTTGGGTGTATTTCACAATGTTACTATTGTTCTATCTCGTGTAATCCTGCTTATAGCTAAATGTTTCTTACAACAAGTATTGCAGTGACAAAATACCAGTTCAAAGTGATGAACAATCATTTTCAGAGCATACTCCTTGATATCAGCTGCTCGCATCCGATCAGCAGCCTGAAGTATGGCTATCACATTATCTGGAGATACATTACTTTGTAGATTGTGTTTGCAGAACACCTGCAGCCGGTTGTTTGTAAATCCTTTAATGGAGAAAATATGTGTCACTTGTGTGGGTTTTATACTTGAATAATAACTATATAATATATATATATATATATACTAAAAAATAACTAATATTTATTAACTTGTATTGAAATATATTTACATGCAATTTTTTCACTAACAAAAGTGATTAGTGGGTGGCCTATCAAATATATTATATGTAATAGGGTTTTTAAAAAACCAAGAAGAAAGGAGTATGTTACCGTAATAAATGGGAGCTTGGAAGAGATATAGCGAATCTTCAGTAGGCATATTTGTGTCACCATAGTACATATACCGCAGAAGAGAGTCGAACGCTTCCTCTGAAGGGATCGTGTCGCAGATTTGAATCTAAAAAAATATTGTATTTTATAAAATTTGTATTTTTATTTCTCAATTTTCATTAATAATTTTTCATATATGAAGTGATTTGTTATCTTATGATTGGAAACAATAAAAAATGGTGATCAATGGACTTTTCGTCAGTTACCCGGAAAATATAACGGATTTTAAAAAAAAATATTCAGCAAATTAAGATCAACCCCATTGAAGTTAATAAAAAATTTAGGTTGTCAAATATCTCCCTTCCGCCTTTTTGTCTATTGAAATTGCGGTTATGACAAGGCTACAGAGCTCGTATCTGGCCATACTATACATAATTTGAAAGGTCCTGACATAACCTACAAAACGATGCGATTAGTTTGGATATTGCGTTCAACAGTTATAGATGTGTAAACATGGAGTTCACTAACGCCGAAATTCGTGCTATTTTAAAGTTTTCCTTCGTTAAGGCAAATCCGCTAGAGAAACGTTCCGTGAAAATAATGGTGTTTTGGGGATGGTACTCTTCACTTCGAACCGCGGAGGAATGGTTTCGACGATTCAGAGCCGGTGAAAACGACACCATGGATAAGCCAGCCGCCGGATGACCTGTGACGACAAATACCGATCAAATCATGGACTACATCGAGTTAGACCGGCATGTGGCATCTGTGACATCGCCCAGGAGATGGGAGTTATTCACCAAACCATTTTAAACCATTGCAGAAGGCTGGATAAAAAAAAAGCTTGATGTTTGGGTGCCGCATGATTTGACGACCTCTGGACCGAATCAACTCAGGGGGGGGTTTGGGGGGAAAAAAGGAAAAACCCCCCCCCTTTTTGGAGGGTGGGGGTGTCGGGCGACGAAAAATGGATCACATACGACAATTATCAAGCGAAAACGGTCGAGGTCAAGGCCGTGAAAGGGCAACCCAAAAAAGGGGGGGGGGGGGGGGTTGGGGGGCGAGGAAGGTTTTGCTGTGTTTTGGTGGGATTGGGAATCAAAAACCCCACTATGAGCTGCTCCCATATGGCCAGACGCTTAATTCTACCATCTACTGCGAACAACTGGACCGCTTGAAGTAGGGGATCGACAAACAGGAAGGGTGTAGTGTTCCACCAGGACAACGCCAGATCACATACTTGTTGATACCGTCAGAGGCTACGGGAGCTCGGATGGGAGGTTTTATTACCCGCCAAATATCAATGATTACCACCTGTTCCTGTCCATGGCGAACGCCCTTGGTGGTTATTGAACTCAAAAGAGGTTTGTAATTGGCTGTCCGATTTCGCAA
This sequence comes from Pontia daplidice, assembly GCA_963693355.1. NCBI lineage: Eukaryota > Metazoa > Arthropoda > Insecta > Lepidoptera > Pieridae > Pontia > Pontia daplidice. The sequence continues at coordinate 3,021,577 of CAVNZL010000139.1, forward strand.
ATAAGGAGGGGGCAAGGGAGGTATTATGAAGTTGCCGAGATGGAAACAGACGAACCGGCGCATATTGAACAGTCTAAATTATAAACATTGATAAAGAGCAAAAAAGGAAAATGCACATATTTTCCACGTCAGTGCTAGCACAGCAACCTACCAGAAGCGGTATTTCAGTCACCTTTGATTGCAGATGATTTCAGATGCCAACTGTCACAAAATGAACTTACGTTTACAATATTATCCTGCGGTGAGAAAGACCTAAACATGGCTTCAAAGTAAGCCGCTCTCGCCGCGAGTATGGAGCGATGGGCGGGCCTCAAGGAAGAGCCCACTCGCAAGCGGACGTCGGCCAGTTCCACGCCGCCCGACGACACGAACACGCACATATCTTGCTCAAGATTCGTTCCTGTTCAGCAAATTTATCACTTGCACTACATTTCAAGTGATTTTTTGTAATGTTGGCCTGTTACTTCAGTTTATTTTTAAGAACATTTTCAGCTAAAAAATTGTGGTGAGTGTTTCTGTATGTTTGTTACTTTATCACGCGCTACATGAGAATTTGATATCCTGGATGTCCACAATCCTTTATAAGTAGATATTAATTACAATTTATATGTATATTATTATATTATATACTCATATGTAATGTTATTCATAATACTACATTCCATATGTAATGATGTGTCTGTTTATTAACGCGAGTGAATCACCTAGTTAATCAAAAATAAGATTAACAAGATTTCAATTTAATATAGCAATTCAGTTGTACTTGTGAAAACTTTAAATTTTATGTATGGTACAAAGACCTATATTTTGATAAGATATACTCCAATATCTTACCAATAATCTCTTCCTCCGAGTCCTGTTGAGCAGCTGTGGGCAGTTTAGAAGGTGGTTGCTGCCTACGCCTGATCACCTCAACCATCAATTGTTGCTCCATTTGCTCAAACTCGGCAGACATGACGATTGGCGTGAAATTATAGTCTTTAACTACGAACCTGCAAATAAAATGTGTACTTATTCAAATTTAAATAATATCCTATTTTTGTTTGTTTTTTGACTGACTCAACATTAAAAATTCTCAAAGGCATGAAAAATAATTGTGTATAATAAAGCTCTTAAAATAAAATTATTATAAAATTTAGATAATGAGAATCTAGATAAAAACGCGTTTAAATTTATAGATTTCACTAAATTTTCATAAAGTACATGTAGTTTTGTTTGATACAAGTTTAGACTAGATTAGACAACTTTGTCAAATACCTTGTAACCTCACTGACAACATTATTTATCAATATTAATCAATTTGAGATAATTTTTAATTAATTAATAATTTAATAAAAAGGTGTAATTGAACGCCAGCGCGTGGTTTTAGGCTCTTAATGATAAGTGATAATTAGAAACAAGTACTCACCTCAAGCAATACTCTTTAATACAGGCCAGATTAGCCTGATGCGCCGCGTGTAGGGCTTGAAGAACGTTGCCATAGCACAGGTTCGCGCGAAGATATCTTGCGCAAAGGCCGCGGAGACGTGGGATCTTAAGACGTAGCGCCAATCGCAGCACTTCCATAACAAGTAGCATTGTCGCTGGCGACGCTGGATCTTCATCTGATAGTGTTTGTTTGATCGATAAAAGTCCCTTGGATTCCCAAAAAATTGGATTCCCAATTTCAAATCATAGACAAATTATATCAAACAAAACCCGTTATTCGATTTTCAAATGTAGGAAATCTATGTATTTCATTGATTCATATATTGTCTATGTTATTGGAACATATTTAAATTAGCTACCATGAAATTACGAGAAATTAATTTTTTCTGATCAAATCATAGGTTTATTTGTTACGCCAATTGAATAAATAATGTATCGATTCAAAGCCTATTTTATTTATACTAAAAAAGCCTTAAAACATTTTCTCACATTCGTATATTATTAAAAATGCATCCTTTATTTTTGCTCGCGAGTAATTTAAATTAAAATGCTAAACGCTTTTATCCCACTCAATATTATATATAAATAAATTATTCGCATGTATTAAAGCAAGCGTGTGACCACGTGGGTTGATTTAGTTGCTTTCAAAATATTGAATTCAAAAGAAATCATAAAAAAAACAGAATTTAGCTTAGCCAGACTTAAAAACTATGATTAAAACAATGAATAGTGGGACCGGAAAGAAATTCTTGATTTTTATATGAAAATAGCTTACCTTTCTCAGTAGGATCAATCTTATCCGTATAAATATAGTTCAGTATCATTCGGAATGCTTCCGGAGTCGCTTCCGGTAGTCGGACCACGAGTTGGGGCTGTGACTTGTATGAGAACTGCTCAGACGGATCCTCTTCACCGGCTTCTATACGCCTCATCAGCTCTTCTCGAGCTTCCCTGCAAGTACAGTCTACAGTTTAGATAGAGAAATTGGAAGTCAGGACGTCATAAAAACAAATGATGAATTAAAAAAAACAGATACAGAAACTTAAGGGCCATATCCAAGGGTGGTTATCGCCTAAAAATTTATATTTGCTGCATTTTGTTCATGTTCATTCGGTTATAGCTTGATGGCAGACAGCCTTTCTTAATAATATTTTATTATTAATACCATCTGTGGTGTCACCCACATTAGTAAAAATAATTGTCAGGCGGTTTGGAAAATGTTTCCTCGTTTTATTTATGAGCCGTTCTCGTAAGCGATAAACGACCTATCCATCCAACACAAAAATATGATTTAAGCACGTTCAGCCAAACAAAGACTATAATTTTGGTATAGACAAAAAAAAATTTTTTCTTACATTTCAGGAGATTTTAGTTTAGTTTTCGACCTTTGGTATATGAAATATACCCACTTAATCTTAGTACGTAGATATTGCGACCGCGCGGCTAACATGGCCTGATGCGCAAGCACAGGAGTCTCTTCAGCGCCGACTAGCAAAGTGACGTCACAAAACTGTTGCGACTTCAGTATACGACCAAAGTCATCATGCAAGGTGCATCGAGGGTAGTTTGACAACTGAAAAAAATCGAATGTTAACAATACTTTGAAGTGCACATAAAAAAAAGACGATGTTGCCACATTATATTTACTAAACTTTTAATAGTAGTCTTAGAATGCTGATTCGCATTACACTATTTCGTTATGTGGTGTATAAAACAAAAAAAAAATCTCTTTGGGAGGAAAGTTCGCGTGTAAAGTTCATGAGCGTAATTTATAAATAACGTATACTTAATAACCTGAAAGCGATAGAGGTCGCCACTCCGCACGTTATTGTCCACTGTACCACCAAAGACGTACATAGCGTCGCCTACAACCGCGCCTGCGTGGAATAAACGGCCCGAAGGTACTTGGGAGTCTGGAGCCACTTGCACGACTGACCTGATTTATTAATGATTGTAACTGGTAACATTTATAACTAATAATAATAAAACGCGGTTGGTTACGCCAAAGGTAAACTATTTATAGCGTGTATATAATACTTATTAAAAACACATATTAAATACAACCAGACCAACAATTATTCATATCACATAGGTGTTAACTACATACTTGGGATAAAACCCAGGACCCTCTATTCGCCATGATGACCATTGCGCCATTATGTCATATACACCTAGTCCAGCCATAAGTTCTGTTACAAATGAAAATGCATTTTTGTAATAATGTAATATGATAAAGATTATATGGCTCCATGTCTTGTGTTCTTTAACACCCCAATCCATAATGTAGTTCAATAGGAATACGAAAAAATATGTGATTTGACGCAAATCGAAACAATCTTTTAAAATAACACTGTTCCAAATTCAAAATAATCAAAACTTTTAAAAAATAAAGTTTTTGTGTAATATTATTTATGGCCAGACTAGTTATGTATATAGTAACAGATGTTATAATAGGAAAGAAGGAGGAGAACTATATTATCTATACATAGGGAAGTGCCAAATATTTATATAAATTTGAAGAGATCTATTTACAAGAAATTCGTTTTTGTAAAACTTGGTAATGCTTACCACATCTGAGTATCCAAGTCATAGCAGTGTAAATCCGAGGGTAGAGTGCTGTCAGCAGCGCCTCCGAAGACATAAAGGTGTCTTGCGTGGTGTACCATGACGTGTCCGTAGCGACGCGCAGGCGCAGGTCCCGCGCTACGTAGGAGGTGTTCTGTACATACCCGGCTCCATCTGTTGAATATACAAAACCTCAATCTTTTATGAATTTTTAAATTTTGTCTTTATAATAAAATTTTATTTTTATGCGTCTACGCCTACCCCCAGGAATTACAATTTAGGTAATTTATAAAACAAAATCTCATCAAAAGAAGATGAAAACATATTATTACATTTTTACCTTGATATATAGCAGATTGCAAGCAATTTCAGAACTAAGTTCAAACTAGAGTTTTGTACCTTTTCATATAAGAACATATGGAATAATTATAAGAAGATTAGATATACATATGATTTTTTTTCAAGTTATAAATAAATGTGAGTGCGCACTGCTTCAAACTGTATCATTAATAAAAAAAGAGAAACATGTTACAACATCAAACACTGTGTGTTTTTAATTTAACAGCTACACTATCGTTATACTTACGTATGTGTTTCGAAATCAAACTGAAAGAGGGCATTAGTTATCTTGGCTCCACTTTGCCCACTGAATACAAACATATTGTTTCGGGCAACAGCAACGGGAAAATTACAGCATGTTGGTGGACATTCTCCTTTTTGCTCAATCTTTTCCCATTGATGGTTTTCACCCTGCAATTAATGATTGTGGTCAATATAATTTTTAACAAATTTAAATTATATAAGCATAACCTGCAAAGAACATTAAGGAAAATGAAGCCTTTATAACATAAAAGCAACATACCACTAAATTGCACGTCCACATATCATTTAGTCGAGCATTGCCATCATAGCCAGCAAATATCCAGAGTTTATCATCATACACAGCTGCACCATGGGCTGACCGTGGTACTGGTTCTCTATAAAGAGTTTGTTAATTACAAATTTGAATTAGTTTTACTATAATAGAAGAAAAATAAGTTAATTGAACAAGAGCTGGTGTTCTGTAATATCTGGAATGTGATGTGACAACTATATTACTATATGTTGTGTATATAGTATAAAATAGCTAGGAGTCTCATCTATGGGAAATTTGGGTGCCTATATACCTATGGTGCAGCATTATCTAAGTAGTGGCATGATTTAAAAATAAAAACTATCCCTGTAGAGAACATATCTGTAGTGTTAAATGTCATATGCTTATGCAGAGTCCCTAAAGACTTTGCATAGATTGTTTAAAATAAACAACATTGAATTTAATACTATTATTACAAGAATATTTTGTGTTTTGCTTGATGAAAGTCAGACGGCAAGTTTGTAAGATTAGGTTATGTTAAAATTTGTTATTTTCTAGAAATTTCTACATATTTACTTACTGCCCTGTAAATTTCCATTGTACCCACTGTGCATTTGGGAACTTATATTCAAAAAGATCATTTTTATTAGTGAGATTGGAGTTAGCAAGGATATCTCCAGTATAGCCTCCAAAAACAAACATTGATGAACGATGTACCTATAAATGACCAAGATACATAATTATGTGAATTTAATGTATCATACTTTATCAAATAACTGTTTTTTTTAAACCTAATTTTAAGCATAAATAAAAATATATTCAGAGTAATAGGAACTTATGAGATTCCCAAAAGACCAATTATTGGCAGAACTATTATTTATATTTTATCATTGGTTTGATATATGAACAAGAAAAATTGAGTGAATATGTTTATACTTACTACAGCAGAATGATGATATCTAGGTGCTGGTGGAGTGCCCATACATCCTGTTTTAGTCCAAGACTTCTCCCTTATATCAAACCTAATCAGATCATTCAGCATAGACTTCCCATTATCACCTCCAAAAACATATATTGCATCCTTATATGCAACTGCTGTGTGCTTACTTCGCCTAAAAATATATTTGTCTTTGGGTTAAATTTTTAACAATAAGTCCTCCATTTTCGCTTAAAATATGTATCAGTAAATCCTTAGTATCAATTCCCACCAATATAATTGTTATAAGTTTGTACTTACCTTGCCCCAACAAATTCATAGCATTCAGACATTCTTTTCCATTTATGAATTGTTTCAAATGGGCCAAATTCCATCCTAAGACTTATATCTAATTCATTAGGATTGCGTAGTTGTTCTGTTATCATTTTGGCTATATTCTGCATCCTGGCAGACTTTTCTATAAATATATAATGAGAAAGTTGTTTTGTCAATATAATATTCAATAAGAAATGTAAATAAGTTGATTTTAAGGAAATATGTATTACTGAATGCAACAAAATTACAGCAATATGTACGAAAATAAACCGGAAAAATGGGTCGGTTCTAGGCGGAATAGATTGTTTATAGGAGATTCCAAGTAGGTCAACGCAAATATCCAAAAATATTCTAAAACATCACAACACATGTCAGTTTCCAAATATCTTCTAACATACCTTTAAAGGAGGAATGTTGGGAAGACAGGATGAAAGAATATGTGTACTTTTTAAAGAAATATTTAATCCTCTTATTCAGAGAATCTTATTCTGATATCTTCGCTTTCTTCTCAAGAAGTTATCAATAAATTCAATTAGATTTCCTCTAGAATAATATTTATTTACTAAAAAATTATCAAACTATTTTAATTAATTTTCAAATTATAGCGAATCTCGATATTATTTATTCGTATTTATTATTGTTAGTTCCATTTAGTAATTTTGTAATATCCACAGACTAGGATGACTATGTAATGACTAATGACAGTGATAAACTACAAAACTTAAATTAGTTAAGTGACACTGACAATTGTGATCAAGATTACGACGTACATCCAAAACTTAGCCTAAGAAGAAAAAGGTACATGAACACAGTAATAATAATAGCTAACGGGAATTAAGCATTTCGTGAAATACAAAAATCACTATTTAGCGGAGAGATAAAGATAGGAGAAGATTACGTAAAATATATTTTAATTATAAAAACAAATTATAAAAAAAAATATTAAAAAAGATGTAAATTACCTATTCATTTACAATTTAATATCAAAAAGAGAATTTCATAATTTAATGAAGGAGATCCTTAAGGATTTGACTAAAAAAGATGAGATATGAAAAGATGCATCTTTTAAAGGAGCGTAACTTATAATTAATCAGTAACATTCAAGTTGCCGGCGAAAAAAAGACGCATGGTTATAATTCCTCAACCGAATGCAGAATTTTTTACTGCGATCAAGTGCATCGTGTCACAATCTTACTAATATAGTACAGATATAAGGGTCCACGTAGAAGAACAAGAGATAAAGCTAATATGGTTTTAGTGTGAATAGGTAGGAGCTTGAAAGACTAGAAAATTCGAAACAGCGGAAAATTGACGATTTCCTTTAAGTAAAGTTTTATTAAAAAACACAAGAGGTTGACTCGTAGGAATTTTAAATTCCTACAAAAAGTCAAGGCCAAATCATCAAGGTATATTCGTGGGAGTTAGGACCAATTCTTCAGCAGTCAGTTAAGCTAATGCAATTCGAGCTCTTATAAAATTATAAAAAGCAAATCTAATAAATCCATATACGTAAAAAATAGAAACGCAATAAATATAATTTTCATTACTGTGCTTTATTCAAAAAACATAATATTATCTGTGACGTTGCATATTGAAACCTGTGATTGAAATTGAAAGTCAAAAGACAACGGATATTAATTGTCTCCGTTAACCGCTTGTTTCATATTTATTATTTGCATTTGTATTTTTCTAACAATAGTTAGTTGTGAGTCATTAAATTTTATAGCCTTTAATTCTTTAACAAGTTTTTTATTTCCTTAAATAAAATGTCTTCACCGGTGAGTTTAAATCATAATGAAATAACTTAAGAACTGTTTTGACATTAGTTAGTCTTATGTTTTGTTTGCAGACTGAGGAAAGTGTGAGGCGCAATAGTGAGAGCGAGGGTGATGCGGAGTCTCCAGAACACGACCCTCACTTTGAACCAGTCGTATCATTGCCTCTAGTAGATATTCAGACCAACGAAGAAGATGAAGAGGAGCTAGTAAAAATTCGTGCACGGCTGTACAGATATGATACCGGCGACCACGAATGGAAGGTTGGTGCATTTTTCTAAAACATTTATTGTAGCAAGTAGTAGTTCAATATAATATTTTACTTTAACCATATTGTTATTAATCATCACCTAACCATACATGATTATTTAAGAAATTCTATATATTTTTAGGAACGTGGTACAGGTGACATAAAATTACTTCGCCACAAACTAAACAATACTGTAAGGGTTGTGATGCGACGTGACAAGACACTTAAAGTTTGTGCCAATCATTTTATAACTCCCGATATAAGGATGAATGTGCATTGTGGTTCAGATAAGGCATTTAATTGGTCCGTTTTTGCTGACTTTGCTGATGAAACCATGAAACAAGAATTGCTTGCTATCAAATTTGGCTCTGTGCAGAGTGAGTTTGTATAATTAAAAAAATATTTAAATTGTTATTCATTGATTTAAGTAAGGTTCTGTATTTATTGCATATCTATTTAAAAACACTAATAGCAGATGAAATTTATTTTATTGAACAGATGCAGAACTATGGAAAGCAAAGTTTGCGGAAGCTCAAGAGATTGTAAGAACGAAATGTAGTCTTTATACCCAAGATCTGTCTTCAGATGATGAAAGCAGTATTACTAGAAGTGAAGACACTGACACACCAGAACCTAAGTTCATTGAAAAAACAGACGAGGACTTGAAGAAAGATTCTCTAGGGAATGATGGTATTGTATTGAAATTAAAAGACCTCAAAGTGGATAGTGAAAAATCTGAATAAGAATTTGATATTGCCTGGGGTGTAGTCTGAAAGATTATATTTTAGTACCACGACAGTCAATACAATAATACCTTTTGGAAATATTTAAAGTATATAGTAGTAGGAATACATAATGTGTTCTATAATTTATGATTACATAATTCAGTAAGTTGTTTTATATTTTCCTTTATTTTTATATTTGAACTGTTGACTGACTGTTGAACACTGCCTGGTTTAGTACTTTCAGACTGCATTCTTTTCCTTCACCGAAATTTCCAAAATAAATAGTTCTTTAATTTTTAGTGATAAAATGTACTGTGTCATTCATTATTTATAGATATTAGGCATTTTAAGATAGCATTTTTACTTTATATTTAGATTTAATATTTTTATATAAATTAATTCACTAGGGCTTTATAATGGCTATTGTTGTTTATGCCATAGTGATATTGGGATTTGATAGAAAAAATTAATGATATTTTTTCATCCAATATACAAGCTGATGTGATTTACATTTGTCTAGTGTCATAGATGGCTTGGTTATTTTTCCCTCACTTTTAGAAACATAAGGACAGAATTAGGAGGATTCCTAAGGCTATTTTAAAATAAAATGGCAAATGCAGCATATCAAAATGATTTGTAAATTAATACAAATAAATCTCAGAAATAAAATGTTCTTTATTTCAAACCCTTATTGTGCAGCTCTATTTTATATAGTTATGTCAGTAAAAATCTGAATAATCTATATTGTATGAACTACATACCCTTAAATACTTGCAATCTATTATTATCAGTGCTATCTTTACACGACTGGTTAGATATTGTGTAAGTTGAAAGAATATAACACACTTCAAATGTCTTATTTTAAAGTAATATATTTTACAGTTCATCTTTATATTTAATTTCATGAAGTTGGAATGATTGAAGAATGTTTAGTCTTTGTGCCATGTCTAATTTTTTTTCATCAGATAATTTGCCACTCATAACCTTTTTTACACGATCATTTTCACTCTTGACAAAATCATCACCTTTGCTTAGAATCTTTTCCATTATAGTTTTATATATTTTTCCAGTATTTTCATTCTGTAAGTGAAATTTTAGAAAGTAAATGAATAAAAATTAATATTAAAAAAAAATATTTGATAATTTTCAGTAAAATTTGTTTAGTTTACTAGTCTTGGCAAATAACTTGGCCACATTCTGTATATGAAAGATTCCACAGGTATAATAATAATAATTTTATTATAAAGCCTAATAACAATGTCTCTCTCTAATTGTTAACATGCTGCAGTATTTTTAATCATTTACAGAATATGTTAATAGTGAGCTTTATATTTTTCTTTTAAAGGTTATTTATTAAATACATTTAAATAATTACCTTGGCGTCAAGTCCTTTGAGAGCATCTTCAGCTTTCTTTAAAACATCTTTTCTCTTGTCCTTTTCTGACTTCATGAATTCAATAGCAAGCATGTCAAGTTCTCGCACACATCCAGGAAGGTTTAAATAGATGCCAGTGTTTTGTCTAACAAATCGCCTTAATTGATCAGTCGTAAATCCTTGAGAATCGTCAAACGTAATAGGATCATTTTGACCTTTAAGAAATAGTTTCACTACTGGAAAGTTATCCTTTGTAGCTCCATACTTTTTCGCAAGTTCTGAATTTTCCTTTTCACCATAATCTTTTACGCCGACTTCAGCAATTACTAGTTCTTTAACATCCTTAGCTTCTTTAGCTATCGCAACATAAGCATCGTGTTTATCGCCATATGGAAATGCCACATCAAATTTTACAAGAGATGCGGAGAATGTATTTATTATTTTATCAAATGATACTTCATCTAATTCAATAGAACCGCTAGATGCAGTCACTTTGGAGACCGCAGAAATTACAATTAAAATTGTTAGAACTAACATACATTTCCAGTCGAATGCCATATTGGTGTAATTAAATTAATTTATTATTATTGTAATATTTTGTATTCAAAAACCCAAACAACTTGTGTAAACTGTAAACTAAAATAAAGGCCGGTTATTAACGTAAAAAAAAGTAACAGATCGACCACTGCACAAGTCACAGGGCACTTATATGTTGACAAGATGACATTGACAGTTTCTGACTGCCCTCAAGAACATTTTAAATAAAATCTAGTAAATAGCTCCTGAATTGATGACTTAGTCGGTTACTATTGGTTAATGTAATAAATATGTCGGTCGTGGAGATTTTTGATTGGTTTCAAGGAGGAGGACGCTTGGATTTGAAAAATTGTTTTTTGTTTAAAACCATGCTAATTATAGGTAATCCTATAAATCCTATATATATACCCGTACCTAACGATGAATCCTGAAGGAAAAAAAATGTCTATGCCGATTTTTCAATATTTGGTTGGGATTTGCGTCTGTATATCATCATCGCATGATGATGGAGAAGTAAAGAGGAAATGATGAAGGGATTCATACTGGCGTACAAGTACTACTGCTCTAAAAGCATGTAGTAAATGCGAAAAAATAAAACAATTAAAACATTACGTCCTTATTTTATTCGTATTTTTGATAACATTGTATTACATTACATTTGTTGTAATAGATAGAACACTTATACATCATCTGTAAAAAATCCTACTATCTAATTATCACATTGCACACATTTATGGGGGCTTAAATATTTGTTAAATTCGTTAGCAGGTTAAACCAAATAAAATCATTTCACATCAAACTTACCACCTCTGCACACATTTAATTTGGTATGCTAAACGCTGTTTTTGTAATCTTTTAATTTTCTGGGGACGTCCTTCACTTCTATTGGATTTATAAATCTGTACGAAAAATCGATCGATTTCAAAAATTCTTTTACAATTAGAAAGATGACGTTGAACTGCGTCATATAGACTAAATTGAAGCGCAGACATCAGCTGGTTATATTATTCATTGAGTGTGGGGACATATAAAGCAAAATTTTACTCTACAATTCTACGAAGTATAAAATATCTAAGGTGTTAACCAGGGATATATGGAACCATCATACATAATTTAATGTAAATCGGTTCAATACTTTCTACGCAGTCCGAACAAGCAGACAAAAAAATTTGAAAATAATCTGAATATATGCAATTCCTTTTCTTACATCCCCTGACTCGGTCATTAGCATTTTTTCTATATACAGAAATTCGACCTCTACAGCTTTTTAAGTACAGATATAAACTTAGAAAATTGGATTTGTATAATCTTTTACAATAAATTGCGTTTCGAATGGTATTTCAGACTTTAATTTTATGTAATAAAAACTTTCCATTTACATTGTATAAGAGTTATATTGTATTCAGTATGAACATAAAATATCATTTATTTTTATTATTGCAAGCGTATTTTCCATTTGTTTATTGTTATCTCATACATGAGGCGGAATATGGTAGATCATCGCTTATTTATTTCTTATTATCTTTATCGTTCTCTTTTTTATCTACTTTTAATTGTAAAATTTTTTTTATTCATGGTTTATTTTTTTCATAATATCATTGTTTTATGTAGATTTAAAATTGTTAAGTGGTCAAAATACACCTGATGTAATCAAAAATCAAGAAGTGAGAGCCGCTCATTGGCCTTTAGGCATTATTTCGTTTTATTTGGATGCCAAGAGCTACGGTGAGACCACGTAGTGTTCTTAACTATATTGAACTATTATTATTATATTACGCCTAGTGAAGAAAGTTTATTTTCAGATGAAATAATTGCTCAGCGTATTTATTCAGTAATAGACACCGTGCAAAGTGTATCTTGCGTCAAGTTTAAGCCTGTCACGACCAAGCCCGATAATATCACATGGTTACACATCACTAATCCGCAGAAAACCCGAGAATGTGTTCATAAAACTTGGAATGTTTATGATCGAGAAATAGTAAGTTTAATAAAGACTACCCATAGATTAATTATTTTATACCAAATGAGAGCTGCATTATTTCAAAGATAAACAAATGCAATACCTACTTATGTGCGGTATTTAGGCAATGAACCGCTACTTTTAATGGGTATATGAAATATCTCACAATAATCTACCTCTCTGTGTACTTTACTGAAAACAAGTTCCGACGATTCGTGCCGTTATGATCTGGTTTCTATATTTTCTTTTATTAACTTTTATTGAATTAACACATGATATAAAATTCCCGAAGTAAATATATTAAATGACTTTTCGGCTTTCGGCAAGCATTGACTATTTATCATTAGTTAATATTCATAGACTGTAGTCCTGGGATATGAGTGTCTGAAAGAAAGTGACATTCTTCACGCATTACTCCACGCCATTGGTCTCAGGGACGAAGTAACCCACCCACATCGTGATCGCTATCTTCGAGTGCTGTGGAACAACATTAAACCAGGTAAAATTAGAGCTATCTTTCCTACCGCTAAATGTTAGCGTTGCTTTTTCAGTTAAGCGACGACAAAATTTGAGATAACTTCTTGGATCCTGAGATTGCTAGGATAAATTACAATTCCGGGTAATTATTACGAAACTAAGAGTTCTTCTAGGTTTTTCCGCCTAAATGGTCAAGTCTAGAAAACAACCACAGACTATTGTAGTGTGTCAAGTAATGCAACGAAATAAAGATATTTTCTCACCTTCTATATTTACCACCGGAAGTTAAACAATTTTAAACACAAAATATTTAGTTTTAGAAACACTTTACAGAATATCGTCAACTTTATCAAATGCAAGGACTAGATTCATCAAAAGCTTTGACAGAATACGACCCAACAAGTATAATGCATTTTCATGACCGGGCATTTAGTAGCAATGGACATGCAACCGTTGTACCTATGGTAAGACTTATATTAGATCGCCAAGTACAGCCAAGCAGAGTGCCTATATTATATAGTTCTCTAGAAGTGTCAAAATACTGTTGGATACAAGTAGCAATAATATATGAAATCTCCAAAAAACAATTTCAAGCAGATAACAGGCTACATAAAAGATAATTCACAATCTGTAAATTTGCATAACACGCGTCAAATATATTTTCGTAGTTCCGTTTTAAGAGAAAAAGTACCGTCTTATTCCTGCGTATACTACTACTACTACTACTAGTTACTACGGTGTATCTACTGGTTAAATGTTGCTTGACTGATTAACTGTTTGTATTTTAGATGTCTGGGCTAAAGATTGCCCCATCTGATCACTTGTCACAACTGGATATTATCAAACTAAGACTACTGTTTGAACATGAATGCAACAAAAGAAAAGTAAGTAACGTTATAGATTCGTGCAAAACCGCATTCGTCGCAAATAGAGATTCGGTAATTCCAATGGATAAAGAACTAGTAAATGGTGAGAGAGATGATGATGAAAACGAAGCTATCAGTAATAGATCTAAAGATAAAAGTAATCAAGAGGAAGTTAATAGTAAAAACAAGGAAAGTGGCAACCAAAGTCAAGAAACAGAATCTAATGACAATGGTTCTGACCAGAGTGAATAAGATAAAGATAGTTTATAGTATAATGCATCAACTGAAGGCAAAGTTTTTATAAATAGTGAAAATAAAATATTAGCACAAAAGCTAGCTTAGAAAATAAACATAATAAAACAATTCTACTTAATTATTCATTCAATGAAATAAAAAATCGAAATAATGGTACTAAGAATAATGGTGAATGGAGAACATTTAAAACCAAATGGTACTTTATTTCTTTTCTTAAATATATAAATACAATTATTTTTTTGTTATTTTCTTTATTTAATTTTTGGAAACACTTTGGCTTCGCAATGCACACTGTTCTTTATAGATGAGGTTTAATTTCTGAACATCAATATAGCTTAGGCCTTGCCAGTGGCCCATGGCCCATCCATCATTCTAAAAATAATTAACTAATTTAGTAAAAGGTATATTTATGTCATCATACCTATCTGACCTATTATAATAATAGATTTAAATATTTACTATAATCGTGATGGTTTTCCTTTGATATCATTTTTTATAATATTTACACAAAACGTACTAATATCTTAACTGTACGCACCCATAATGGATACATGATGTTAGTGACACCACCTTTAATTTGTAACCAAGGGTAATGCATAACGCTTTGGTAGTCGTAGGCAAAACCAGCTGCTGCGGCAGGTGGGAGTTTCTTAGCCATTTCAGATTTCATTTCTGCAAACAAAATATATTTTTCTGTTATCAATAAATGTATTGATAAAAAATATGTGTTTTTTTAATAGTGATATTTCAAACCTGGTGTAAGATTTTCCCATACAATTTTAAGAAACGAATCACGATCGTGCATGTTATGTTGATGTTCCAAACCTAACACGTGAACAAATATGTGCAAAAGGTCATTGACCGAATTAAAGCAGTCATTGTTGATGACAAGATCCTGAAACGAGTCTATGATTAGTACAAAGATAACTAAACTCACCATTAAAAAATTAATAGTAAACGTTTTAGAATCTTTCTTAATTTTTATAATCTTTTATATATATTTATTATATTTATAAAAATTAAAATCATATTTTATAAATTTCTAATTTTGATTAACACTCGTATGATTGACTGTAAATACGATATGAAAAGAGAGTTGTATCAACCGAATTAAATGATTAATACAAACACGTACCATGTGTCCATTAGGTCTTCCTGGAGGATGACATTGGCAACCAGGTTCTGACGATTTTAATAAAGTCAATATATTGGCTGCATGTCGTCGGGATGGTGATTTATTACGTTTTATTATTTGGTCGCCTGAAAGTGCTATTAACATTATTTAGGAAAGTAAATATAATACAGCATAAATTAAGTTATAAATATATATTTGTAAAATAGCTGGTGCCTGACTTTGTTAGCGTGGACAGTTTTAAGGATACTGCCTAGGTTCAGTAGGGCGTCCGGTATGCATTGTAAAATTGTACAGGTGTTAACAACAGTGTGTGGGAGTCCGATGTCTTGATACTGGGTGTCAACTCACACACGCAATATTGAGTAAGTTGACATTACCTTTATTTTAATTTTGAGTGCTCGTGAATAATTATTAACAACCTTTTTTAACAAACTAATAAGCCCATATCTATCGATTTACCTTTCGATTTTTTAGAATTGTCCCAACTATCCTTTAAAATTTCATTGTCCGAATCTCTTAGTGGTTCCACAGTAGAGTTAAGGATTTTATTTAGTATTCTAACATTACGCCGCGCAAAAGATGATGAATTTTGTAAAGTCGTATTATATTGGTTTAACTCGGAGTAAGGTTCTTCGTCTACTAATTTTTCTGGGTCTTTTTCTTTAATTTCGTTTGAAAATTCTTTTTCTGAAGACTCTCTTTTTAAGTCCAGGTTTCTAAATTCCAAGCAAGTTTCTTTTTCAATATGACGCATTACAGCTTCGATGTTTTCCTTTTCGTCAATCGCTGAAAATAAATATTAAAAAAAAGCAATTATGTTTTTCGGAATTAAATACCAACCAAACTGAATTAGTCTTAAATCGATATTATAATTAAAACTCACTAAATTCCATGTTATCCCGTAACTTGTAATTAACAATACCATACGGCCAAATTCTTCCACTAAAATAGTCATTAATTTCATCTATAGTAGCTGTCTGTTCTTCTCTTCTAGTTTTTAATACACTGGGACACGTTTCCAAAAGATATTCCTTGTTACGTTGTGTGCACTCGGCGGTATATACCTTTGATACTTTTTGAATATCTATTTCACTTAAAGCTTCACGTTGGCCAATTTTTGCTTGATCCTGACAGATACATAATTAGCAGTGTTTCTTAGGTAATTGTTAGGTTCCTACTAACTTAAAAATCAATACCAATAGCAAATTCAAATGTTTTATCTCCGTATCCTCTGCCATATGAAAACTAGTAAGCATTTGTACCTGTGTCATAATGGTTATTTTTCCGTTTTTAGAAAAAGCTCGAGGGGGATAGTGTAACACGCTGGCGTAATCATATGGCAGCTGAAGTGGATCTTCTCGCCGCGCTGAGAAATACTTCCTGTATCCTATAATGAGTAAATGTGTAAAAATGTAAATTTTAACATTATGTAACGAGAATATTACAATATAATAATAAAAAATGTGCAGAAAGAACGGAAGGGTCATTTTATAATTGATCAGAACGAAGTGTCATACTTGTAGTATTTTCCAATGTAGACCAATGAGTGATTCGACAATCGTATAGCATCTCTATTAGAGATTAAGTATCAGTATATAATAATATACTTGACCTTCTTTTATATTATCCCATAAGATTGTTATGTATCTGTCTCTATCGGGTCGGGTATGTTCATGAGAAAAACCTAATATATGCATAACTTCATGAAGGATTTCACCTAAAGACATACAATCATATCCAATTACCACCAGCTGTAAAATATTTTATGATTTAAAAAGAGATCAGTTGAACTGATACTTAAACGAAAAGTCAGTATGTTTACATATTATATAAAAGTTTACTATTTTTATAAAAAAGATTAGGTTTTGAGAAAACTAAGAAGTCCGGTGTAATTAAAGGGACATGAATCTCATGGAGATGTTCTTTAATTTATGCGGTTTATCAATGTCTATCCAACGAAATCTATCCCAAAAATTGAGATCATGTGTTGCCTTACTAATACGATAAAAACATGAGTTGTACCTGTACGCCCTGATTGGGTTTTTTCTCGTTACTATGAACGCATTGTCGGATACCAGAAGGATTACTAATATACAACCACTCCACATTTTGTAGTGATTGTTTGTCAAGGGGTCGATCTCTTAACCGCTGAAGCCGAATGCAGGTTACTTTTTCGAAGTAATCAAAAGCATTAATTATCATTTCCGTCAGTTGGACATCTAAAAGAAAGACCTCGAGAATAAGATAAATAGGACGCCGGACTTATGTGACGTTATACATTCATCGGATTTGGATATGTCATAATCCACATCCATCCATGTTAACAAGACTCCTGTAAGCGTATGTTCATCGTTATTTAAGATATTCATGAAAATTAAATGCTATCATTCCCGTATCCTATTCCCTTGAAGTCGGTTATGCGTAAAAATCAAGCTCCAATGATAAATTTCATCACTGTACGTAACGTTTTATATATTTCCTGACCTTTTGTTAGACAAATATATTTACCATAAGAATTAGAATCAATAAAATATGGAACTATTCCACGATGCCACGTCTTAGTCCAAGGCATTTTATAAGGAGTTTCATGAAGCAATGCTTTCTCTTTTAGATCTTGAGATGTTGGCCCCAATAAACTCGCTGGTGCAAAATTGAATCTCCTATTACTGATCTGTAGGAGATAATTAAAGGATAATAAAGGAGATAATTCTTACTAACAATAGTTATTAATTACTTATATTGTGACAACAAAACAACAAACTAACAGTAAAACGCAAGTTTGTATTTTACTTCGTTTGGTATTAAATATATTGGTAGTAAATTTTACCTTGAGTTTCGTCGTATCATTAAAACTTCTTCGGCGATAGGTAACGTTGTCCTCCATTTCATCGTAAAATTTGTCGACTATCTTTTCAATTCTCTTAAGATCCTCACTATTTAAGGCAGGATTTTCGTGTATATCTCTCTTTGATCTGTGGCGGCGGTTGTCAGCGTTTGCAATATCTAGATTATTTTGTTCCTCGAAAATTTTACATATTTCTAAAGTGTCTTGTCGCTTTTTCTCTATTATTTTTCTGTCCACTGTAAATACGGAATAAACATTTTTCAATTGTAGTATTCCATCATTGTTTATTAAAACAGCTATTTATAACATCGTTACTCATTATATTTTTCTGACGTTGGGTTTTGTAGATAGTTGTAAAAAAATATAATTATTATTTTCGATAGGATAAGGACAGAGGCTAAGTTCCTATAGTGTTGATCATAAATAAGAGTAAAATTAAAAGGTTTATATCTTTATAATTTTAAAATGACCAATTATAAAACATATATGGAGACATAGTTTACCTTTGTGAACACTAAGATCTGGTATAATACATTGTATGCTTGCGTATAATACAAAAAATATAAAAAATATTTTGCAAAAAGTCATCTTATTCCACAGTAGTAAGTTTATTGCTTGATATTGTTTGGTGGTGTGAAATTCGATACGATTGTAATAAAAACTTAACATACTTATACATAGTGAAGAAATATTCCAATTGCTATAAATGTATTTTGCCTACCGTTTCTCGATATTTCGTACTATGTTTACAATTCAAGATAGAAAAAGGTGATTTAGTACAATAATAATGCATACAATGCATTCTTTATTTGGAATTTGAAAAAGGATTTAATAAACTCGTTCGAAAATTTGTTGTGTATTTATTACTTGTTATTATTACTGTATCAATTAAAAATATTTTGTTTTTTTTACATTCCATCGTAAGTCTTTTAGGATGTTCTTTAAAGAATTATTTTTTTAATACGAGTTGATATACTTAAATGATAAGAACATCTTATCTTCCCTTATATATCAAGCAGGAATCAACTCAAAAAATATTTTATATGTAAACTAAGACTAGTTAACTAGTTTTAAATTACACACATTACATCATGTGAGAAAATTTACAATATATAAGAGCCTGGACAGCCGGCAGCTAAGTCTCAGTAATAGAGTGCTTCTTTTTATTATAAAAATGGCTCCCAGTTGGGGACGGCCTTTCATCCAGTTTTAAATGTGACTACGAGATAAATACATCGCTTCAATATACATAGAAATACTTGAGGAAATTTAAAAGAAAATGTCCATAGAAATTTTTTAAAAACAATGTATGTTTCAGATTCTACAATAATTCACATGAAATTCAATTTTACTGGTTTACACCGGTTATACCTTCTTAACCTTATATTCTAAAATACAAATATAAAGTATATAACGAAATTAAAATAAATCATAAAACATTTTTATGATTTATTTGTTTTAAATTGTTTAAAAATACGGCTTTCTAAATTTACATTTTTGTAGGAGTATGACATATTGTTATTTTCCAATGGTCGGCCAAGTCTTAAAGACTTATATAATATTCAAAAAAGCAATGACTTACCAAAATTGACGTGAATATTTATTAGTTGCCTTTACTCATTGGAAACTTCAGAAATAATAGATTATGCTTTACGCAAACGATCTTTGACCTGATTACCTGCCATACCTAATTTTGGACTATGACATCCTTCGTGTTTTATTGATAACATAGGCGTGTGTTTGTTAACAATGCCTTATATATGTTGTCAGTATCCCCTGTGTGTGTTTGTAGAGGGAACTACCAAATGTTTCTTATTAAAATATAGAATACTTCGTCACAAACTATGGGCCATCGAAAGTATTGTCTAGAATTTATTATATACGTTATCCATAAAGAAAAACAAACTTAAAAACACCACTTAACTCTAGATATAACTCTATCATTTAACAATTTTTAACAACTAACAAAAAATAAATATATTTACGGCTTGCCTGAAGTTATACTAACATCATATAACTTAGACATAGATATGTTCTGATATATATCATGGATACTATCCAAAAAACATATTTAATAAAAAGAAAATCTGTTTAAATGGTCTGTCTCTTTTTTTCACAGCGTAAACATAATTTAATAGAAAGAGAAAATACAATGCTTTATTGAAAAGTTCTCAATTGTTGCATTGAAATAATTCACTTAGTCTGTTTCATCATCAGTCGGGTCTTTGTTGATTATTTCTAAACTTCTAGACAATGAATTAAGGTAATAATAAATGCAATGAATGTACTAAAATAGTTCAGAACAAGATATCAAAAATATATATTCGTTGAGTCGCTGGTTTAAATCATGATTCAAGTACCTGCTATCGACGTATTCGCGAATTCGTTGTTAGAAAGTTACCTTTTTTGTGAAGTTACACAAGGCTCGTACTATCAAGCCTTACCGGCATTCAGTTGCGATCTGTATGCCTCGCGATCTATACGTCTTTAGTCTGAGTGTAAAATCATTTAAGTTATATTAATTATTAGTAACGGAATATTTCCAATGTAAGTAATTTATATTAATTAGTTAAAATGAACTTTAACTTTTATACAATTAAATACATATTCCGCTGGCTTGCGAAAATACGATCGGGTTTGCATAAAAATATACACAGACCGAACTTTAATGAATGAAGAGTATTACAATTTTAAATAAATTAAAATCTATTTATGGGATGGTGTCGAATCATTCTGTACTCGACTCTCCTTTTATTGTGTATGGGTCAATTTACGTACTTTATATATTTTATGTTAAATTTAATAAAAAAATTAATACATATTATTTAATACAAAAAGGTTGTACTACAAATGTATAATAAATAGCTTCTCTTAATCATGTGTATACACATTGTCTTTGTTGTTTTGTAAGTTTCTTAGTACAGTTAATAAAATACCAGAATCTCTCTGAATTTTTGTATGCAAGCCAAGTTGAGCAATCTCGAAGGCTGATAATTGAAGTACTGTTATCCTTTTGGTATAACTGCTTGTGCAGCCTTGGAAAGCTAAGCTCTTATTGTATACTGGAGTAATCGAATGTGTGGAGTATATGGTTCCACCACCTTAATGTTATAGTGATTATTTTTATTTATTGATAAGCTGATATAAAACCGCTTTGTCGGCATTTCAGCAATGACTTATTGTTTTGAATCTTACGAATTGAAGTTTTCCCACGACCCTCTTTTTAAACATTTGTAGCTCGCAAATCTACTTGAGATATTTCTTCTTTCCCAATTCCACTTGTATCTTAACCATAATCTATATTAAATGGTAATTTAATGTAAGTTTTATAACTGAACTAAACAAAATCACTTCAACCATTAAATATCAATATTGATAATTATCCCATGAGAATTAGGTAATTATACTGTACCGAGTTTGCGTCAGTATATTTTTTTTACTGATGTATATATGCATGAGTATAGAATTATATCATAAAGTATTTAAGACTCTCATATTATTAAATGAATAAATACTATGGAAAATGTGTCTATTCATAGAGGTATCGGTTATTCCTTTTACACCTGGTTTTTGAATTATCCATCGTATTTCGTTTCCATAAAATATAAAAATGCCCATTATCCTCCCTTATCTGATATTATGTTTTTACGCGAACGCTTGTGATTACGAGCTATTTATATAGTAAACTAAGCTAAGAGTATAATCATTTCATCCAAAAAATTTAATGTGTTAATAAATTGATAGGTAATAATTTTTTAAAGGAATTTTTAAAATGACATTTGTTCAAACAAAACTCTTCGGCCCCAAGTTCATTATAATAATAATAATTAAACTTTAAATACAAATATAATAAAACTTTATTATAATATGAAAGTTATGAAAATTTGTTATAACTCTAACATAATCTTGAATTATCATATTTCATATTCTAGTACATTTACGTAGTACTATGTAAGCAAATACCACTTACAATGACATACATAACTAAGAATTCCTAGACTCGTAAAATCCATAGATAAATTTCTAAACTTAATTAAGTAAAGGTATTTGAATGAAAATTTGAAAATAATAGATAGAGAATACAAAAGTATTTGGGTTATGGTTGATTGAAACACCTTTGTTTTTTTTATTAATAGACTGAAAACACAGGATAAAAATAGACAGGATAAATATTTTAAAACGTGGTGTTTTAGTAAAATTGAAGTGAATGCTCTTTATAAAATTGATTGGCTTCAATAAGTGTCCAGACAGTATAATAGTTAGCAGATAGCTAGTACACATTAATTAATTTCGTGTCACGACCTCCACATTTGATTAAATTTGCTTATAAATGAGTGAGTTGACAACTCGTAAATTCTAGACATCGCTTATTGGACACCGACCTATATGGTTTAGTAAGTTATTTTTGGTTTAATATAAATTAAATCAAACCATTTAAATTAGCTCTTTTGTTTTCCGTGGTGAGCAATTAGTGAATAATTCAGCAACTGAAATTGTAAGTTTATTCTTATGAAACATATTATCATTTATTCTAACTCAGAAAAGTAACTTGTTATTACTGACGTCTATGGATTTATTAATTATGTTATGTTCATTCATTTATCTTCAGTTTATGCGTTTACATTGTATGTGCTCTGTGGCAGTACTTTCTCTGTAGAAAGTGAGTATGACGCGGATGTGCGTTGAATAAAGGGCGAAAATTCATATTAACACATATACTTTATTTTTATTACATATACATATAACTTTTTTATTATTTTTTATATTTTTATTTTTAGAAACTATTTTCCTAAAATCTTTATAAATTTTAAAGGTAAATATAATATTTTTATATACAGCCTTTCAAACAAATTTTTTTGTTTTTTTCCATATCCAGCACTGAATGTTGTATAGTTTTTCACGCTTATTTCATTCAAAAAAGCCTAAAACTAAAACTTTTAAGCAATGTAGTAAAAAATATAATAGTGCCTCTCTGCCCATTTCGTTTTATTGTAGGTACTTCATTACAGAACGAAATTTAAAATAGGCCTTTGTACTTCATAGTTATTCTTTAGATGTATTAATTTTTTTAACTTTCCCTTTATCGAGTAATTCTTATAGGATTAATACACTTTTTCTATCACAAAATAATAAAAATAGGTAAAGTTTAATAATGACCTATTAATTATATATTCTAAACATGTTTTGATATTACTATTAAATTACATCAATATATAAGTATGTCAAATTTCCTCCACGGTCATAACTCATGAACAGTCCGATAGGAATATAGCTGTCTAAAATAGAATAAAAGTAGGATGTGAGGATATCTCGACTATAGACATGACTATTTTTAAACAAGAAAATAATATTTAATTTTAAGGCATTATTAACGATGTCGGTAATATACGTACATTACAAATACCATGGATCACATACTCTACACTGTCTTGCTTTTGCAATTTTCAATGTTAACCAAGTTCAGGACTATAATTTTACGATTAACTCAAATAATTCTTCACAAAAAGTACATTCTGCGTACTAGTATAAATTAATTGGTTAAATTAGCTCAATAAATTAATTGGTTTAAAACTTTAAATATTAGTTTCAGAATTTTACTTGTTGGGATAAAAGTTTTCCCAACAAACAAGTGGTCACTACTATATGTATAACGTTATTTTATAATCATTATAACAAAGTTTACTCATAAAATATTTTTGATGGGAGGATTTTGTCTTGATACATGTGCAATTAATTATAAGCGAAAATTTGTTCCAAATAGTATTTTAGCAATTCCTGCCAAATAATTTAATAAAGTATGCCGTGCATTACATGTGTACACGCATCGTTGACCATTTCGTAATATAGTACGATGCCCGAATTCTAGTACCGTAACACGTTTTCTCTGTTACGAATTTACGATTGCACTTTCGTGCTAAAAAGTGATATTTTTTATAACTGCCTATTGCATTGTTCACTTGTCAAACTGGTAATCCGGTTTTGGAAGGAATGAAGTAGATCTGGTTAGTTTTCGTATTACAAACAATGGGTTATGTGCTATTGACATAAATTCCTGTATGTACATCCTACTAACTTAGCGATTTTTCACGAGGTTAATCTTTGAAGAATCCATCAACAATGCATCTCAATTAAGTTCTTGTCGATTCAGTTAAGAAAGATGCTAAGTATCAGGTAAGTAAACATACAACAAATGTAAAATAAAGAGAAAGCGTTGTTATCACTTATTAACTTTTGTGGAATCAACTTGTATATCGGAACACGTATCAGCACTCGAGAGTTTGTCAGGTTATTATTTATGATGAGCCCAACGAAAAAGAAAGTAACGTATTACGAGAACGAATTAAAATGTTCTCCATTCAAAATGTGCTTACTACATTGACGCTGGTATTACTCAAGGAAACACATCTATAATAGGCTTTATAATTAACTTTTATTCATGACATATTATAATAATTCTATTTTTAAATTTAACACTAATACTATTTCAAGGTCATAAAAAAACATCCGCTAACGCACCGCTTAGATGTTAAAATGTAACCAATGGGACGCGTAATATAAACATAGACAGAAAACACTTATACTAATAAGCTACAGTCTACAAGTAAAGGAGGTTTTAAAATTTAATCTTATTCATACAAAAATGATACAAATGATTAATATATTTAATTAAAAATTCAAGGAACATTCGTCAAGATACGTCATATTTCTGCATTTTTATTAGAATTTGAGTTTTTTTCAACTTTTGTATTGTTTTAAATTCAGCCTGAATTTAATTTTAATTTTGTTTGGTTATCTTTTGTTTCCGTTCTAGATTGGTTTATAGAGAATGAACCTACGGTCTAGAGGTATAGTTAATTAATTGATTTGAAAGATTGAATAGCTTGCATGGCAATTAATAGCAATTACAGAAACATAATAAAAGATTTATTATAAATATATTGGATGCTATCAGATAGCAGTTGTATTATGACAACTCAATGCTAACATAAGACTTACGGACAATGACCTTTGTTGGTTAACTGTGGTCAAAGAGTGACCCTGACCACGTAATGAAATATCGAACTCGAAACTGTAATATGATTCATCGTCTGTGCTGTTTTGCCTGCGAAGCATATTGAAATATGTAACAAATTACCGAAAGGCTATCGAACTTGCCCAAGGTAACCTTGACAAAAATGATCCTAGGTCGCTAGTTTTTTTTAGTTTTATTATAGAAAAATAAAGAGATTTCCGTGAATATTTGTCGCATGTGTATGTACATGAATATAATCTATTTATCAATATGAGCAAACCATACTTCATCTAATTCATAGAGCAATATTTCTTTATTGAATTTTAATTGCAATGACATGAGATAAATTGAATTTACAATATCATTAAATTATTTAAATTTTTTATTTACATTCTATATAAGAATTACATTCATAACACCAACATTTAAAATCATATTGTGATGTTTTCATTTATACCTTAATGATGGATTGGGGATTATGTGATTTTTGGAGCATCGACAATCACGCCTAACATACAAGCGTGTTTTATGACAGTGCGCCACAGTAAGATGCGCACGCGCGATTGTCATTTATTTTTTTTACGTCATCAAAACGTTTTGTTTATTTATAATCCCGTTACATTAAAGCGCGAAATTTCATATTTTTTATCACCATTTAAAAACTATTTCAGACAGAGTCACGCGCAGAGAAATGGCGGCGACGAAATATTCCCACCCGTTCATAGACGGCTTGAAACCATTCCCAGAGGGCCATGATGACGAAATACAGGAAATAAGAGAATGGTAAGGACGCTTATTGATATAAACGATGAAAAGGACGTAGTCTATATCTTAATTAAATAAATAAAAATATATTACAAACAAGAGCTATGTCAATGATTTAAGATAATTATTTATCCACACCATTTTAGATTTATATAATATTACATAAAGTTATAAATATAACAAACAAATTGTCGGTTAGGGGAGCAAAAATTTACAGTTACAGTTGACACATTTACTGGCACAGTATTAGACTTGTATTAGAGAAGAATACAATAAGTTATTCGTACCTCGCTTTCCTATCTCAATAATTATATATAATTGAATGGAACAATGATGTGTACACTAAAGAGATAAAAAATATGTAAGCCAAAAAGAAACATCAGGTTTCCTTTCATCAGATTCTGAGCAACGAGAAATCGCTAATGTAAATAGTGAACGGAATGTCCGTTCATACTTTCTCCAGTACGTACTTATTTACTTATTATATACCATTTAATCATTACATACTGCGCACTGTTCGCTTTCATATACAAGTGCAGCTGCCTTTTGATACACATATTTAGATAATATGTTTACAAACGTGTGTAATAACTATTGTTTATCAATAAAGTTCATTTTATTTTATATTATATGACGTTATTATAATCGTTACGAAAAACAAGCAAATTGTATTAAAAGACATGGTAAGGGGGCACCAATACGTAAATGGTTTATAAAAAACACACACAGTTTTGTTAGGAGTGGTATAAACAATTTTCCATAAATGTATCTCGACAAAGTCATTAATCAGATCGCTTTAATATCTTTAGTCATTTTCCCTCTTTAAACCAGCCGTTTACCATGAAGGTCACCAAGCAGGTTGTATTAATTCAAGACTGTTATTTACGCCAGTTACCACCTACAAAAAATCCTATCTATCTTTTGCATCAAATTGCATTCTGAGCATTAGTAGTCACTTCCAACATACTAAAAGTATAAATTATGTTTCCTTATTATTCACTAAATAATATCGCATCACCAGACTACGTTTAAACGTTTAAATAGAAGAAACAGGATTTAATATCAGCGAAATATTTTCGATCTGTAGGAGTTTGTCGAGTTTAGATACTAAGAAGTTTTGCTGACTCAAAAGTCTCAAGTTTTGTTTGTTATTTCCTCCAAGGTTTAAGGAAAACGTTTATAAGAATTTTCGAATTAAAGTTATAAGCTATAGTGTATTTATAAAATAAACAAACACGAGAAACATAGAACTTATAATTAATTCGGAATGATTAAGATTTTACATTAGTTTTGTATTTCGCTTAAAATTATACAATTATTCAAATACGTACCACAATGTTTAGTAGTAGTTATAATTTTCGAATATTAAATCGAAAAATGTACTTAGCTAATTTAATATTTACAGAATATATATAATAAATTTAATGCGTGGTTTAGTTATCATATGTATGCCATGTTTCAGGATGAAGAGCCAGCCACACTTGCCGTATATATCAGATGAATTCATTGTGCTCTTTCTGCACTCCAATTACTATAAGGTGAAGGAAACCGAGGCTACGATAGAAGGCTACTTCACTCTAAGATACAATACTCCTGAGCTCTTCACCAATCGTGATCCTTTACTGCCTAAGAACAAAGTTATTCTGGAAGTGACGTAAGTTTATATTTAAGTAATATAGTATATTGAAATAGCACAGGCTCTGTGCGAAAATAGGAATAGCAGGGCGTGGTGGTAATGCGAATTAAATGTTAAATTTTTACTTGGATATAAAACTTGGTTATCGAATCCAAAACTTAAATATATATAAAATATTTACTCTTAATTACTCGGTTCTTGCTCGTTGTTACAAATCTAAATAAAATCGGTGAATACCTTTTTAATGTCTTTACCTTGTCTAGTAAAAATAGAGTGTGCATTTGGCAAGTCTAATATTATATATATTATAGATATTAATGTGAGTATATTATGTAAAAAATATTTTTACAATAAAAGGTTAATATGACAAATAAAATTATAAATTATGACAAAGTAGTCAGATAGCTCTCCTATATAGGTATACTAAATTCACCGACTTATTAGATAGTCTACGTTACAGAAGAACGTGAAGAAGTATTGTGAGACATGTGCTTGTTAAGTTTTATGAATCAATAAATTAAACTTATCAATTGTTGTTATAAATAAATGAGGAAGAGAATAAATACATTACTTTACATTACGCTTATGTTTCGCATATGAACTTACTTGGTACATTAGCTTGGAGTCATAACATGAGATTATGAAAAAAGAGATTAAATAAGAATTTAATATTATAAAGTTGAAAACCATTATTCACAAACATTTACCTCCGAGAAAACTTACAACAGGCAAAGTCACTGACTTCGTTACATTATATCTGTACATTCATAAATTATTCCATGTAGTTAGCTAGGCACACTTATGAATGTCAAGCCTGTTAAAACAAAATACTAAATTTACATTTACTACCAGTTCTCATATCAAGGGCGAAGAACGAGAACAAGTACGACAATCTTTTTCTTGTTAGAGCGGGTTCCTCCAAACCCCAAGCATTGTTATATTTTAAATATTGAATTACGTTATAATAACCCTTCCTAAGTAGCTGTTGTTACATAGGATATAAATATATTTATTGACAGTGCTTAAACGTCACTGGGGATTTTATTAAAATACTGCAATTACCTAGAAAATAATTACTAGTTCTATGGTGCCTTCTCGTTGAAACATTCCTTTATAGTCGTTCGGTTGTCGGATTAAATTAGTACATTTAACATTATCATGCACCATATTAAGTTTCGTTGATCAAGTAGTAAACTAATGTAAAATTTTAACTAAAAATAAACCGTATAATCCGCAAGAACGTGGAACAATTGCGGCAATATTTTCACGGAATACTTCTATAATGTGTGAAGATGTGGAAGAGTAGCCAGAAACACCAACATTCTTCATTGTATTTTGTAAAAGACTTATGTTTAAGCATTAAACTCAGATGACACATGAGTTGCCGTCTACTGACCACCAGAGCATCAGAAACCTCAACCTTGAGAATGAATTTGCAAAATTGATTGACTACGCGCACTACCATCTCTCGGGCTTGTCAATAAACAGAATACTCACTGCTGGGGCAATTCAATTCGCGCATTATTCACGTAAAACCTTTACATTCACTAAAAGTTATTGTGGCTAGTGCCTTCCGTGCTATACAATGATCGGTTTTGAAGACGCTGCAGGCGACCACGCTGCAGGCAAATACAGCGCGTGACACTATGGACTTATTTCGGGTTATATGAAATGTCTGGTGGAGCTTAGGTGGAGATTTCAAATAACCCCTCGACTCCCAGTTACTTTATTCAAATGTAAGACATTTTTTGGGAGACTCAATAATAAATAATTTATGTGATCAACGTCTCAAATCTCAATGCAAAGTATATTTTAATTTACTAATGTTATTGTATGGAAATTTAGCGCTCCTTGACATTTAATTAAAGCGTTTATACCTATTTATATTGACGCTTTCGTAATTATAAATACTCACAGTTTGTAGTTTAGCATGATTTAGAAACAAATTTTATAGAACAAAAAAACAAAGTTGAAGGCTGGTCAACAATGTATATGGCTAGCACCTCGCTTTTATATTTCAAATATTATTAATAAATATAATAACTGTCTACAATTTATACGTATGCGGGAAAGTTAATTTTTGATTTTCATTACATTGGTACCAACTACACTAGAATAATTAAGATGACGATTATACCAGATAATTAAAACGTCTAACTATATTTAAGCGTTACTAATAGTGACAGCATAATGGCAGGTTCAAACAAACAAGGAGAGCTAATATGAAACTCGCGTGTCGAACGCAGGCATTGTTGCATGATACGGAAGTTATTCGCGTCTATTACCATAGATGCAGTTAAGGGTAGCTTACTATTATCGAATTTTGATATAAAAAGAATCGTTTGTAAGCCCAGGGAAGGTTCTAGTTATCAATAAAGCGTATAATCTATCCTTTGCATCTTCATTTCTCAGATTTAATACTGTATCGTTCCAGGCAAATGGTGGCGTTACCCAAACTGACACCAGAAGGACACCACATTCTATTATACCGTTTGGCTGATACAGATTATAGCAAGTTGTGTTTCGCAGACGCGGTTAGAGTGTTCTGCATGTTTAATGATATAAAACTCTCCGTGGATAAGCTCTCTGAGGGATATATTGTGATTTTTGACATGAAAGGATGTAGTATTGGACATTTGACGAGAGTGACGCTGCCCGCGCTAAGAGCTTTCATGCAATATATTCAAGTAAGTAGAGTTTGAGAATTTAAATTATTGCTTGTAATACAATTGTAACTAAACTTTATATGTAAAAAGGAATTTTTTGATATAACAGAATTGAAAATCACAATTTTTTGTATTTTAATCGGTAATCAGTTGGTAAATTCAAAGTTTTTTTTCAATTAAAATTAACATGTAATATTCATTTGATAAAATTTTCCTAAGTATTTGATTGAAGACCTCATTATTCATATAACTCGGGTTTTCTTTCTTATTGTATCTATCTATCTATATCAATAAAAATATAATATCTATCACTGTTAACGTAACACAAACATGACAAAACGTGACGAAAAGTTTACTAAGTTGTTCACTTGTTTTGTAAGTAGCTTGAAAAGTGACACAGTTACGTATTTAAAATAACTTTTTCTTAAGCTATGAAATTTTAAAAGCAATATGATGACATTTTCCCTTCAGTTCATTATACATTTTAATTTGATACTGTATTTTAAGTAGATTTAATTATATTTCTGGAAATGCCGTTTTTGTTACGCAAATAAACACGTAGAAAATATTGCTAAATTTTTTTAAAATATAATATTAATAATATCGAATTATTTAATAATTAACTTACCGCATTTTAAATTATCGCCCAAATAATTTATTGACCTATGAAACTTTAATTTGCAGGTAGCCCATCCCGCTCGCCTAAAAAAGATACATGTCGTACATACCGTTTCCTTCATCAACCAAGTCATGTGTCTAGTCAAGCCTCTCATTCATTCCAATCTCTATAACCTCCTCCATTTCTCATCTGAAGGGCCAGCCTCTGTAGTAGACTTGGAATACTTGCCCGAAGACTACGGTGGCCCACTCCCTTCAGTCAAGGACCTTCACGAGGAACATAGAAGGAGTATGGAGACTGAATATAGGGAATGGCTTATAGAATCTGAAATGTTTAAAACGGATGAGACGAAGAGAATCAAGAAACCAAGCAAAGGGTTGTTTGCGACACTTACAAGCACATTTAGGGGTATTGATATTGATTGATTAATATTTCACGAATTGAAATTCTTTTTCGTACTAACCAATAGGCCTTACAAACTCACGGCGAGAACGTCCCGAAGCAGGTAAATTGTTTTCTCTTTCTCGGGTTCAGGTCAGAAAGTACGAATGAACTCGCCTTCAGTATGTACAGCGCACTAATTTTCTATATTTCTCGCGGAGCTTCCATGGTGCTACTTCTTGGCGTGAGTCTGTCAGGCTTGCAATATTTTAGTTTCTAGTTTAGTTGCCGTTTTATCATGACAGTTCTAGTTAGGTCTTGACATAAGCTTTAAATAGACATATTATTTTAAATTTACTACATTTGATATCTTGTTTTGTATAACGATCGATAGAGCTAAAAAACCAAATATTTCTTTGAAATGTTTATCACACTGTTATGTTATGTAACTAGGCAGGCTATTCATGGGTAGGATTTCCTTTCTTGCAGTCAGTAGTCCGTGCAAGACGTGAAAACATCCGAGAATTATTTTGGTTGAATTTTACACATTACTAAAAACAGCTTAGCTATATATAAAATTGTGCAATCAATTTTAAATAATATGTGTTTATTTATGAATATGGGTTTCAAATATTGTGGACATAAAATTCTATAAAATTATTGGAAATGAGTAATAATCATCGAACACCACACCGACATCAGTTTGACTGGTTGCAGTTATTTCGTCCTGTTAATTTCTTGATCAACAAAGTACCTTGTTAGAAATCGGCCGTTAATATTCGAGGTATTCATAATTCAAGGATTCGTTTGTAACATGGTGCTTTTTGGTTATACGTGTATGTCATTAAACGTCAGACCACTTTCGTTACTGTAGATTTGTTTTAATTATAAAAGCCTTAGCTTTTGGTGACCTGTTTAGTTATAATATTAATTAGGTATCCTTCATTATTGTAAATATAGATCTTGGCATGATGTGGGCGAACAGTTGCCAAATTGTAGGACGGGTTCATATTATATTGTGAGCCAGTGATGTAAATATGTACCCTCATTTATTGTTATAAAGATATTTTATTATGAAGATGTTTGGACTTTTAAAAAGTAAATGGGATTATTTATTGCACTTGGAATTTATGCGGCTTTTTTAAAAGTAAAATTTTATTCGAAATATTATAAAGCAATTACATATTTAAACCTATTAACAATACGCGTTAAAATATTTTTATACATATTGAATGTAGTTACCATAGACTGTAGTTGTTTTATAAATTTAAACCTATACAAAATTATTGATATGTTTAAAATAAGGGAATATATTTTTGTATCCATAGTTTTAAAAAGGAACCAAATTTCTATATTATATTTATTTTTAATTTTTATACAGTTTTGTACATATTCGATTAAAATTTACAGCAAAAAATTGTTTTTCTTTTTTTAACATTGAAATTATCACATTAATAAACATGACAATATTCAGATGTCAGTTGCACAATAATAACTAACAATATAAAGACATATTTTATCTACTTTACCAGAAGCGATTAAAGTACATATATTATACTAGCGAGCCGCCCCGGCTTCGCACGGGTGCAATGCTGATACTAAATATACTACACTCTACACAAAAATAAACGCGTCCGATCCGTCCGTCCGAAAAATGTATTTACTTACGACATCACATTAGAAACCTCAAAAATACAACAGTACTTCTCTACTATTTAATGGATGTTTACATAACTTCTTAAAAAAATCTCTTTTTTTAAAAAAAACCTAATAATCTGTTGCTAGTTTAAAGATTTAAGCATAAAAGGGACAGAGAAAGCGACTTCGTTTTATACTATGTAGTGATTTTAATTTAAGCCTCAATTTATTATTACTAAGTGTGTCAAATACCAAATTTGATATAAATTATGAATTTTTATTACAGTTATGGTTCACAATTTTGGCTATAATTTATACATACACATAAGATATAGATATTACGTGTGTCTTTTGTGTAGGAATATTGAAGATAAACATTTTTATCATACATTATATGAAACTCTACGATTTTCGACAGCGCACGCCAGAATAGCTCGCAAAGGGTAGACGTTTTTCTACTTAGTTAATATTTAATACAATACACCAAGATATTGTATCTTTATAATTTGTAGCTTATGATCAGAATAGATGTGATGATTCTCTATTATAGTATCGGAGTTTTACGAATTTGTGTAATATGTGTTGGAGTAATCACAATATTTTTCTTTATGTAATTATGATTCTATAATCATTATTATTTAAACGAATCTTTAAATTGTGAAAAGTTTCGAAAGTTAAAAACATTTAAAATTTAATTCATTATTTGACAATCGTAGAAAGCCAGCACGGCACGTATCAGGTGACATTTTCGATGTTTGTTTGGGTCATACTCAGTCTGCCAGGTGGGGTTGTTTGTTCATATTTGACGTACGGAGCTCAGTACGATTGAGCAGTCGAACCAGGACTTATACAACTAAAAAGCTGAAATTAAACAGGCGGAAGCCAACAAACTATACTAAGACGTCAGCATCGTTGGCGTCATTGTCTCTTTTCTCGTTTTTAAAAACAATCTTCAACAATTATACAACAACTTCTCCAAATACAATATACATATATACTACGTGTCTTCAATGTTTTGATATTCTTACAAAATCAATCTTATAATAATACAATTTATATATTTTGTATATATTCGATTAATAAATAAGTATAAATAAAATAATACAATTATATATACAAAATATATAAATTGTATTACTATGCAATTTAAAAAAGGCCGAGATATTGAGCTTTAATTTAACATCTATCTTTTAAGTTAATTTCCGTTCCGTTCTGGCTCTTTCGTATTGTGTCCTGCATTAAGCTTGTCGTATACAAAATTGATATGTTCTAGTCCAACCGTCTCCTCAGCTTTGTTTTTGCGACGTCACGTGTTTAATTATAAACATTAGTATGTCCTTTACGATTTAGATTCTTTTCTATTGAAAAAGCTGCAATCACTCTAGGTTGCAACAATGAGTTATTTCAACCAAGTGCGGAGTTACTGTGTCACCTTTTCTATATCTGTAGTTCCATTTCTCAATGTACTTTGCAGGTAGAGTTTTCTTATACGGGTTCCTCTGCTAAATAGGCTGTAGATTGCAAGTCTCGATACAGTATCCACAAAGTTACTAGCAAACAGAAGAATAGTTTCAGTTTACTTTAGTTTTAGCTTTTACCCATATAGCCGTTTTTTAAACAAATTGTAATGTGTATTGTAAATAATATTAGTATGAAAATTTACCAAAAATCAGTAATGGCGAACTGCTTTTCGTGCGTGGTTTGCTATTTAAAGGTTTTGGTGTGCCATTTTTTATTACATTATTTATTATTGCGAAACTATTAATATATATATTCAACTTTAAATCTGGTTTATTATGAAATCTTTGGAGCTTATAAAATTAAATATGATAGTGATGTTTACGAGTAAAGGTGACAGTTTTTATAAAAATAACGTTTAAAAACTTATCCTAATCTTCTTAAAATTTGGCGTTTTGTGTTTTCACTGAAGGTAGCAACCCTGATTGCGTCTGGTGGCGCTCCATTGAGTAGACGAGAGCGGCACGGCGGCGGCGCGAGAACCTGACGTCACGGAGGCCGCCCCTCACGCATGCGCCCGCCTATCGAGCGGCATGTGCCACTCGCAGCCGCTCCGCTCCACCCGATTTAACACTTTTTTATTTTGCTCAAGTACGTAGATCTCCAAAATTCATAAGTAGAACATCTCAACCATCCACCCGCTCAGTGTTGGGTTAACGCGACTGATAACAAAATGGCTGGATGGCATAATCCGTTCGCGTGTTCGGTGTGATCTTTAGGGACGTAATGTGCTTCGTTATGTAAATGTTACGCAAGTTCGGGACTGCCTACCGACCCAGAAGTGACCCTTGGTCTCATGTAACCTGACATTATCGTAAGTACGTCAAAGTCTTCCCATATATGTGAGCGATCGATACGCAGGTACTATAAAATAGTATGGGTCGGCATTTTAATTGTAAAGGCTCCTTGAGCCTTGCGCCTGTCTGCACCCGTTATCTTATCGCTATTCACCAGCGTATCGATCTATTTTCCAACCTTACAACTGTTATAACATTGATAAGGCTTATTGGTTGCTTGTATGTACTGATATTGTTAGATTATATATTTTCTGAAGAAAATATTATAATAAGTATATAATCAAAAACTTCTTACCCGTAATCCGTAAACTTGAAGAAATTAACGTAAACGCCTTAGAATCTTTTACTTAGTCAACATAGATTTATACAATATATGAGCCAGTCTATTATTTAAATACTACTTACCTACTCTCGTATTGTAATTTAATATATTTATTAACTAAATAGACAATTGTGATTAGAAGATCATATTTATATAATTTGAAAAAAGAATAAAGTTTTTAAAAATACTGAAAAGGATAACGATGAATCATAATAATAAACAATTTAAGTCTATATTGATTTACCCTTTCATAGGTTAGGTACTGCCACACCACAGAAAGACAGTTAAAAACTTTAAACATACGACACCCCTATTTGGGCGTCGTTACTTTAAACGGCCTATCAACCACCTCCATAGGATTTTGGCACGCTTCCGCATTCGCATGCAATCGTTACCAAAAATGTTGACATTATTCTAACTAATGAATAAGGTTTCATAGAATAATTTATATTAATGCCGTGTACATTAAAACCCTACCCGTCAAATATTTTATGTTATTAGTAACTTTAAAATTCACTTAGAAACCTTTTTATTGTAGCTGTAATTTTTATCAAATTATGTAATAAACTAGTACGTTTCTGAATTGTCAGAAACAGCCCTTATGTAGAATGTATATGGAAACGAGATCACTGTTGTCTATCGCACTTTTGAATCTACAATTCGGTCAAGTGTTGTGCACGACCGCGACATACTTCGAAAAATATAATTTTTTGAGGAAAATATCATATGTTTATATTTGGTAGGTTTCTGTACCAACCGTGCCATTCAACTAAAAAGTTATGAACATGTATTGTATTCCAAATATCATTAGTGAACTATGTCTACCTTCTTCTTTCAAACGGTGTATTGAGCTTCAATTACATTTATAACAGATTTAGACTGTATGTCTATAAATATATATACAAAACACTATAAAGGTACATTGAGATAAATAAGATAAATTGCCATTATTACAAATAAGCTTTTATAACGCTGGCCTCTTTTACCAGCTGAATAGGTAACAATGTCTTTTACAGAAACGGCCTCTAGTTAAAAATATACTTTAGCATAATCTGACAATTGATGACGAAATATACCTTACAGATTCAACGCTATTTTCAAATCGTATTCAGCACAGATTAAGCCAATAAACTCGGTCATTGTACTTTCGGCTGGGTGAACATGAAATTCATGAAATATTTAAGTAACGGCCGCAACGCATAGCGGTTGCTACGCTGAGCCAACAGCCTACCATGCGCCCAAAACCACTACTATTTGGCACAAATATTGCGCATATGAACCATTTCATTGGCATTATTGTCTAAACTGTACCTTTATTACGTACCTACGTGTTCCTGAACTCTTTTCATGTCTGAATTGAAAAGTGTAATGCAGCGATCTTAAAAAAATACCTAATAAGTATCCACTTGTTTGAGTATAAACAAATGAATATATAGACTTATTTTTTTCGTATAACTGAAAGCTATTATTATAGACGATGTTACAAATTTTTTACCTACGCATAAGCGGAGAGCATTATCGACATTCAAAAGACCCTCTTAAAACTTCAGAACATTTTGTTAAAACATACTATCGGTGTAAAACTGTGTTAGCAGAATGCGAAGACACGATCCAAATTCATGAGAACGCATTATAAAGGGATGACGTGCAAGAACCTTAAATTAATGCTAGTAAAACTGCGGGGAAGATGCGCTAGCACTAAATTAACATCTTAAATAATATTGTTAGTTGTAAGTTCCTTATCTTATCATACAGTTCAAATTTCTGATTACTTTTATTGTTTATCCAAAGGAAACTTTTTCAAAAACAATTCAGAGAAGTAAATAGGTGGAAATGTCCTCTAAACTTCTGTCTTAATACACCTAAGATCTTATTTTAATTGCCGATAACACCAAACATACAAAAAATATAAACTTAATACATGTTTTATTCACATTAAATTTTCTGTTAAATAGTCAATTATTGTTCTAATCTCAAGTCTTCAGGTTGTATTAAATAACTTATAAACAAGAATATGCAAATGACAGAGATGTAAGTATATTTAATTGTCGTTATTACCATGACCCAAAGTTAAAGGTTACTAAATTACAAAATTAAATGCCAACGGAAATACTGTTTTGCGCTCTTTAAATGAATGCATACTTGACAATTTCTTTTGAATAGGTAAATAGTGGACCATTAGTGTCCTACTTAAAAATGCTGCAGTAACCGCCGTTATACGCTACGCTGGAATTAATGCTTTGTTCACTTTTATTTTTAAGTACATATATATTGTAATACCAAAATCGTTTTGGTTGAAGCATTTTCAATAGTGATTTCCACGAGATAGGTTTCGCGAAGACGTGGATCTTTGAGTGACGTATTTTAACAGCAGCCTTAAGGTCACATGGATCGCTGGATTTTGTTAATGGAGTTTTTTAGTCCAGATTGAGTAAAGCAGGTTGAAGGAAGTCTATCCATATTCTA
This sequence comes from Pontia daplidice, assembly GCA_963693355.1. Lineage (NCBI taxonomy): Eukaryota > Metazoa > Arthropoda > Insecta > Lepidoptera > Pieridae > Pontia > Pontia daplidice. The sequence continues at coordinate 3,059,695 of CAVNZL010000139.1, forward strand.
TAGTATCTATAGTAGTCGGGTGATCTTGCAAGCCAAGGCAAATCGCCAAAACGATAGATAACTAGCAAGATCACGACGATTTGTCTTCTGGAGGTCACCGTTTAAAAGACATCATCTTTAATTCCTAATGGTAAGAAATTTAGTTGGCACAAATATACATTAAAAAAAACACTAAATCTAGTTTTCTAATTTAGAAAAAATATTATAGCTGAACCAATTTTGCGCCACCCAGTATATAAAATTAAATGATATTAGTTCACGATAAAGAATAATTAATGTTATATTGCTACGAATAACGTGATTTAATCAAATGCAACAAATATTTTTAATCTGACGTAGATGTATTATTTGCCGTTACATAGATATAAAAACCAAACTTTGTGTTGTGTGAAATATTTTCATGATTCGTTGTTCGAAATGAAAGCCTACCTGTCCATGTTGAAATAGAAGTTGTGTTAAAACAAAAAAACGAATGCATTTTCTATTATACGAAATTTTCAAATTTATGAACATGAATTTTTGTTTCATATTTTATAACTAGCGGCCTGGCCACGCATACTGAAAATCTTATAGGTTTATATTTGGTACTTTAAGCTTTATATAGTGAAGTAGTTTTTACTAATACTATTTGAAATTGATTAGTTATCGTTCGTTTAATGAGTTGGCGCTATGCTAATATATCTTATTTTTACTGACAAGAAATAAAAATTAAGTAAGAATTAATTTAGTGTACTAAATTACTTGATAAAGTTAACTTTTTAGAGCCATAGAAAAGTTTGCAGTGACACTGTAGAATTTTAATACCTACTATGTGTAATATAAGCGAACCAGTGTCCTCAAGCGACATCTGTTCTTTCTGTTTATTGCAAAACTTGCTTTGTTCTTTTGTTGAAATTAAAAAGTTCAGCAAAACTGTAGTCTTTATACAGCCCACGGCTTTAACAGAAATAATTTAAGGAAAGATATTTCAAATACAGAATGCGAGAATACTTCTCAATATCAAGGCGTGTAATATTTCTCAAAATACAAAATAGTATACGAATAATTATTCTATGCGTGAGCATTGTAATTATTTACCGATAATAATTTAATAAAAAATAATGTCAATTTTATACCATTATGTATTTCAACGTCGGTATTAGCTACTCAGCCTGTTTTTCATTTCGCTTATAATAATTGAAGTACCTTAATATCCGCTCAGCGAGTACTGCTGACCATATTGACCTCTTTACTGCAATTGAAATAAAATATATTTCGCTTCTATTCGGTTGTTAGCCTTAAATGTAAATAGTAGTACTTTGACCTATTACATATCCGACAAAACTAAGAGTATCGAAATCGTACATGGATCCTTTACTTTTTAATTAAGCCTGAATATATAATTAATTACTAAATATATTATTTGGTCACAGTTCCGATTTAAATTTTCTTATTTTAACTAGGTATTTATTATTCTGACACTATCTTTGTCAAATTAAACATATATTGTACTTATATATTTTCTGAATGGAGAAAAGTTACTGTCTGAAATTTTAAAAATAATGTTTTTAAGTTTATTTTAAGTAAAATCATCACTTGGTAAGTATTAACTATATTAAAATAAGTTAACACGAAAACAAAAGCATTATTTTGTGTTTGATACATTTAGATAATGGAAGCGTATCTATAATATTATGTCTGGCCGTTTTCCTATTTTCCCAGACGTCGCCAAGGAGTCTGGCGCAACTTGGAACATTAGGGGCGGGGGTCAGCGCTCTTTTATAAGCGCTAGACAGGGAGTCGACAGGATCTTAGGTTCTTCAAGGCCAGGAGTTATATTTTCTCCGATATTTTTATACAAATTAAGATAGACAGAATAATATGATGCTATCGATGACTATGGATAAATTTGAATTGCAATAATTAATCGCAGAGGCCATGAATATAGCACGTAGTTTATATACAATTTGAACTCTTATTGGAAAAAAATCACAAACTGAAAAAGCCAAAGGCCGATTCGTTAGTACAATAATTATTGTACAACAGAACGTTAACGACCTAAAATTCTGTTGTACTATATTATATGTGTATTTTAATAATCGGTGCGCTCTTTTGTTTGAAAATATATAGAAAATACACCCTATTTCCATACTTAGTATTTTAATTAGTAGCCGAAGATGGTAAAGTAGCCCAAGTACTGGTGGTTCAAAGGTCATTAACCTAGATCAGGGTGCATTCACTTGGGTCATGTTAAGAGGCATTTTGCGTATTCTCGAACTCTTAACGCGGTGGTATACTGTACAACTTTTACGGTTCAGTTTAAGTGCACTCGTAAGCGCATAATACTTATTGAACTTTCAACACTTTTTTTACAAACAACTTTATTGCTACGTATATATATACGTATATTAATATATATTAATTATATGATGAACTAGTTATAAGAGGGACAATGCGTTTATTGCGAATACGTGTGTGTTTGAACACTTACTTGTAAATAACTCGTTAGACTATATTACCTCGTACCTTAATGTACTCTCCAGACCTAAATGTCCCCTGACAATCTTCGCTTGCGTTGGATGTTGAGTTAATTATACAAGAGCTTGACTGAGCTCCATCTTGCTTCCTGGAATTCAGATATTTTATACCAACTTTTACGTCTATACACAGTCCTTCCTTCGTTTTCCTAGAAGAGCTTTGTAATATTGTAGTTCTATGAACCTTCCTTATAAAGCACAATGTTCGTTTCATATGAAAAGAGATGAGGAACAAAGGCTTGCCTATTTAATAACATTTAGTATCACTGGTCACGTATTATATATTTTTATTTAATTAGTTTTATTTTGCTCTTAATTGCCTTACATGTTATAATTATATAACGGTATTGATGTAGAGTTAGCTGCATAGTTATGTCATTTAGACTTTAACTACCTGTTCCCTTTTTCAAGTTAGACAAAAGCGGATCCGGTTAGTTTAATTTTAGTTACGATATTAATCCGGATTATATTACGAATTCAGTAAAAAATCCCACAAGCATATAAATCTTTATACATTTACTAAATTGGTCAGAGAAGAAAAGGTATGATCATTAATTATGCTCAAGAATACTAGGGGTAGCAATCTAATTTATGAAGTTTGTTATTATAGCTGTAATCAACCCACTTACTTTGAGGGGAGTGAGCATATCACGCCGGCTGTGACGTCAATCACCAAGTACCTACCTGGCTGACTCGATTTTAACGTGAAATCGATAAATTATTATTCATACAAGCGAGGTGTGTTCCGGTTGAGTAGGATAGTGGTTCACAATAAACATCGATTTTCGATTTCCGATGGACTTGACGAAATAACTTATAACACATATCTACACTTACATATCCTTTACTTTCATCGCCACAAAATTTAATGATTCGTATTATACTAATTATTATTTCTATTAATATGTATTTAGTAAAATGGCATGGCATGTCCTTACTTCGAATTCACACAACGGTTACTGTTAATTATCACAGTTGTCGCATAAATATATTTCGATAAAATTCGTTAAGACTAAATACCATATCATACCTACAATGTATCATTGAATAATAGTTACCATCAATGCTACAATAATAGACGTAGTAGTTAAAAATAATTGTTCCTGCGAAGCCTAGATGTATATTCGAAATTGCTTTTAAGCAACATAATATATTCTAACATTAAATAATTTTTAGATTATGAGTGCGTACGGACTATCGGGAGGTGGCGAGTCGGATGTGATATCGCGTCGGCTAAGGGATGCCGAGCGAGCGCGCGCAGACGCAGAGAGGGCGCACGCAGACGCCTTAGCGCAACTTCGGACTGCTCAGCGCTCGCCGCTCGACTCCCACAACGTCGAACAACTACAATCAAAAGTTAGAGAACTTGAGAAAAAGGTAAAAAACCATGACTTATCCACAAATAGTAATAAATGTGTTTGTTTTCACATTCCTGTCTTCTGTCATCTACGTACCTGTGTAGCTTTATTTGATTGTTCCAATTGAACAATGTTTTTTATTTGCGATGTTTATACTATGTTGGTCTTCATTTTTAGGCCGCTCTAGAAACGGTACGATGTGAGGAACTTCAGTTAGAGTTATCATCAGCAATGCGTGCTAGAGGCACGAGTACCACTGCCACATGGTCCATGGCTACACAACCTGCCTCAGAAATAGAGCGGATTATGGCAAAAATTGAACAAGATAATAGAATTCTTGCCGAATTAGAGCACACTAGGTCTACAACTCATGGTTAGTTTATATGTTTCCCCTAGAGAGATTATATGATATTCCTCTACTAACATAGATCGTTCAATTTTAGGGTTACAACAAAGTGGGTCCAACCAAGGATTAGGAGAGTTCCATTCACCAACACCGTCACCTCTTCCACACTCGTACACGAGTACAACGGGCCATAATATTACTCTGTGTCAGAGCAACACAATGCCGACTCTCTCCTCTCTTCATGCTACATCTCAGTTCACAGCCCCCAGTTCTAACACCGTTGCGTATTCCATGAGCTCGCACAATCCTACCTCCTACACAAATCCTGTTTCTTCTTACGGCCTCTCAAACACACACCAAGTAACGTTCACAAACCCTGTGACTGCCCCGCTTGTTAATAATATTAACCAGATATCGAGTACCTTAGCGGGCTTACAATCGAATCTTCAAAATCTTACCGGAAACGTGTCAGCTATGACGTTGGGAAATGCACTGACTGGAACAGCAATAACAGGCACAATGGCGGGCAGTGGTCTAAGCAGTTGTTTGAATAATGTACCAACTAGCTTATCAAGTGGGCTATCAAGTACTTTAGCCGGTATACAATCAAGTCTGACAGGAGCACTCGGAAACACCTTAAGTAATCTTACAGGTGGATCACAAATTGGAGCATTAAATTCGAATCTAACAAGCACAAGCGTTTACGGAACCGGTACTGGAACTTATACAAATCCTCTTCTAACTAGTGGCTTAGGTACAAATCCAATGAATATTAAACTAAAGCCCATGGATGAGATAGATTTGGGCTTAGGTAGATATGGAAATAATAATCCGCCTATGATTCGGGCAGTGACACCAGTGACACCTCATCAACCAAGCTGGAGCTTAGGATTAGATAGCCAATTTCCTGACAGACTTGCTGGGCTAGAGTCTTCTTTATATCACGACCGTGGTGCCAGAAGCATGAGGCTTTTACAAAATAATATGTTAGATATGGATGGTAAGAAATGTAACATTACATATTCATATTATATTTACATTTTATAATTTGTTATTTGTCCCAACCTAAATATACACGAATAATATGTTTTAAATGTTATATAACTATAGTTAAATAACTAATATAAATAAAAATAAAGCATTATGAAAATAAACTTAAATTTCAGTGAGAAACACACATTTTATGAATGGAGGCGGACCAAGCGAGGCCCAAGTAGATATGCTAGATATACCAGGCAAAGGTCGTTGTTGTGTTTATATAGCTCGATTTTCATACGATCCACCGGAGTAAGTAAAACTCAATATATATTATTTATTTTAGTCTTAACTATGAATCATTTAGTATTAATTTCTTATGAAAATATAATTTTATCGTAACTTAGGAGATATATGTTTTTATATATACTTTGTCACTGTTGACCTATATTCATTTTAACATTTAACTTTAGAATTGAAAGCGCCGAAGGAGAGCTATCGATATGCGCTGGTGATTATCTCCTGGTTTGGGGTCCACCAGATCCCAACGCAACAATGCTTGATGCTGAATTATTAGACGGTCGCCGAGGGCTTGTACCCGCTAACTTCGTTCAAAGGCTAGTAGGAGACGATCTCTTAGAGTTTCATCAGGTAAATACTCAAGTCATAAATATAATTATATTGTATTATTAATACATACGATGCACCGGGCCTGAACGAGCAAATTAATGCTCTATTGATTCCCTTGGTGTTCACTGAATAATTATCAAGGGTATTAATCTTTATTTTAATCTAATTTAATTATAACATTCGGTTTGCTCGTTTCAAAAAAAATAACTCGAAATTCAAATCTTATACTCGTGTTTAATTTATTTTTCAGGCTGTTGTAGCTACGTTACGTGATGCTGATGAAACAGCTACAACGGCAATAAGTGATATGTCCCTAAGTCGTGATGTAGCTCGTCTCAGCGAAGTTGCTGATGTAACTGACGGTTCAGAAGATGACGATAATGGTAAGAATTCAAGGTTCAGTATATAGTACGAAATATTTCCCCTTTGAACAGCTTGTTAATTTTAGAAGCTTATAGAAATATCATTATCAAGTTTAGCTGAAATTCAACGAAATTCAAAAATTAAAATAAACATTTAAGGCACATACCACGTAGTCCATTATAATATCGATTTAATACAATTTCGGCTATAAAAGCAATAGAAAAATAATATAAAACAATTTCACTTTGACATCAAACTTCGAAAAGTACTTTGCATGAAACGTATTAGAAAAATGTTAATAAAATAGTTATGGTACAGCCTTTTGGATACTGTTAATATTTAAAAGTTCAAAGTTCACATAGTAGACTCATTTCATTTCCCTTTATCCTGTTGTAATGGACTGCACGCTTCATAACCGCACTTCTGCCTGGCTACTTCACGCGATTATCCTCGGAACTGAACAGCCAAGCTGTTTTTCTCGTCGCTAGTTCCTGCTCCGCGTCAGCTCACACTGGAGAGGCAATTAAACAAATCTGTGCTGATCGGCTGGACGGCACCTGAGGGAGTGCAACAAGCAAATATTGAGAGCTACCATGTCTACGTCGATGGTGTATTGAAGACAACAGTGAAGGCCACTGAGCGAACTCGTGCTTTAGTTGAGGGCGTAGATTCGAATCGAGTGAGTTTTTTTGAATTTTCGTATCTGACATCTGTTATTTCGTTTCATAAATATTAATCACATTTACGAATCGTCAAGATTGGATGTTATTACGTAAAAAATGCAATATTTATCAATATAATAATTTTATATTTAAAACTTTATTCAAGCCATCTAATTTAATCTTTTGAACGGGTAATTTTTCTGGCACTTCTTCCTTTCTTACATTCATCACAATAGATAATAGTTTTTGCATTTTAAGCCGCATCGGATCAGTGTTCGATCTGTCACGGCTACGCGCCGTACATCCCGTGATGCTGCTTGTACTATGGTAATCGGTCGGGATACTGCAAACATGGGACCTACCTGCGTTAGAGCCAGTGGTGTAACGTGCTCTCAAGCAGTCATATCGTGGTTACCAGCAAATTCTAACCATCAACATGTCGTCTGTGTAAATAACGTCGAAGTAAGTTAACTGAAATGAAAAATAAAAAAAAATTTAAAAAATATATTATATGAACAGTTGGAAAAAATTTGTGAGAAGATTACAAGGAATTATGCTATTTTATAATGTAAATTGTAATAATAAAACCAATTTATATAGTATTATTGATTAGACGTGTCATGTGCTTTGCAGGAACTTCCCTGTTCCTCGTTAGTGATGGTCAAAGATATTGCCATAAATCATTTATATTTTAAGCAATTCAAGAAGATTAAGTTTTTAATTGCTCTAAGACAATAATAGGTTAAATATAGTTAACATTAGCTACATTTTATAAAAAAATAAGGCAATGGTGAATACCCTTGTAATCTTTTTTGTAACTTGTAGGTTCGGACCGTAAAACCGGGTGTTTATCGACACACTATAACTGGTCTATCACCCAGTACTCAGTATCGAGTAACAGTAAGAGCCAAGCATTTGAGAGCTGGTCCTCCGTCAGGAATACCGATTGAAGAAGCTCCAGGTGCTTACACAGACTTCAGGACCCTTCCGAAAGGACTTCCGGATCCTCCGAATGAAATATTGGTAATTTTATCAAAATTGACAGAAAGCATGATGTGGTTAAAGCATGCTTTTGTCGGAGTTTTCTCACATTCCACACTGAACTTCCCGATCACAACTTACAATATGATTCAACCTGTTTATTAGAAAGTTATTAGTTTATTTGAGGTAATGATTATAGGTTCTAATAATTTTAAGCATTAGATATGTGTGATCCTTATTGAACTTAAATTCTTAGGAAATTAACATGTAAATAGACGGAATTACTTCCTGTTTGAAAATGAACAGAATAGTGGACGCACTTGAAATTAGCATCCTTAAGTTCACGACGTGTGTGAATAAATCCTACCTTTACTCTTTCACATAACATACACACCCCGTCCCGAGTCACAACCTCAAGCACGAGGCACAATGGGTATCTCGAAGAAGTCGCGTCAATCGCAACCATAAATCCAGCGTCAGGAGAAATTTATATTGACGTCGCTCACTTCGTTATTAGTTTAGCGTACCCTGTGTGATGTCGATCCTCCCTCGATGTGGCTTATTAGTAACTCTGACGGATGTCATAAACCAATTGGCCTTAATGTTTTGCTGGATTGTTGGTGGTGATTGGTGCGGTGTCGCAGGTGGAAGCTGGGCCGCAAGATGGCACTCTGCTTGTGACGTGGCAGCCAGTGCTTCGGCCTCCCGCTTCAGGGCCTGTAACTGGATATGCTGTTTATGCAGACGGGAAGAAGGTGACCGACGTAGACTCTCCGACTGGTGATCACGCTCTCATCGATATCGGCAAACTGCTCGGCCTCAATCCTAAATGCGTCACCGTAAGTTTATGTTTAGCTTAGTGTGGCTGTTCTAGCGCTATCTAGCATTTATTGTACGCTTCATACTTTTACAAACACACAATTACTTACTATACGCACATATATTATCACAAACTTTTATTCAAATTGTTAAAACATTTATATTTTATTCCTTGCAGGTACGAACTAAATCACGCGATAGCCAATCGAGCGACAGTGCTCCAACTCCGATTCCGCCAGCTGTGCTACGAGGTGTTGTATCAAGGGTACAGAGGGGTCTTCCCGGTCAAGTTCTTAATCAGCCAGTTCCTCCTGGTTATAGAGCGCAGCGCCCGCAAGCCTATCAACAGCAACAACAAGTTATAGAACACGATGAAAACCTTTCCGATAAAGAAATATTTCCAACAGCAAATCGTCACGATCCTCAGCAGCAGCAGGCACAGGTGACAATCTTATTTCATTTTTAGGTAAATTTGTATCATTATATTATTTAACCACTTATTATGTCGTGATCTAATGAATTTCAGAATTTTATTTTCACATAGGCAAACTTATTGCGAAATATAATTTTTTAAAATTATCCGAATCTCAATAATACTAATTAAAATTATTTTTCTTTAAATATTTCTCTAAACTTTTTTGGCACAGCTCGTATATGTTTAGTTCGCTGATCAGTGTTGTCTATATTTTGTGTGTTATTATTATTTAGTATAATTATTAATGTTTTGTAATGTTCCATGTACTTATTTGGGCTTTTTCAAATAATAACCTCATCGACGATTATCTAGTAAGATAGCTATCATTGTAAAATTGACATAATTTGCTCTTTAAAGACATTACTAGCAATTTGATCAAAAAAGCATTATTGTTAAATAAGTGAACATTAGAATTGTAATGAAACTTGAAATCGGAAATTTTTATTCAAATTGCTAGTGACTTGTCATCAGTGTTGCAAATTGCACTCTTTATACTAATCTTCTGTGATTCTGTCGCTGATATCTCTCAACGTCAAGTAGCTCTATTCCGGTCTCTCTAGATAAGTAACTATCTCTGGGCGTGACATACGGAAATTGTATAGAAGATGATATTTATAAATGTGATACTCATGAATAAATGTCACCTCTGTACCACTGTCTGTATGTGACGCTTCCGGGAATCGTTAGCAGCCTAGAGGTCTGGTGTTACCACGCGTGTCATTGTGTATAGCTATGCACTCGGCTCGAAGCGTTCAAAATTGAATTGCATAATGCTTGCAACTAGATGAGTAGTCTCTAGTGCTATTGGCCGATACAACGCACGACACCTACAGTACCCTAATACTTAAAACATATAAAGAGCTTGTACTTTGTGACACAGACATCAAGCTCATACGTATATATTTATATCATCACTTAAAATTAACCTTGCCTCCTCACATAACTGTTACACCTTTTCATAGCCCACGAGCGGATTCGGCACAGGCCTTCTAAAGAGTATATTCGACAAAATAACCCCTTCGGTAAGGAATTTTTACACGTTTTTTTATTTATCTTTTATATTTTCATTTTATCTTGATACACCTTATTACGTTTAGCATTTTATTTTGGAGTGTTTTTAGTTATTAGTTGGTTTTCGTTAATTTTCACATTGTGCCCGTTTTATAGTATCATTATATAAGTATTTTATATAATATCGTAGCCATCGATTAATACATGAACAAAATTTGAGTATGCTTTTTCATAAATATCGTAGAAAACCAACATAAATGTAGCAGACAATAAAATATTATAGCTAACGTATATATTAGTTTCAAATTATTTACATGACACTAGTACCCAAATATCCAAAGCTTAGTATGTAGGTTTAAAAATCCCTATGAAATACGCTAACAATATTTTATAACCAGCTTAATTATTGTCTACATAATTTAAACGTAGGAAAGCTTGAAATAATCTAGAACATCTGATAGTTTGTTAGTTACAAATAAGAATCAACTCACATGTCATTAAACCTTCAATCAAGTCAACACGCAACACATCGATCATGAGTCAATCTGATATAATTATTAACATAGCGGTACTACAAACTTCAACTCAAAAACAAAGGTACGCTTCCACGCAGCGAACATAGCAATACCAGCTTTGTTATAAGCCAGCTTCTCTTCCCGTTTGCAACATCCCTCAATGTCTTCTTGTCTTTCACTTTCATTTCAACTTCATGCTTCGGCAATTTATCTGTGTCATGTGCATTCCAAATTTGAATTACATTCATAATATATTATTTTTCAAATATTTCTAAATTCTAATTGACCATGGTATCAGCAATCGGGGATACCAGCCATCGAAATCACTAAAGAGGGAGCCACGGAGCAGATAAACGAGGAGGACGACCCTTCACGGCGACGTCATCAGGTCTGCGATCTCTCCTTGCCATCGATGTGCTCTTCATGTGCTACACTCTCACTTTGCTCTTCTAAGTGTGTCGGATATTATTCACGAATTTCCAATTATCGTTTTCTGTGTACATCTTCACTGTCTAACACAACACCATCACGTCCAACACGACCCAATTTATGGAGACACTTCTCACATCCGCAGGCTAGGAAGAATTATAACAAAGCACTCGAAACAACACAAAACCATTTAAGCATGCGCAGCGTGTAATTGAATGACTGTCCCTGCATGCTGTTTTGGCTTCGATTCTAAATTGTTAATGTGTCTGCTCTTTTGGTAACTTCGTTTAAGAAATAGGAGACCAAACTGTGCTTTGTAAAAACATATACGTTTTTAAAGTTTCTTTGACCGCTGAATGCTGATTTGGGAATTTCTACAGTATTGAAGATTTGGTTTCTTGAAAGCTGCACGCAAGCTTTTGTTGTGCATGGGAGTTGTCTAGTTTCAGCGGAATGAAATTTTGAGGAGAAGGTAATATTGAATTGCTTTGTAAGGCATAATGGCAGGTATCAATTATGGCTAACCGCTTAATGAATTGCTGATGGCTTTGTTATGGAAAATCTAACCTTATTAATGTATTGGTCCGTACGGACGTCAGCAGCAGCCGTCCCAACCTGCACAAGCGTCGCAGCAGCCTTCGGGTCAGCAGTACCCGAATACACCAGCCTTCCATGGCACGCAGCAACCCCCCTTTCAACAGGGCGCCCAGTTCCCCAGTAACCAAACTAACCAACCACAATACTCCGGACAGCAACAGCAGTATCAAAATCCGCCTCCAAGGAATCACCATGAAAGGGGACGTCCTCCTAACCCTCATCAGGTAAGTAATATAGCACTTTATTTACAAGTTTTACAAAGACATCTAAAATTCACCGTACAAATATAAATTATTCAGCTACAGCAACAAGGCCAACAAGGTCAAATGGCCCAGTATGGTCCCAGGGGTGGTCCACCTCCCGGGCCACGAGGACCACCTCCAGCTGGAGGACGGGCTCCTCCACAAAGTCACCCTCAGTCAAAGAGGAGCCGCTTTTTCATCGCACTATTCGACTATGACCCAGTAACTATGAGTCCTAATCCGGAGAGCTGTGATGAAGAATTACCGTTCAGCGAAGGAGATACGATTAAGGTATTTGATCCTAATTTAATAAAATCCTAATTAAAATATTATTTATAATTTCATGAAACGTAATAAATTAAGACCTAAAATAATGTGCATTTCCAAATATTTTATAGCGTTAAGGGTTAATGTCATGGAAGCTTGCATGATTTGACTTCAAAAAAGTTTATCAAATTTAAATCTATTAGTTTCCTTTACAAATATTCTAGGTGTGGGGTGACAAAGATGCAGATGGATTCTACTGGGGTGAATGTCGAGGTCGGCGTGGCTATGTTCCCCACAATATGGTAGTTGAGGTCTCTGAGCAAGAGGCAACTGGACAGGTGTCTGCGAAACCCAGGGATCGCTGGACAGACGCGTATGCAAACCAACCTGTGCGTCGGATGATAGCTTTGTATGACTACGACCCGCAAGAACTTAGTCCCAATGTTGACGCTGATGTAAGTTTACACTTATTAATTGAAAACAAAGGAAGAAGTTAAATATTTTTTTTAATATTTTCACTATTTTCTTTTGTTTGGTAAATCGATAATGATAATGTTATCTATTATATATTTTTGATTAGGGTAATAATCCTTTTATTCTTATAATTTCAGGCTGAGCTTAGCTTTCAAACTGGTCAGATTATACATGTGTATGGCGATATGGACGATGATGGTTTTTATATGGCTGAAATCGAGGGTGTACGAGGACTTGTGCCGAGTAATTTCCTTACAGATGCCAATGATCAGTATGCGTCGGCGGGACCAAGTAGTCAAGGTGTGTCAGGTACTAGTTTTGTAATAGAACCTTCTTCATAATGTAAACCGGGTAACGTTTAATACAGTAATGCGCAAATATAAATTTACTGTTTAACTTATAGGGTTTAAATTATTAATTAAATTCACGGCTTACTTTACCTTCTTTCTCTTCCTTACCAAGCTCCTAGGTCATTATATGTATTAATCATTAATGTATATATTTAAGGGCCACCTGGTGGTCGAATGGGGCCAAGCACAAGTGCACCAGGTGGAGGCCCCGGTCGAGGCAGAGGAGCTCCTCCAGGGCCAGGAGCCCGGGGTCCTCCACCACCTCCGAGAGACAATGTAGCTCCAGCACAAAGAAATCACCTCCGGAAAACAGGTATAGATCTATTAAAATTCTACTGTACTGTATGTAGAGCCGAACGGCTTTTAAATATTCGCTGTTATAGTAATTATTCTCTTTATTAGAGATATTAAATTGTATTATGATTTAGGTAAGTCCGGCTGTCGATCAGGGTAAATTCTGATCACTAAGAGCTTTGAGTGTTTCATGTTTGCACCTTGGACTTGCTATGTGATTACTAAAATCCGCCTAGCTACTTCACTCTGAATACCTCTATCATCTTTCCCGTACACTATGTAGTGATTGCAAAAGGACTCGCTAGGCGAGTTTGTAGATTCCCTTATCTTTTCGAAAATAATTGGACGGTTACCCCATAAAAATTTAATCCCATTCAATTATCCTTTCTCGGCCGAGTAGATACATTCCCCTATCACCTTCCCACATCCAAATCTTATTTATTTTTAACGCGAGTCCGGTTGCAATCTACGGAGCACAAAGACTCTTGGTGTACACTTGCTGAAAAACACTATCTTGGATTACACATTCACAACATCGTCAACCTATAAACACAAGGGGACTGACAACAGACCACACGAACTTATTATGACAAATCTCAGTGCTGAGGGCGTCTTCGTTTTATTTACTGTGTTTTCTATCGTCTGTCTTCTGTTTTATTTTGTCACGACTCCTTGTTTTATTAAGATTTGTCAAGGCACGCAGGGTAGGCCGGTTAATACACGCAACATAGAGCACAGAGTCCACGATGTGCGTGATGTGTGATCCAAGATGTAAGTGGTTGTCTGTGGTCACTATATATGTTGTGTGTATTGTCTGTTTGCTAGATGCCTGCCCTCTTCCCCCTTCTCAGTTAGACCACAACACAAGCGCGAGTAATGCAGAACAGGCGAGTTCTCAGGTAATTCCGTTTATAAAGTTTGACCCACAACAATACTTTCGATATGCAAACGCTAGCCTCTTTAATTGTTTACCACCTTCATATACTTAGATTAATTTCACTTATATTTTGTTTTCATTTTCTTTCTATATATGTTTCACCGACGCCCAGTAGAACGGGGTGGCGTTACCGTTAGCATTTTGAACGATCCGAAATATTCATGTAAGCTACACATTAGATATCATATCATAAACCCACTGAAGCATATCATACGAAACTTGAACAGTTGACACAGGATTTTACTTCACTTACATATGACTTTTCATCGATATTCACATCAGAACAATCGCAGGCTTGCGAATGTGGTCCCACATGAATACTACATACATTTTTTAAATTGGAAATTTTAACGAATATATGTAGTATTCCCAACATGACTAATACTTCATTATTTTCATATAACACAATGTAGTCTAAGTGTTATTTCAAGCATGGGCATAGCATGGGTGTGTTATAGGTTGTCCTACTACACAGAAAACTTTTAATATTCCTTAAAAATGCCTCGTTTACATATAGTTATAGAGCTGTGAAATAAAGTGCAGTTGTCAAGAATTGAAATGTACATATCTTATAAAGTACACAGATACAAAAATATTTAACAAATTTTCAAAGTGATGAGAAACACGTCTTTTGCTTTTGTGTGCTAGTGCATGTGAAGATCGCATTGCATGTTACTTGTAATACTATACTATAATTAAATAATAGGGTTATTAATTATTATATATTAATATTAAAAATATTATTCATACCTTGGATACGTTGTAATAAAATAACTAACTTTTCATAGACCAATCACTTTTCAGTATAGGAATTTAACAATTTCCAAAGAAGAGGATCACTTACCTTATGCATCATCAATTTATTGGCACTGGAATTATTAATTTATCAATATTATACGCGCTTCGTTATTCGTGCTTTTAATCAGCCGTTACCGGTGATTAGACCAAAACTAAGACCTTACCAATGAAATTAATCTATGCCTTACATAAGTGTCGATTAGGCTTTATCTAAAAGGTTAATCCAATTTACATAAACCAAACCCATCGATGAAATGAAATGTTTTAAATTGAGATACGTGCTGTTAAAAATTGTAGTATAGTACAAAGTTCTATATATTGGTAAAGGCTCAGTTTCGGGCGTTAAGGTGTAGCCTACATATTCATCATAGAGTGAGGTCGGTAACAGATCAAGCGGAACTAAAGCTAATGTGCACCTGTTAAAATAACACTAATAAAAATAAGTAAGTTAAAAAGGTTAACGTTATTAACATTGACTTACTCTATGACATGTGAGATAGAGGCTTAGTCGCTTGGGTGTGTGGTGTAGCAGGCGAGGGGGAAAGGCGTGGGGAGCGTGCCGGCGAGCACGACCGCTCGCACGAGCGCTGGTAACGTGAGTACGCCGCCGGTTCAGTCGCCGGGCTCAGCCGCCACGCTGGCCATGCCACCCGTGGGGACTACCACTGCCGTCAGCACGTCCCCGGCGCGCCGCGGCGGGCCCACCGTCGTTCCGGCGCCTACAGCTCAGCCACTTCAGCAGCAGCAGCAACAGCAGCAGCAGCAACAACAACAACAGCAACAGCCACCCACCTCACAACCCAACCTCATGCAGAAATTCACTGAAATGACCGCCCCCGGTGGTGACATACTTAGCAAAGGAAAAGAACTCATCTTCATGAAATTCGGTCTCGGCGGCAAATAATGCCGTCGGTATGGCCTTTAAGGCCCTTTGATCCTTTGTACATCGTTCGTTCTCAAGAGCGACCTTCGAAGCGGATAATACTGCTGTTTTGCCCGGCAACAGAATTGAACTCGGTCAGAGTTGTATACATGTAACCCGTTTATAACCGTTAATGTATTGTAATAATGTAAATAAATTCAATAAACGCACAGTTTAGTGAATATTCAGAATGTTAGTGCAGTCCTGATACACACGGTTGGAGTAATCCCTCAATTAGTCGTATGTTTTTATTAAATCTTCGACCTCTGCCCATCTATTAGATTAGATAGTAAGTGATTGTTTAATCATATTTAACTAGACATAGTGGTCTTAGCAGTGCTAGGTATTGGTAGCGCCTCTACGAGCCTATGAATGTTACTGTGTCACTATATCTAGATGAAATATGTTTCATATTTAGTTTAAATCTATTTTATACTTAAGCGTTATTGAATATCAAACATTCTTTTCTTAATGTTCGTAGCTTAGTAGCTACGTGTCCACATTTTGTTATCGCTAGATATCTCCTTATTAATATAGAATTAGATGTTTCAAATCTATATCTTTGTTCGGAAAAATATAAATATTATTGAATGTTACCCTCATGCAGTCACAGCAGTCGATTCAATCTGCAGTCGTCCTTGCAGAGATCAGCCATTCCTAATGATGTTGTCATTATGTTTCAAATGTTTATCGTAATGTTGTAAAGATGTATCCGCTGAGACTCTGAGGCCGCAAATTCAGGTGCCGAATTGCAATATTCAATAGAATAATAACATATGTTTAAGATTATATAAGTATAACACATTAAAGTTCACTTTTCTCAAAATATTCTGTGATAGTAGACGTGATACCATCTTTGTCATTCATGTAAAATACAGAATCATTTTCATGTAATAAATTCAAAAACAGAAACACTTTCCTATGGCATCTTCAGTCATTTTTAGATATGATTTCAACGCTGGCCAAGATATTTACGAAGGTGTCCTAGGCATCATCATCAACTGTAGTGATTTTTTAATATCTTATCACTGAATTGTAATGTGATCGTTGAAATCCTGTCCAAGTGTCATTAAATATCAAATATATGAAACCTCATTTCGACGAAACGAGTAACTAATTATCTATATATATATCTTACATAAATTACCGAAGGTATGTATAACCTTCAAGTCTCTTAAAATTAATATACAGTAATGCCGATTAGTTATAATGGCTATACCCGTTTCGAGCCTAAAGACTGCTTGCATGAGTTATATTAATAATTTATACATCTTTTATACCCTCGTTGGTATACTATGTTTTATCGTTCAAAACAATTTAAACTTGAAATTCTGAAGTTCAAACAAGCAAATTGTCATTCTTATGTATGATTTATTGTCATATAAACTTTACAGCATAATTTTAATAATACTCACCGTCCTTACTTAACTTTGCATACAAATATACAATTCAAAGAGTGTGCATTCACATCATACTGGTTTCTCACTGAGAGTCGTCTTCGAACCTTCGTTTTTTTAAGGAAATTTGATAATTCGCCTTTTCAAATTTATTTCTGTAAGTAACGAGAAGTTAAGATATGTATAAGGCATCAGTTGTACCCAAAGTATTATACAAAATTTGGGGCCAAATATGTATTAGTTACTATAACAACCGGTAGCTATTTAACAACCTAGCTAAAACATTTACTTAGGCAAAAAACGAGCTTGCTACGTTAAATATTTATGATTGGCCTATGCATTTATATAGTCTAAAATATGACAATAAATCGTATGTAAGTTTATAATCTTAAGATTTCTATATATGCGTTGTTTATATTAAATAGTAAAACAAGGTTTAGTAATGGATTGCTTGGTCATAACTTTACAGAAATTACCAAATCAAACAAAATTTTAAAATGTGAAAAAAATTAAACGTTATTCAAAAACGTTTTGTGACAAGCTAGGAAAATTATAGCTAGAAATGTCTAACCATTACTTCACCTCGATTTCTCTCTTTATATCCATGTAAATATTTTTGGTAAGTTTGCTTGGAATGTAGGTGAAAACGAGATGCTCACTTCGTACAAGGGATACTCTATTAAGTATATTAGCTTCGTATCTAACCAAAATAACGCATATTTCAATCTTTTCACGTATATATGAGAGACAGTTAGCTTGCGATTCCTAGTAATTGATATATACTCATATAGAAAACGTTTAGCTTTTCCGTTTAGACCGTCATCAACGAGGAGATAGTATCAATAAGTAGGGTGTTTGATTGTTCTAATTTTAAATATACACTTCATGTGACATGGTGGGTCATTTATAATAAAACTTTTCTAAAAACATCAAACACTAAGTATTCAAATGAGGCTTACAGAATTAATCAAACGAGGTACAAATGCACAGACGATAAATCACAGATATGTAGAATTTCTCGATAGAAAATGCAGTTGAATCTTTATAATTGTATGATTTTCTTTGTCTTAAAAAGTAAACTTCAGTTTTTACGCTGGTACTATCTTTCTCGGAGATCCTCATATGTATATTATTGTTGTATATTATTATAATCAGTTGGTATTTGCGTGGTCTAAACGTTAGCTATGCTCCTACATATCTAATGAGGCTGTTTTGTTGAAACAACAACATTTTAAATTTGCAAGATCAACATTTAGACGCGACCAAACGAGTTTGTCGTAGTCGTCGTAGAAATATTGTATAATGAAATATTATTACCGTCACATTTCTGTTATGGTAATAATATTTGCTACATATTTATCAATATTTGCTGGCAAAATTTATCAGGAACAGTTGTAGTTATCAAACAACAAACATCAAACGCTTCTAGCGTAAGTTTGACAAAACACCTTGTACACTTACAAAAAAAAAATTGTGGAATAAAAGACCTGTATGTCGCTCTACCAATCTGTTGCAACGGCAAATTCCAAAGTACACCTTTAGATTATTTTGAGTTTCTATTATAAAATTAAAAGGAGAGAAAAGCAATGTAAAATTTTACCAAGTACATATTTAAGATATAATATTTCTTCGTCCATACGTGCCGCGCCGTAGGCCCCGTATCGCTACACTCGTAGCCAAAATACACTAGAGCAATCTAATGTGTTGGGTCGCATAATTTCACCAATTTCAACCAATAATAACAACCATACAATACCTTATTATCAGAAAATCTTTTATAATATGTGTATTACTATAATGTAAATTTTGTGGCCCAAATTAATTGCTTTTACGGACGCCATGATGGGGTATTTGGGCTCAGTACCGAGCCTCTTTAAGACTTTTGAATAGGTGTACTAAGTGCGTATATGCGGCTGACTGCTCTTCTAAAGTGGATTTGTTACCAAGGCGTGGAGAACATCATGAGAACAGATTGCGTTTTAAAATTGTAATATCATCATTTTATGTAGAATTACTTTTAATCGTCATATTTTGTCTAAAATCTTGCAATTACAAAGAAAACTACTAAATTTGAACCACTTTAAAAACTCAGTTACTTAGCCGCTAGGTATTTATTATTTAATAAAAAAATATTGAATCTTGGTGTCCTGTTCATGATGTCTCCTTTGCCTAATACTAATATTTACCACTAGTAAAAGTTGTTCACTTGTTTATATGCGTTGTTATAAACTGTATTCATATCTTTGATCACATATACCTATGTATCGTTATTTATACGAAATATAAATAATTATTGTATATTAATAATGCATTCTTGTGTGCATAATTTAAATGAAGAGTTGTATATTAAACTTAATGGATAAACCTTTAACAATGTACCAATGAAATATGCCGAAACAAAATAAATGAAACAATTGCTGCTTCTTTATTTATCGTATTTTTATTCAAAGCACACTTACGACTAAACAATAAATATCATCTAAGTATCTCTTTGGAACTGACGGACTGCAAAGTGCAATCAGTTACATAAATTTAAATCTCAAAAAAGAATATTTTTGGGACTTACGAATTTTATGGAGTTTCACACAGGGACTACTTGAAATTAAAACAGCACAGTTATTGTTTAAATGACGAATGAAAAATACTGACAAAACATTCATGTGAACTATAACAGCATTTCGGTCAATCGATTGTTATAATACGAAAACTCATTAACGAATTTTATACATTCATACATAGTATCTAAATTGATTCTAAGCTAATCAATAAATACAATATTGCCTCCTGGTTAATAACATTGTACGGTCCGTTTTACAAATACTGTCAGTTGTAATTAGGCACATCGAACCACTGATACCGTGGTTGACTGCTCTCATCAAATGAATACTCCACACACTTCGTGTTCAGCCATCTGAAAATATGTTTATCACCAATTAAGAAAATATTAAATATTATTTTCACAGGTTGAAGGACCTGTAAATATTATGCAAACAATCTTACATATTTACTTTTGATTACATACGAGTAATGATATACTAAAAATACGTACCCTCCTCTATTTTTACAGCCAGTTATAAGATAGTCCTCTTTATAACATTGGGTTCCCAACAACTCAAAGTAAACAGTACCTATTTTGGTGGCCGTTTTTGTCTTAGCGTCACGTAAGCACTGACGAAATTGCGAATCACAATAGCATGCTAATCTGAAAAGGAATAAAAAAAAATCCTCATTTTAATTAAAATTTTAAAACAATTCTTCCTACAATAGCTATAAGTAAACATAAAACTGATAAAATTTGCAAGAGAACGTAATAAAGTTTGATCAAGTAATCAAATAATTATTAGAGCATCGCAAATAGACCTAGCTCTGAAATGTGCTTCCAGATATATTTCATATAAACAATATAGTGAAAAGGGTCCTCAAAATATGTAATAAATCTTATCACCATACAATCTCTGTAGTTTTATAATTGGCAATCTTGGCAATGATCCATTTAAAACTATTAATCACGACATTTGATCACGGCATTCCTATTTAATAACAATAAAAGAGATTATAAAAACTTTTGTGCGGCCTTCCACTATCAGCACCCGCATATTCTTGAATAATTAATCAACTATAAATCAAGTCAATGTCAATGTTAATTAGTTTTAAGAAAATATTAATAAATTCTTTCGAATCGAAATATTCCGAAATAATAAAATAAAAGCTAGGATTTTGAACTACAAAGTACAACAATTGCAGACACTCCGTATTTAATTGCTAGGTTTCGTCTAGGTTTTATGTCTGTTATTGACGCAGATTTTATACCGGACAGATATACACACATTTCCCCACCCGCATAGGAAATTATGTCTTATTTATTATTCATAGGTTTTAATATAACCTCCTCTCTATTATCTATGAAGGAAGTGCCATTCAAACTACTACCATATAGGATCCAAACTCATAAAGAATTCGTCTGGTAGTAGAATGTTTCAATGTTACGAACGTCATATTACCATGCAAATCGATTTCAATTTAAAAGTGAATAAATAATTTTCATCTTACTAGACTTACTTTTTATGAAGTCATAAGAAAACATTTTGGAAAAAGGCATATTTAATAGTTTATATATTTACTTACATTTTAATTGGTATCTCAATATCTAAATCTATCGACGTTCGTATTTCGAGCGTTACTTAACATAGTTAATTCAGTAATTCTACTTACCGTGTATAAAAGGCTTTGTTCGTGAGGTTATGTTTGGTCTCCCCAGCAGGTATGTAATCGGCGCAGTTATCATGGTCTCTACAGCACATATCTGCGGCCGCTTCTGGTCCCAGATCATCATACCCATCAGCTACATTCCCCGCTCCACACCATTTTGTACCTAAATGTTTTTTTTTCCATGATTTGATCGGACATTGAAATTTAATATACATATATAGTAAAAAATCTTGCGAGAGAAATTTTGGTTGATGCGCCGATGGCAAAATTATATAACAGAATATATTTCAAAATATAGCTAACCGTACTAAAATATTGATAAACAATATTTTATAAATACAATGGATCTGTAATTGTCTGAATAATGAATTGATTAATAATTATTGTTATGTCTATTATACAATTATATATTAAACCATTTCAACAATATTAAAAAAAATATTCAGTGAGATTATCTTGTAACTAAACTACTTATCCGTGTCATGACAACTTATATATTAATATTTTTTTAACACAGTGTTTAAGCCTCGTAACCTATCTAATACAGTCGTCTGTTCCATCATTATTTAATGCAAGTTAAAATTTATTTGTTAGGCATAGTTATCTTGTCCAAAAGAACCCTGCAAGCACTGGTTCCGACCTCCCCCAGCTGACCAATACAGGAAGATAAGTCCGATGTGGATTTGGTCCTTAATGTACCAAGGGTCATGTCACATCATAAATGGCTGTGGAGCGCCGATACAAGACGGCTCGTTGCGAGGTGGAAAGCGGACAAGGCCTTGCTGTTACAGTCTCCCACCTATAGCGACTTAGTGACATCGTGGGGTTTTAGTGGGTATGCAATATAGCGAGTCCCACATCACCCTCCTGCACCAAGCAGCCGCGCCATGGGAGGATATGCGTAATGCATTTCCCCACGAAAAAAAGGCATAGTTATCGTGGGTTCTATGTCAATAAATGTCGAGATATGTTATGCAATTTTATGCATCATTTTATAATAACATCACTTTACTACCATATAGTGAGACGAATGTATTACTCGCCTAAAATAATACAAACAAATTTAATTTAACGATATTATTGTGATACATTATTTATTTTTCAAACGTCATTTCGCAAAAGAAAAATCATTGCGAAATTATACCAGAGATTGTATTAGAACTGTGTAATATTATCTAATAAAGTGTTTTTATTGTATATTATGAAGAAATATAATTAATGTTGCTATATATCTTCATTATAACAAGAAGTATTTAATCTGAGTGATTACCCAAAAAAAACCTGGACATTGGTCAAAAATACTTAATGCACTTATTTTAAACCAGTTAAATTTATATTTGTAATACACTTAATTAAAGTTTCATGTCAATTATAACTAATACTAATAGACTCTTTACTTTGATTAATAACAAAAAGAGGTATCATTTGCTATCAAACATTGCCTTACAATAACATATATAAGAACCTTATGTACTTCTTATTAATTACATTACACTACACTGCTTTATATTTTAGAGAGACACTCTTTAGGTTACTTCCATGTAAACCTTACAAGGCAGTAGTACATTTAAGATCGATCTAAATAGATTGTCAAAACTTAAAAGAATGTTTTTTTGTCAACAAACATTATTAATTTGTTAACGTATAGTAGAGATGTTACAGCTTGCAAATAAAAATCACTAACCTGGATATATCAAATTAATCCGTAAATCTTGTAAATCCTTTGGGTCGATCACGCCATCGTAGCCCTTTACGGCGAATTTGCGTTTCAAAACTTTATTTCTTAGATTATTGATTATCCAACCATGACTACTTTGTAACACGAATAGAAATATAAATAATTTAATCATTTTAATGTTTAAATGAAAAATAAGAGTCACTTAATTGCAGCACAGTGACGTTCTTAATGATGCTTCGGCGGCTATTTATTTATATAGAATAGTTAAACTGTGGTTATGGGGCGTTTAGTAGCGATTCTCAATGTTTCAAATGTTGAAAAGATTATTATACGAAACTATAACTATACTATGTATAAAATGTAACTACATAGGTAGTATATTTATTGGTATAGTATATATAATGGTGAAATGAATATAAAATAAAATGAATGTAAAGTTTTTAATGTAAAGGAAATAATTTTTTCAGTTAGTTTCCTATACTACCCGCGTGAAACATTAGTTGATAAAATATTCAATCATGTTTTGATTAATTTTATTAATTAAAGATTCTCATACATTCGATTATATCGTTTGTATAAGAATGATGCACTTTAAAATCTCACATAGTCTAGACTCTACATAACATTCCAAGTAGCCTCAAGAGCTATTTACATCTCAGGCTAACCGCTCACAGTGACGCCAAAATCATTCAGATAGCTTCAATGGAGTGATAAGCGCCTTACACAAAGTGACTGAGTTTTGTTTATGTAAATTAACTATGCGGAAACTCCATTAACAATTTACTTTAAGTCTTTCTTAAGTGAATTAGGCGTTTAATAGTCTAATACCCTATCTTAATAATCACTTAAGGTGGGTCAGATACTGGCTTTTATTGCCATTTTATGCAGGAACTAATTTTTAATTGTTATAAGAATTAGACAAAAACTTTTTAATAGACATTTTCTTTAATAAAGAAAAAATTACAACATTATTATTTTATGTAATAAATAAAAATAACCAAAATTGGAAAAAACATTTCAAACAATTCACTTACATTTATACATATCGAAAAATAACTATGAAGCTCAGACATGGGAACCAGACATTAAATTAACTACCTAGCTTAAAAACACACGAGGTTAGCAGCGTTGAACATAGAGTGGCACACAGATTAAAATTAATCACAAATTATAATTATAAATATTATTATTATTTATATATATAATCCTAGATAATTCATTTTAATTCTACCTGCTTAACCACGCGGGCCGTTCACATAGAGTGGCCACAGATTTAAGCACAAGTTATAATTATGTATTCAAATACGGAACAATTTGAGGCGAAGGAATTTTCCAAACCAAGAGTATCGTAGTAAAATAGATGAGGAGTTCGTCGAGAGTCGCATCTAATGGAAATTTATTTACTCTAGCTAACCACACTTTGGGGGGCTTGGGAGAGTAGAGAGCAGTTATTTTCTTACTTCTTCCTATGGTGCCGTCTCCTTTTGGAGGTTGGCGATCATCATAGCTTATCTGACTTTGGATGCCGCGTTTCTGAACAATGATTTCGAGCTTTGACCAAACTATTGCCGAAGATTCTTTAGCCAAGATGTACTTCTGCGGCCAGGCCTCCTTCTACCCGCCATTTTGCCTGAAGATGATTCGTTGTAGGAGTTCGTATTTTTGGAGTTACGCAATATATGACTGAAATAATAGCTTCCTTTTCTTTACTGTCATAAGCACCTCTTTGTTCTTTTGCATTCTATCAAGCACGGTTGTATTTCGTATGCGGTCTGTCCAAGATATTTTTAGCATACGTCTGTAAACCCAGAGCTCAAAGGCTTCCAGTTTCTTGGACATAGTTTCTGTCAGCGAATATTCTACGCCGTAGAGCAGTATCGATAACACGTAACATCTCACCATGCGCGATCTGAGTTGTATATTAAGGCGTTTGTCACAGAGTACTTTTTTCAGTTTTGTAAAGGCGTTCCGCGCTTGTTCGATTCTGGATCGGATCTCGATGCTATGGTCACCCTTTTTTTAATCATCGTGCCTAAATATCTAATTTTTGAGACACGTTCTTATGGCTATTAAGGCTTTTACATTGTTTAATAATATCAGGTGTGCTTATAGTCATGTATTCTGACTTTTTGGCGTTGATGTTAACCAGTCACAAACAAAATCTTTTTATAACCCACTTGGTGTACACAGTTTCTCCGGTTCACAGATATAAATTAAGGAATGGAATACGAAATTTCTTAAAAACATTACTATAGTTACACTGGTTTGTATGGAATCTGTAATAGATGAACCCGAGCTATAGGCTATTTGTTTTTAAAAATATATAATCCCCTAAAGGGTTAATACCATATTCAGCGCTTGCAGCGGCCACTGAATTCACTAGAGTCTGTAGACCAACAAGGCTCTCTGCGACTAATATCGTGTCCACGTCATATTTTCTTACGACTTCTTCTTACTACTAAAATTGAGTACGTAATTCATTCGCTGCCAGTATTTACTTAGCCCGCAGAACTTATACCGATAACGACAAGATATTTTTTGGGAACTGCATCAAATGAAAGACATTCGCTATTAGACAAATTGGTAGAACCGTTTGAACGACAAAAAACCGCCACGTACGCTTAGCAACGATCAGGACTACCACTGATACACGTCATCCAACCATAAGTCGGTACCCAATCCATAAGTTCGTTGCATTACATTGTATTTTTTAACGCGTTTTGTTTAATTTAGCTCCAAATCGACCCGTTAAGGGGGGGGGGCTAAATTAAGGGGAACGCCTAAATTAAAATTTATTTTATAGTATATTTAAATTCTATATATCAATTTTACCTAACTTGATTTTATATACATACTAGATTTGACTATGTCAAGCGCATCCTATCTGTTTGAAATTGAATCGCATACGTCAAACTATATCAAAATACACGATTCAGAAAAAGTATTGAAATTTTAATATAATTTTACTTATTATTTTAATGAAAACAAGTATAAAAAACGTCAATATCGGCTTTTCACAGCTCGAATATTCAATTCAATAACAATTATCTGTAACGTTGATGCTAAGAATACAGAGGACGATCCAAACTCACATTATAAAGAATAAGTCAGTTCAGTGAGTAGAAATTAGCCTTGACTAAAAATAGACGCTGATGTTTAGAAATAGATATTTGTGTGTGCAAATTTTATTTTAAAAAGAGTTAAAATTTACATATTGTATTTGTAGTTAGGTACATCGAACCACTGGTATTCAGGTTCCTTGGTGTCGTCTAATTGGTATTCCAAACATTTGTTGCTCCAATATCTGTAAAACAAAAAAGATCCACTACAGCTGAGTAATAAAAGATTAAAACATACAAATTGCATAATGTCCTCTTCATATTATTTATGTTTAAAATATACCAGTCTACGTTTCTTTAAAAAGTTTAGTAATAAAAGAAGTTTAGAAAGAGTTTAGAAATAAGTGTTTTGTACAATTACAATGAGTAGATTGTTTAATGAAATACGTCGGAAGATTCGTAAAAGATATTTCCTAGTTATAAATACGTACCCGGTTTGAATATTTTTACAGGCTACAATGGGGTAATCTTTTTTGTAGCATGCAGTTCCTAAATAATCAAAATACAATCTGCCAACGCTAGATGAAGTCGTTGTGTTGGCCTTGTGTAAACAATCTCGGAACTCCATGTCACAATGACAAGCCAAGCTGAAATTATATTAATCAAATATAAAATGCTATAAAGTACCTGCTTTTGATATTAACTAGTCTGTAAATACATTTGAAACACAATATGGAAAGGGGTCCCGAAGAAAATACGATTGCAGTGATGGCCTGGCACTAAGTGGGTAGACTTCGGTCATATTCTAGACACTTCAAAAGCATCGGCTGTACGTTCATATATCAATAGATGCAACAGTCCTTCATCTGTCGAAGACCAGAAAAGATTGGCCGCGTGCTGTTCGAACAAAGGCTATGTTGTTAAAACCAAAATGCGTCGAAACGCTATTAGGAAGCAGTAAATGTTTAAACGAGAAATTAATATTCCCGCTACGTAAAACAAGCTTGAAGCTCGGTGCTTTTCGCGATACAAGACATGCCCTAAATTAATATTTACAATTAAAGACATATTTAACGATTAAAGAACACTACAATAAGCAAAATAATAGCTGCTCAAGTGTTCACAAACGTCATCATTCATCACGCCGTCATCTTTCTGCGTCAGTGATGGTTTGGTGTCGCGTGTCTTATCAAGGAGTCACAAAACTACATTAAGCAGGAGTGAAAACTTCAGCCAAAGTGTTCAAAAATCACTCAGCAATAAACTTTTTTAAAATATACCCTAGTCTCTCCAGCAGGTCTGGACCTTTTCATAAGGCACGAACTTCCCAAGCTGGCTTGGCCAACATTTCGGACTTAATAAGAGTCCCGAAAGCCCCGATCTAGAGGATATAGCTTTTTCTTCGCGGCACGGTGACATTGAGTCATTTTACAATCTTTGTATCAAGCAATGACGAAATTTCCCTTAGAAGCAATAAGTAAATTCATATATTCGTTGTCAAACAGATTAAAGGCCTCTATAAAAGCCATTTCGAATATAATATTTTTTTGATTTTTGCTAAGACTTTACGTACAATTTTAATATTATATTACTTTAAAAAAAAACATGCCAGCCAACCTAGTCTAACTAGGTTTACTATATTGTAGTATATATATAAGGTTAAGAATGTAAGGTTAAGAAAAAATCATACCGAGTATAAGAAGCTGCATTTGTAAGGTTGTATTTTGAGTCTCCAGCGGCTATGTAGTCTGGGCAGAAGTCGTGACTACGACAACACTTGTCTGTTTCTACTTCTTTCCCAAGATCATCGTAATTCTCCGCGTTACTGCCAGATCCGCACCACTTTGTAGCTATATAATATGTTCAATAAGTAATTCGTAATAATATAAATGTTATTAATTATATTGTATTATTATATTATTAAATATAATAATATATAAATTAGCAAATAAAAATAAAAAAAAATATATTTACAAGGAAATATGACACTTTCTTCTAGTGGGGGAGTCTCTCCGCTAGCAGAGGGGTTCATCGCTCTCCATAGTGTCTCGGAATCAATGCTGGGGTTCTTTTTCCAGCAAGTAGCGTAGTGTACGGCAACGAAGAGAAGGACAACTTTAATCATTTTAAAAATAATAATAAATATTCTAGCAATTCGAGTAGGCACCTAAAAATTTGTAGGAACCTATATTGCTTTTATACTAATTTAGAAATCGCTGTCGCGTGATCTGTCTGATAGCGATAATATATAAATAATTCTCAAAGTCTGTCTTGCCTTTTAGAGCCTAGAATCTATGATGTGTCAAATATCTAATCAGCTCTACTTGTCCATAAATAAATAATGATCAAAAAAACAGATGTTGAATGATGATAGTTGAGGCTACTGCTAATTTTTGTATCTCCTATATATGTATAAAATTCTCTCGTCACCATCATTAGTGAAAACTTAACAATATGATCGAAATTCATAAAGATGAAAGATGAAGATTATGCAATAGCTTCGAATTGAATACAATACAGACTATAAAAGAATAAAAATATACAAAACCTTAATACTAAAATATCGCTGGCACTCGCAATAGAAAAATTTTGATAACGTCATAGATAATAGGTACGTAAAAAAATTTATAAAAAAAAGAAAAATATATTTTTGTAATTTCTTTTAAAAGAAAAAGTAATTATCATGACAATTTATTTTGAAGCCAGGAAATAATTAAACCAATAGCCATAACATATTATGTGCTCATAAACTGTTATTTGCTACAAAAAGTGTTAAAGACGTAATTAATACCAGTTTTAACTATTTAACCACGAAAGTTTTTTTTTTTAGTTTTTTATAATAGAATATGTAATTGATTTTGCAGTATTTAAGCAATTTTACATGCAAATAATTCGGTTAAATTCTTCTAGTAGAGAAAACTTATTTCCTGGATACTTTTTTATGACAGACAATAATTCTTTTTTTATACACTTTCTAATGACGTTGAAAATAATTCTATGGTAATTATTTTATCCCGTAGAGATAACACGGTAAACTAACAGCATATAATTGTAGAAACCTGTATCTACCACACTTAGAAACCATTACGATGAAGATAAGGTTCCATTCCCAAAATGCTCATTAAATAGGTAAAAAAAAATAACGTAATATACGCTTCGCAACTATTTTATTGCCTTTAGTGGGCTAATTAAATTGAGATTATATTTGAAGCAAATCTATATTTATGAATATTCTATCAACATTTATATCGTGATTGACAACGGATTACGCTAACGTTGTACCAGTTCGTCCCAAACTTTCCGATGGTGTTTAAGGGCATTTAAGAATTTTTGATGCCCCATTAAATATTATTTATAAAACATTTTGAATTTTTATTTTTATTTTAATAACGTGAACGATGGTGATGGAGGATCTCTATATGGTGTCAAAAACTTTGTCTGATTTCTATGCTATTTAAATATCTTTCTGCTGATTCACTGTGTATATTCCAAAATGTCTTTATCTTTTTTATTATTATCGCTAATTTATTGAATAAAGACAAAGTTATATCTTTGGCACCTACACATATCAAACAATATAATGGCTAAAATTATAGAATTAAACGTAGATGTATTATGATAATTAGTTATTATATAGTGAATAGAGTGCGTAGCATTACAAAACATTAATAAATAAAATGTACCTTCAATTTTAATAGATTAATTGTTATGTTAATGTTAAAAAGTTGGTTACAATTTTTTTAGTGCAATAATATAATACATATAATAGAAGTACATCATTCATACATTACATACAAATTTAATTTTCACTTTCAATTTATATTAATTTTTTTTCATTTATTCATAATCTTGCCTAGGTAAAAACATGTCGGTACATAAAATTTGAATTTGGTTTCAATTTTGATGAGCACAAACATGCCACCGTATAAACAACAGTTACTATAAAAGTCTTTTTATATTAACTTTTCTCACGTAAAGCTGTGACACCGCCCCTCAGATAAATGAAATTCCTCTAGGACACCACCCATGTCCTAGCCTAGCCTAGAATGTCGTTTCGTCAGCGATCCAAAAATAATTAGCGTCTACAATTTACCGTTTTTATTTGAAAATTATATTAAGATACTGTAACATTATCTTGTTATAACATTGTAGTGGCCTTAGTTAATAACTAAGGTGGTGGAAGAAAACAATTAATGTTAAGAGGTCCAATCTAGCCAGAATTATTGTGCATATCACAGGCCCCTACTCAAGACGCTACTCTACACTATACTGTATATTATGTGACAGAAATTGTCGACATGGAATTGATATTGCAGTATACAAGCCTACTTTTCGACTTTCGACATCATGATACGTTATTGCATATTGACTAAGCTTCCAGTAGGGCTATTCTCCTATTTTGATGTCGCTGGCGTGTCGTTGAAGTTTGGATATCGTTACGCTGAAGCGACGTTTTGAATTGGTATTCCACTGATACCTTGATAGAACGTTAGCGACTTGTCAAGTACTTTATAATAACAATTGACAAAATATTCAGTGTTGCCATTTTAAAAGCAATAAATTCCAATGTGAAGTTTAATTAAATAAGTATTCTAATGAATTATCACCGTCTAACAATTATTTAAGCGTATTTTTATGACTTAAAATATTTGCAAAAGGATAGTTTATTTATTCATTCTTTATTAATGTTCACTTCTCATGTAATTTTCTTATAGGCATCATAAGGAAAAATCAATTATAAAACAATAGAAGTTATTTTCCAGATATTTGCATTTCTAATTTAAGGGACGTTTTCTTCGACTTTGTTCATTTGTTAAGTAACATTTTAAAAGTTCACATTTTTAATTGGATTAGTTAATTATTAGTTCTTGAAGGTCAGTACAAAATTTATTAATAATAATAATTTAGTGTATTCTACAGTAATTAATAATTTTAAAAAGATTAAAAAACATATTAACTAAAAAAATGTATGATAACTGTTTTCAAAAATGAATTTTTGCGGTTGTAATTTTGAAATTATATGGGGTATTGCTACTCTTGCAATCGGGCTGGCAGCACCACTCGTGACGTCAAACCGTTCTATTGAAGCTTTAACTTTACTAGTATTCTGCTGTTGAATTGTTGTGAAGCTCGTTCGTCTAAATGTCAAATTTACCGATTGAGATGCGATTTAAGTAAAGTTCGTTTTTCTTAGCTTTCAGCTAACTTTTACAACTCAGTCTTAGCAAACTGCGGAACATAGTTTGAAACCATTTAAGATGGTGTATAGAGGGACACAAAGTTTATTAAAACCTATGGTTTAAACAAGAAATGGTTTTAATAAAACACCAAAACTAAAGATACGATGTAGTGATGTACTGGAGAATATTATTAATTACTAATGGCCTTAACTTATACTATTTTATCTGCTTGCTAATTGATATTTACAATAAGTTTAATATAAGATGTGAGAAGTTTTATCAAGGACTTTTATACATATAAAGATTCTTTATGTATTATTATTATTTATGCTTTATGCTGTACATAATATGACAATTTCTTCAGTCAATAATAAAATATTTTTCTTATGAAGATAGATATTAATTTTATAATTTTAAATGATTTTTTTAAATGTGTGTAAATAAGTGTCTTATCTGTTGTTTTCTTTCAGGTAAGTTAATTAAATTTTTATTTACTGTAAATATATATAATTGTAAGTAATAAAATATTTTTACAATAAATTTACTTTCAGAAAAAAACGCACCTGTTATTTAAATATTCTAATATAATTATAAAATATATTATTTAAATTACTTTAATATATAGAAAAATAGAGATTTTATTAGAACAGAGCATACGGTAACACAATTTGCGGCCAAGTATCTTTTGGAAGGTAATGATGTTAGCATCTTACATATGGAATTAAGACTTAATCATACAAAAGAAGATTGAGATAGAGGTTCAAGAACTGCTCTAGAAAATACTATGAAATCACACAATTATAATAAAAGATTTGACACAAACAGAAGTCAGTATAACTACAAGATTGGAGACATGGTCTAAGTAGAGAATGGCAATAAATTAAATAGAAATAAGATGGATGAATTAAGAATTGGTCCATATACAATTATTCAGAAAATTTCTAATTCAATTTATAAAGTTAACATATACATAAGGACATAAGAAAGAGGAATCAAATTTATTTCACATCACTAAATTATATCCATATGGACTTTAACGATTACCTTTCAGATACTCTTCCAGATAATCGTTTCTGAGGGTGGGAGATATAAAGACTCTTTATGTATTTTTTTTATTTATGCTTTATGCTGTACATAATATGACTTTTCTTCTGTCAATAATACAATATTTTTCCTATGAAGATAGATATTAATTTTATATTTTTAAATATTTTTTAATGTATAAATAAGTGTCTTAAATGTTGTTTTTAGTATTTTAATTTAATTTTTAACTACTGTATATATAATTGTAAGTAATAAAATATGTTTATAATAAATTTACTTTCAGAAAAGAAACGCAACTGTTATTTTAATTATAATATTATATACATATTAAATTATGTATTTCACCCGACAGAAATAGTATATAGTAAAATTAATTAAAATGTTTCATAGATCGTTATTTTGGCTTTTTTATCCAATATTAAAACCTCTGCTACTCTTTTTCCTATATAAAACCTCTTTACTACTAAAACTGTTTTTATGATCCGACTTAGCTGCGCTCGTGTGGAGGACAATCGTTTGTTCAACAGCTACATATTAAATCCATAGATATCAGTTGAGGAACTAATTATATACAATAAAATAATATTGCGGCCATAAAGTAATCTAAGGAAAAATAATCGTCTTAAAAATGATTTTAATACATATTTTTAACAATTCTATAATTTCTTCCTCCGTTGTTTTGAAGTCATTACTGTTTAGTTCAACTTTTGATCCTATTACGCTAACATTCTATCGAACGAATAGTAGAATACCAAATTGTATCCTTGCTTCAATCGAACGACTTCAAAAGTCATTGATTGGAGATCCACAGACTACTATGAAAAGAAATTAATCCCCTGTTTTTTATGAAAACACATCATAAAAAATATTTTAGCACATTAGAATAATAATAAATACGCATATATAATAATACGTTATGTTGGGGCATGTTTGTTAATTTATGTAATTATTTCATCTTTAGATTCTTCCAAATGATAGTCTGTCAATAGGTATCATTTTTAAGTATGTTATCCTTAGTAGTCTGTTGTTGTTATTCTAATCTATGTAACAAAAGGCGATAATTATTTATTGTACTGCGATATTAAATTTTATAGTTAAAATGTTACGACAAAAGAAAATTGTTTCTGTAAGACAGCTAGAAATTATATGGCTTAAAATTTTAAACCTCAAAAATTAAAAAACACTTGATAATTTTGCATCACAGACATCAATAATCTCAATCATTATATTTGACATTTAAGCAAACGAACAACTATATCAATTTGTTGTCAACTTCAACCGAACTTCGATAGGATCGTAACTGAACGTTAATGGTTAGTAGAATACGAAACACGGATTTTGGCTCGGTTACGCTGCGATTACGTTGAAGTTTTGCGACGGGAATTAGGCAGCTGTAGGGCTATTCTCCTATTTTGATGTCGCTGGCGTGTCGTTGAAGTTTGGATATCGTTACGCTGAAGCGACGTTTTGAATTGGTATTCCACTGATACCTTGATAGAACGTTAGCGACTTGTCAAGTACTTTATAATAACAATTGACAAAATATTCAGTGTTGCCATTTTAAAAGCAATAAATTCCAATGTGAAGTTTAATTAAATAAGTATTCTAATGAATTATCACCGTCTAACAAT
This sequence comes from Pontia daplidice, assembly GCA_963693355.1. Taxonomy (NCBI): domain Eukaryota; kingdom Metazoa; phylum Arthropoda; class Insecta; order Lepidoptera; family Pieridae; genus Pontia; species Pontia daplidice. The sequence continues at coordinate 3,093,854 of CAVNZL010000139.1, forward strand.
TATTTAAGCGTATTTTTATGACTTAAAATATTTGCAAAAGGATAGTTTATTTATTCATTCTTTATTAATGTTCACTTCTCATGTAATTTTCTTATAGGCATCATAAGGAAAAATCAATTATAAAACAATAGAAGTTATTTTCCAGATATTTGCATTTCTAATTTAAGGGACGTTTTCTTCGACTTTGTTCATTTGTTAAGTAACATTTTAAAAGTTCACATTTTTAATTGGATTAGTTAATTATTAGTTCTTGAAGGTCAGTACAAAATTTATTAATAATAATAATTTAGTGTATTCTACAGTAATTAATAATTTTAAAAAGATTAAAAAACATATTAACTAAAAAAATGTATGATAACTGTTTTCAAAAATGAATTTTTGCGGTTGTAATTTTGAAATTATATGGGGTATTGCTACTCTTGCAATCGGGCTGGCAGCACCACTCGTGACGTCAAACCGTTCTATTGAAGCTTTAACTTTACTAGTATTCTGCTGTTGAATTGTTGTGAAGCTCGTTCGTCTAAATGTCAAATTTACCGATTGAGATGCGATTTAAGTAAAGTTCGTTTTTCTTAGCTTTCAGCTAACTTTTACAACTCAGTCTTAGCAAACTGCGGAACATAGTTTGAAACCATTTAAGATGGTGTATAGAGGGACACAAAGTTTATTAAAACCTATGGTTTAAACAAGAAATGGTTTTAATAAAACACCAAAACTAAAGATACGATGTAGTGATGTACTGGAGAATATTATTAATTACTAATGGCCTTAACTTATACTATTTTATCTGCTTGCTAATTGATATTTACAATAAGTTTAATATAAGATGTGAGAAGTTTTATCAAGGACTTTTATACATATAAAGATTCTTTATGTATTATTATTATTTATGCTTTATGCTGTACATAATATGACAATTTCTTCAGTCAATAATAAAATATTTTTCTTATGAAGATAGATATTAATTTTATAATTTTAAATGATTTTTTTAAATGTGTGTAAATAAGTGTCTTATCTGTTGTTTTCTTTCAGGTAAGTTAATTAAATTTTTATTTACTGTAAATATATATAATTGTAAGTAATAAAATATTTTTACAATAAATTTACTTTCAGAAAAAAACGCACCTGTTATTTAAATATTCTAATATAATTATAAAATATATTATTTAAATTACTTTAATATATAGAAAAATAGAGATTTTATTAGAACAGAGCATACGGTAACACAATTTGCGGCCAAGTATCTTTTGGAAGGTAATGATGTTAGCATCTTACATATGGAATTAAGACTTAATCATACAAAAGAAGATTGAGATAGAGGTTCAAAAACTGCTCTAGAAAATACTATGAAATCACACAATTATAATAAAAGATTTGACACAAACAGAAGTCAGTATAACTACAAGATTGGAGACATGGTCTAAGTAGAGAATGGCAATAAATTAAATAGAAATAAGATGGATGAATTAAGAATTGGTCCATATACAATTATTCAGAAAATTTCTAATTCAATTTATAAAGTTAACATATACATAAGGACATAAGAAAGAGGAATCAAATTTATTTCACATCACTAAATTATATCCATATGGACTTTAACGATTACCTTTCAGATACTCTTCCAGATAATCGTTTCTGAGGGTGGGAGATATAAAGACTCTTTATGTATTTTTTTTATTTATGCTTTATGCTGTACATAATATGACTTTTCTTCTGTCAATAATACAATATTTTTCCTATGAAGATAGATATTAATTTTATATTTTTAAATATTTTTTAATGTATAAATAAGTGTCTTAAATGTTGTTTTTAGTATTTTAATTTAATTTTTAACTACTGTATATATAATTGTAAGTAATAAAATATGTTTATAATAAATTTACTTTCAGAAAAGAAACGCAACTGTTATTTTAATTATAATATTATATACATATTAAATTATGTATTTCACCCGACAGAAATAGTATATAGTAAAATTAATTAAAATGTTTCATAGATCGTTATTTTGGCTTTTTTATCCAATATTAAAACCTCTGCTACTCTTTTTCCTATATAAAACCTCTTTACTACTAAAACTGTTTTTATGATCCGACTTAGCTGCGCTCGTGTGGAGGACAATCGTTTGTTCAACAGCTACATATTAAATCCATAGATATCAGTTGAGGAACTAATTATATACAATAAAATAATATTGCGGCCATAAAGTAATCTAAGGAAAAATAATCGTCTTAAAAATGATTTTAATACATATTTTTAACAATTCTATAATTTCTTCCTCCGTTGTTTTGAAGTCATTACTGTTTAGTTCAACTTTTGATCCTATTACGCTAACATTCTATCGAACGAATAGTAGAATACCAAATTGTATCCTTGCTTCAATCGAACGACTTCAAAAGTCATTGATTGGAGATCCACAGACTACTATGAAAAGAAATTAATCCCCTGTTTTTTATGAAAACACATCATAAAAAATATTTTAGCACATTAGAATAATAATAAATACGCATATATAATAATACGTTATGTTGGGGCATGTTTGTTAATTTATGTAATTATTTCATCTTTAGATTCTTCCAAATGATAGTCTGTCAATAGGTATCATTTTTAAGTATGTTATCCTTAGTAGTCTGTTGTTGTTATTCTAATCTATGTAACAAAAGGCGATAATTATTTATTGTACTGCGATATTAAATTTTATAGTTAAAATGTTACGACAAAAGAAAATTGTTTCTGTAAGACAGCTAGAAATTATATGGCTTAAAATTTTAAACCTCAAAAATTAAAAAACACTTGATAATTTTGCATCACAGACATCAATAATCTCAATCATTATATTTGACATTTAAGCAAACGAACAACTATATCAATTTGTTGTCAACTTCAACCGAACTTCGATAGGATCGTAACTGAACGTTAATGGTTAGTAGAATACGAAACACGGATTTTGGCTCGGTTACGCTGCGATTACGTTGAAGTTTTGCGACGGGAATTAGGCAGCAGGTCGGTATTCATCTTGTATGAAATACCTGATGATAATGAAATTCGTACGGGGTCACCAGTTTAGGGTTGTAAATAGCTTCATGTTTTTGCAAAAAGATAATTATATACAACAACTACATTATTATTAGGTATCGTTATTTACACCAACAATCATGATTCGTGAAGAAAGCTCATTTTCCCTACTAAATCCACTCTAGAAAAAAAAAACACAGACTAGTGTAGTGTTAGACAGAACGCTATCTACACCTTTGAGGCAAAACAATTTGTTAATTATCAACATACGTTGTTGTCACTGTCAGTAGCAGTAGCAGTGTATACTTTATTTTCCTGTACTCAATGTCTATTGGTCTAGTGTCAGTCGTATCGCGAAATTTTTGTTTGTTTTGCAATTTGCTAAATTATTTTTTCAAATATTTAATTTGGAATTATTAAAGTAACGATAAATTAGAATCATACACACTGCTAATTGAACACATATATTTTACAATTCAATATGGAGAATCTGAGAAATATATGGAAGCCAGAGTGTATGTACATAATACAAATAATAGTACCATTTGTAAAAGAAAGTGGTATCCTAAAGTATTGCTGTCGTTTGCATTTTCAGTATATCGCATCCAAATGGAGGCTCCACAGCCAAAGCGTATAATTTGTGAGAATTGTCCTGACCGCCCAGATTTCTATGGTATAGAATATCATGGTATCATGGGACACAAAGAAGCAACATATCTTTTGGAAGAAGAGCCCAATGGTGCATTTCTAATACGAAAAGGCAATGAATTAAATAATTTTTACACACTCTCTTGGAGGTAATTTTATGAGCCACTAACAACTGATGCATGTTTAGATAAGCAATAGAATGTCAAGCAACATTCAATTAAATAGAACTGGCGAGGAGTAGCTTGTGTAATATTAAACAAACCAATTGGAGCCAGCAACATGTCAAATTTCGCTCATCTATTTATATATTAAGTCTTGCACTATTTTCACGATTATTTACTAACAAACAAGTCCAGTAAAAGTAGAAAGAATAAATAAGTAAATCTTGAGCTTCAATAACATCCAATCTCAGTAAAAAAGTTGATCCAAATCCAGAATTATGCATTTTAAATTTTATATTAGATTAGTATTACTAAATTGTTTTTCAGATTCAATGATAAAATACATCATTACAAATTATACTATGATGGAAGACACTTTATTAAGGATAAACAATATGAAACAATTTATGATTTAGTCGCGGATGGGCTTATTACCTGTCACATGGAGTTGAAAGCTCGTCACATCCTTGAAATGATAAATTCTAATGCTAATTATACTGAAAGTCCTTATGTTACATTAAACAGAAAGAAATTAAAAACATTATCACAAATACACCAGTAAGTATTATTAATATTATTTGTGTCACTTTTAAAAGTTCATGATAACAAATATGACTTATTATTAACATAGTTTTCTTGTTAACTTCACCAACTAACCATTCACAACAGGGCAACAAACAAATGTAGTCCCATAATACAAAAAGCTGAAAAATTAAAAACAGAACTGATAAACAAGCCATTATTCAACTTGACACCAACCTTAGAGGATCCACCGCCATTATATAAATATTCCAAGTCACATAGCTTTAAGATACATACCTTCAAAGGGCTTAATTGGTGTGAATTTTGTGCAAATTTTTTGTGGGGCTTTACTGCTCAGGGTGTAAAATGTGAAGGTAAGTTTTATTTTTAATGGTTTTATAATTATTTTATATTTATTCAATTGGATATTATGTATTTGACAAACCTCTAATTTTCAGGTTCCATACCCAAAATACTAATGTTAACTCAAACAAGTGACAAGGCTATTACTTCTTTTTTAGTTAGTAGCAAATAAAGTTTAAATTGTAATTCCATTTTTTAGCAAAAATCTAGTGCTATGAAGAAAGTGCAAAGTTTTAAGAAAATTTATTTTATAAATTTTCAGATTGTGGTTTTATAGCACATTCAAAATGTTCTGAAAGGGTTCCTAGCCACTGTGTGCCAGATTTAAAGAAACTCAGAGGTGTATTTGGAATAGATTTGACAACATTATTAAATGTTCATTCAAGCACACTACCGTTTGTTGTAAAGAAATGTGTAAATGAAATCGAAACTAGAGGAATGGATTCAGAGGGAATTTATCGAGTGTCAGGCTTCGCAGATGAGATTGAAGCACTAAAACTAGCTTTTGATAAAGGTACATATACTTTAATACAAATAGAAGGCTAAGAATAAGTTTTAATAGATATTATGTTTAATATATAGAAGGATAAATAGATTAAATAGATAATTTTAAGGTATTTGATTTGAAAAATGATTGTTGATTATTATTTACTGTTTATCAATGAAATTTTTCACATTTTTCATGTTACTTGTTGAAATAAAACTATTGTTTCACTATATAATTAAAACTATTTTAGATGGTGAAGCGGCAGATTTAAGCATATACAGTAATATAAATGTAGTCGCTGGGACACTTAAATTATATTTACGGCTTCTTCCTGTTCCACTCATAACATATGAAGTCCATCCAAAACTAATAACAGCAATTCGTAAGTCCATGTGTTTACCAAACTATATTGGAGTACATAATCATTTTTTGCTGTATTTTCATAAAATCTTTTCCGATACTTGGAATACTTGAGTAACAGTACAATGACCTAGTGATTTCTTTATCCAAGGAAACCTATAATTTAATACTGCTACTTTAGATGTATAATATTATGGTATTCTCCAAATGTTTTAGTCATGGCTATTCCTCAAGCTGATGGCAGGTGAATAAGTATATGACTGAACCATGTAAATATTCATTAAATTTTATAAAAGATTATTTAATTTAACAACACATATACAGTATTGCATGCTTTTTTACCAAATATTTCATGTGTCCTAGAAATAAGTCATATATATTTCAATTTAGACTGTATAAACAACATTATGAAAAATTCAATTCCTTAGAAATGAAAACACCAACTGTTCAAGTATCAGCGTTACGGGAATGCTTGGATACATTGCCACCAGCTCATTTTAATTGCTTGCAGTACATGGTCCAGCATTTACATAGGTTAGTAAAAACTAAAGTATTAATAATTTCATAACAATTATAATCAGTTTAATAGTTCTAAAATAATTTATAATACTATCAAATCATAAATCACACTGTAATATTTCAGAGTATCCCAACATGCAGAAGTAAACAAAATGTCTGCACACAACTTAAGCACAGTATTTGCTCCAACTTTGGTTGCTACACCTCCAGCAATCACTGACCTATCTTTGGAAATCAGAGCACTTCAAGCCCTTATTGAGTTTTGCCCACAAATATATTATAATAATAAGTAAATCTCATAATATGTATATCTATCTAATAATCTATCTCTATCTAATAATAAGTAAAACTCATAATATGTTAGTCATTTATCATCCATGGATTTCCAAAGTATTTATTTTATATTCATTGTTTTGGAGCCTATTCTTTAGGTCTCTATAAATATATATACTCAGAAAATGTTTATAGGATGCTGTTATTTTTGTGGTGTACACTAGTTTTGGTTAGAAATTATAAAATCAGTAACATTTAACCACTTCCATAATATTATGTTTTACTTATAAAATTGAAAATAATGACTGATATAATTAAAGATGTATCATTAGATAAGATTGTTGTGCAATACTCTCCTTTTGTAATTTTACAATAAAATTAACCAATAAGTGTGAAATACGTATAATTTATAGTTAATAGAATCAGGCATTATTTTGCAGAATATAGTATACAATTTATTAACAATATTAAAAAAGACGCAAATTTCGCCTCGACACCGGAACATCTTCAGGATATTGCCTCAACAAACAGCATTCATTGATTGACCGCTGTGATCTTTTATATAACATATTATTACTACTAGTACTACTGATAAATTTAATTCGTAAAAGAATTAGTATCAATAAAATGAGTGAATAGCTTGCTAGCAAGTGTTTTTTTTAAGTATGTTTATAATAATAAAACCATTTACTCTTACAGATTTTTTATTCTTTCTTTTTCCTTCTTTTATGAGGTATGCTGACTGAACTCTCATTATGAAATTTCTTTAGGTCTGCACAAAAAAGCACCTGTAAAAAATACTACAGGTTGGTAAAATCATCTGTGAGAATAAAGCAAAAGTTAAATAGCTGGCAAAATATATACAGAAACAAAATAATATGTATTAAGATTTTTATTAAATATTAACTGGGCTAAACAAACATACTTGCAATTCCTCTGGCAGTTTGAGGATACATGGGTGGTGGTGTCACTTAATATCAAGTAAGCTTCCTGCCAGTCTGAATATAAAATTAAAATAAAAAGTTACCGTGTGGGCCCATCCAGCCATATCTCCATATATATTTCTAAAGTGTTCACCTATCTCTTTGTACATTTTCTCTGTAACACTTTTCTTGCCTTTTAAGTGAGGAAGATAATTTTGTGCAGCTATTTGGTACACATGGGTATCAACAGGTAATGCTTCTAAATGATTTAATGACATCAAACAAATGCAATCTGCAACCTGAAAATTATATTTAATAGTAATGACATTTCATAAAAATTTACTTATAACATGTTTACTGTCAAGATTAAAGTTAAATGAAAAGCAATGTATATATTTTCCAGTTCTTTACCTTAGGTCCAATACCACATAGCTTCATAAGCTCTGCTCTGGCATCCTTATACTGCTTCTCCCGTAATCCTTTAAACCATTCTTCACCACCCCATTCTACAATTTGATCAGCTGATTTCTTTATAAATTTTGCTCTATATCCAAATCCTAGGTTTCGAAGCTCAGATTCAACCTACATTAAGTTATAATAACTATAGTAAAACACATTAAAACCTGCTGCCAAAGGAGATAATGATTATTTATTCTTAGTATAGTAAATGGGATGTCAAATCATATTAATTGTAATATGATTTCAAGTTTCAGAGATTGTTATATGGGAGAAACTATTTTAAGTATGTTCTAATAATATATATACCAAAATATATTCCTGTAACATTTGTAAAAAAATAATATTATTATTACCTTGGCCTGTGCTAATTTCTCAACATTAGGAAAAGCATGGTATGATACATCATTCACTTCACAAATTTTTTCACCATAATGTGTGCATAATTTTTCTACCATACTTGATATCCTAAAACAACTTTGATAACTTAATATAATTTAAAAATAACTAGAAAAGGTGGGAAACATTATTTACAATTATATATTATTTTAATCACCTTGTTATATGGTTATTTTGGCTGCAAATAAAAGAGAACAGATTTTCTACTGGCTCTTGAGCTAACATTCTAATGCCATAGAACTGTACACAAGCTGATTTGAACAACTTGTCTTTGTCAGACCATGTCTTATAATAATTACACAATTCAATATCCAGACGGAAGTAATTCTCTAACAAGCTCTTGTAAACATCCGCATCCTTTGTCCCTTCGGCATTTGATGTATATAATAATGATCCAAGAACTTTGTACTTTAAACAATCATCTTCCTGTTTCAGACTCCATACGGTTTTGGCGAAAACACCAGTCCAAATATTTTCAGTGCTATCAAAAGTCCACCTTGAAAATAAAAGTTAATGTTTAAATAAGCTTAAAGCCTTACAATATGTAACATTATGAAAATCTTACCTAAAACTTTGGCCTCCATTTAATGTGCCCATCAATTGGAGCTCTCTATTTTTTATAGGTATTTTACACCACGACATAGCTTCTTCTATTTTTCTTTTGGTACATAATTTGTTTTAAACTTATTATTTACCCAGAAAACATGAGTGTGTAAAAAGTAAACATTGGCATTGAAGCTTGAAAGCGCGCCATTTGACTGCAGTTGAAAAGTAACTGCCATCAAAGACCATGTGCAAAAAAAAAGTTATAACTTGACATAATACGACTCGTTTTTCATTGACGATATGTCAAAAACCGTATTTTTTACAGGGATCCAAGTGCGCACTCGCCGTTACTATAAGACAATTGCAGTTATCGGTTATTCTTAAATCACTTATCCCATGAACAGGCTTTTACTAATTAATATAATTACCGTTTCTTACTCAGCAGTAGTTGAAATTTTCACTGATGATGTATTTCTATTGACATTATAACAAAATCGAAACTAAGTTGATTTTTATCCTAAAACCTAGTAGGGAACCCCTGCTGTACGAGTTCATGTATTAAGATATATTTTTAAAAACTGTATTATTGGGGTTAGTAATAAAATAATGTTTACAATACATATAAATTTTATTAACTTTATTCAAATAAATAAAAAATACAGGTTTTATTGGTTATCATTTTATATGGACATTTTATCTTTAATCCATGGAAGATATTGCGCAGCATCAGTAAAAACTACGTATTCGTTGAGATTACATGAGCTATCTCCACTCTGTGATATGAGGGATAACGATACTACACCGCGTAACCTCCAGCGCCCATTATCCAAAATGTAAAGACCGCCACCAGAATCTCCTAAACAGGGACCAGATCCTTTTCTATCACCTGAAATAAAAATTAAATCATTCCTATTATATGATACAAAAAAAACTATCCAATTGCTATTAATAGACGCTTCAAGACTAGAATAAAAGATGGGGTAATATTTTACCCCATCTAAATCTAGTTCTCGCATAAGAATAATCAGACCACCATAAAGATCCAAGAAAAATGTAATGTATTAGTGGAAAATAAAAAGCTGTACAAAGAAAGAACGAACAAATAGGATAGACTATATAAAATCACCACGGTCATCGCAACCACATTGTTTGTGCAATAATTATATCATAGAATATAACTTACAAAAATTAATATCCTCATTATATAATTATTTCTTCAGATATTTGGATCATTAAGCCAAATTTTACATTATAATCGAATGTGTTTTCACTTTTAGCATGACGAAATTTATAAGTAAATCAGTCCCACTGTATTAGTAACGTATTTAAAAAATACACAATATTACATATAATATGGATTAATCGAGGGAAACTGACAAAGCGCGGCTTAAAATTTTCCTCTACATTACAATAAAAAAAAATTGAACGAAAACTTCAAACCGCTCTAATTTCCCGCCAAGAAAACGTTTTAAAAAAAGACTACCTGCGCATAGAGTTTTATGAGAAGTCAATCGGTGGAACTCTGGTTTGCTGGCTCGACATTCCTTAGTGCTGACAACAGGCATACGAACCATAAGAGGCTCACCGGTTCCTCCAGCGCCTTGTTCACTCGCTCCCCAACCAGTCACCTAGCATCAACTCATTAAAAATGCCCGGTATAAAGGTTAACGTATTTTAAGCCCAAAAATACGTAACAATGCCTTTTTTTACCATATCACATGTAGGTATTTTGAAATTGAGCTTAATTGAACACATTTCAATTTATAACTGACTTTAAAGTACATCCAGTCATATCGAAGTTATAAAATCGTAAAAAGTAATATTTTTTACACTTAATTATTAAAAGATTTTGCATTTAGAAAGCATCTTACCACACCTGTGGTGCCAACTATCCTGTTGAGTTCCGTATTCCCGCTCCAAAGACATGCTGGTTTTATATTTGCGTTAAATGTGACGGAACGCTCTAAAGTCATTACTAGGAGATCATCTGAAAGGTAATGCACATATTATTGCCCAAATGTAATTAATAGTTTATTTACGATAGTCAACCGTATTTTATTTTTACATTACGAATAATTTGACGTTATGCTGAATAATTTATGAAGTAGCCTCTCAAAAAACAACTGTTTTTGTCACACTTACTAGCAAGATTAGTCGCATTGTATCCCTCGTGTATAGCAGCGTCGTTAAGTTTTCTGGTCACTGTGATATCATCCCCCCAATCATCTTCCAAGTTAAAAACGCCTACTTTGACAATGATGTCTGTTTTTTTGGTCTTCCCATGCATGCAATGTGCAGCTTAAAAGAGTAAAGTTCCTATGAAATATTAATTATGGTCTACAAAATATTATCTATAATATCAATCAATTGATAATCTATACATGAACAAGAAAATAGGTGAACATTCTTTTTTTAAAAGCGATCTTTTGATAATATAAGAATTACCTGTGACCACGTGTCTATCGGAAACCAATGTTCCTGAACAGATATAAGAGATACTGCTAGCTCTCTTCTTATATATTGCAACCAGCCAGGGCCATTCACCGCGCTGATAACTACTGCCTTGGAAAATCAGAGGTACGGAATCAATTGATGTTACACCACATTGGTTAGAATCAGCCTCGTCCTCTGAAGCTGGGGTTGGTCTGAAAATAGGATATGATAAATATTTACCAATTACGTTGTAATTATGAGGACTCATAAAATATAAATAAAATAGTTTTTCTTAAACTAGTTTTGTGATTTTTGATACGGAATATTGTTTGGGCGGTTAAATAGTTAACAATCTTTTGTGAACTATTTAATATAAGTTTCAAGAGATATATAAGATATTAAATTTGTTCACCTAGGTGTAGGTCTTTGCGTACGTCTAGGAGGCATCGTGGGCTGTACTGGTTTCACATCTTCATCAGAATACTGGTTCTGGTTGAGGTAGTCATTATACACTTCTGGCTCCATATAAATTGGTCTTGGTGGTTTTGTAGTTTGTGGTGGCCGTTCTGGGACCCTTTGAAGGTAAACATCTTGAGGCTGCGCTGGCTTTGTCAGCTCTATTATTTGATAAACTTCATATTCAGGTTGTTGGTATGAAGGGCGTACTGGCGTAGGCGGGCGTATGTTATCTGTAATGGATTTTTTGGGTGTTATTAATTTTATGTACATTAACATTAACAAAAATCTTCTGAAATGAATTAAATTGAATCATTCGAAAGGATGCGAAAGCCACCGATGTAATTAAAAATATTTATAGTCTTAATTATTTTCTTTTATTTTTATCTCTAATCTTTAATTATTATATATATATATGAAAAATATTATTAATAAATGTAAATATGTAAAATGTATTTACTTAGAGAAAAACCGAGTCGTGCTAAATGGAAATCCTACCTAATGTTCAAATAATTATGGAGAACTAAACACCTCAAATGGAACAAAACCAACAATTGTCTGTAAGAATATTTTATTCCACCCTTTCGCAAGACTACATTATCGGATACCTCTAAAATGACATGAAATGTCGTAAAATTTGAATCGTAAAATATTACAAACCAATCACCAAAAATCACTATACACATACCTGGTTTGAAACTGGGTTGGGATGAACCAACACCATTAATGCCGTTTCGAAGGTATAAAAAATGCTGAAGACTAATTGTAGTCACATATTGTCTGGGACCTGGAACATCTGACAACAGAAAATTAAATATGACTGCAAAACAATCATAAAGGTTAATTTTTCACATAGAAGAGACAATCAATAATTTCAGGCAATGTAGGTACAACTAGATAGAATGGAGATAATACATTATTACCGGGATTTCCAGTCAAGCATTAAATAAATTTGATTACAACTTATATAACTTAAAACAATTCGAATAATTTACGATTATAATAATGCATAGGTTATTTTAGTAGTAAGTTTATTCGAATTGTTTATTTTTATTTATGATATTTAATTCGATTGAATGGTGGCCATGATTTGTATATCTCACCTCCAGGTCCAAAACACAGCGGGATATCATTGGCCGATAGTCCAGTGAGTCTCGGTACAGGCGAAATGACAGGAAAATTTACACGATATTGTAAAGGAACACCGCGATTATAGGATTGGAGGAGGTTCAACTCTCCGCCATTATGTTGAATACTGCCGACGTAATTCTGAAAGTAAATTTCTACCATATTAACCGCACTCCTAGAAAATGAAAAAAGTAGTAGGTAGACACAGTTGAAGGTTAGGCCGAGCGTTTATATTTTTAAATAGAATTAGGACTAAATTACGATCACTCTACCATTTATTATTTTAAATTAGTGGTCGTGGTTATTAAAAATAGCTTTATAAAAGTCTACTACAAAAAACGGAAAGTTTAAATGTATTGCGAAGATTTTGAAAGTGGGAAATACCCATAACGGTACCACAATTTATTTTGGAGTAATTTTGTAGAAGAAACAACAATATATAATTTTAATTTAAATGTATAAAATATATTTTTTATACATATAGGTTCTTAGCTTACGTTATCGTAATCAATTTTACACTAAATAATGACCTTATTACTAAAAGCGATTTAATGTGCATTAGTAGGTACTCTAGTATTACTATAGAATATATTTTCAATGGCGGTCATCAGTATGTATATCGCGATCTGTATTTAAATTCACAATAAAAATTAAGTAAAGTATAGTAGTAGTAGTGGGTGGCCGGTGAAATTAAAAGAAACATACTAAAAAAATCAGAAACTAAGAAAAGCGTGTTTCATAGTATCCTCCAGAGCAAACTTTGTCAAAATTCAAATTGGTATACCGCCAAAATAATTCAAAACATAATAATAACTTTATTTTAATTTGACTAAAATGTATATATTAATAAAGCATATTGCAGCCTTAATCAAAACAGGTTTTCTTACAAGTTCATTGTCTCAGATGCGAAAACGAGAACGGAGGATCCCGGCCCGTTCAGGAAACCGTGAATTATCACAGTGTAATTAAGTATTCAATATGTTTATTTAATACTTCAACTTGATATGATGCGTCTATTAGATGATTAAATGAACAGACGATATTACTATTCACTTTAAAGAGTTGAGCGTGATTGATCATAAACAGGTTTTTAAAGTTGCTAACTGATTCGATTCGCAGCAGGACTTATTCGAGATAATTTTAAATGTTTGTGTTTTTATTTTGTATGGATTAACGATGACTCAAAATTATTGATAAGCTGTATACTTTATTTTTATTGCTGAACTAGCTTTATTTCCTATTCTATTCGTTCTATTAAAGATGTAGAAAAAAACAAGAAACCTCCAAATTTTTATAAGAATTTTTATCATATTAATATGTTTAATGTGTTTTATTCTATTGCCTGGATAGTAAACAATTCAAGTGAAAGTATAGATTGACTTTTTAAATTTGAATGTAATTTTATTTTTAATGTTATAACTATTTGGACAGTACCTTAAGTAAATGTTTCAAATATATGTTATCCACGGAATTGAATAACATCTAAATCTGCACCAAACAAGTTTGAAAACGCTCATAATAATCTTATGAATACTCGTTTGGTTTTATTTTATGTCATTAAACTATTTTAAAATAATATTTTGATGAAAATAAGGTGACCATGTTCTCTTGTGCAGGATGTATGCCGTATACACACATATATTATGCAATATTTAATGCGGCTAGAGCCGCAAGAGAATTTATATATATAACTTTTGGATGAGTGAAATCTGACATTTGTTAATTATTCAAATATTTTTATGTGTGATATGATGACGCCGATGATAAACTAAAACATAGGTCTCAGGAGTTTTGTAAATCGTTTTCCTTGTAGCGTGATATTCATAAAAAACACCTTGGTGTTTTTCAAATTATACTCACATGATAATAAATTATCTTTATTCTCAATTCATACTCTATTATGAATGAGACGTGACTAGTGTCTAACTATGGCCACTATAATATAGTAATCCACTCATTATTATATTATAAACATGAATGTTTGTCTGCATATTGCAAACTTCTTTCAAGCAAATACGATAGAATAAATTTATTGAAACTTAATAATAATATATCTTATACATCCGAATATCGGTGTAGTTAGGATATTTACCCCAAGGGTCCAAATAGGGTATGACCACGGTCATAAATTAATGCGGGTTTTATTTTCATTCTATCCATTTCATTGCGAAAATATGAAACTCCTTGCACTTCTCTCTGCTAAACCTGATTAGATAGGTCGTCAGGTGTTGAAGATTTCATTACATGACAGATAACACCCGGGTTAGCATAATATAGTTTTTTGTTTTTAAAAAGCATTCGGCGTCTACATAAAAAAAAATATGTTTTTCTTTTGGTTCTAATTCTAATTCCGTTAGCCAGCTTAATCCGGTTAAGGTACTAATAATTTTTATAAATTCTTTTACAACAAGGACCACCGAGCCATGGTCGATGATTTTAATTATGGATAAGGTACTCACAGTAGACAATCTCGCCGCAATTGTAAAATTAGCTTTTACTGTGACCGACGTCACTGGCCCAAAAGGTCGCAGATGTATTTCTCCATAAGGTCCTGAACTGTCTAAATTGTATTCAAAAATGTCCGGACAAGGAGACTGAATGTATTGGCCACATACACACAAGTACTCAAAAAATACCGTGAAAAATAAACTATACCATACGAGTGTCATAGTAATTAATAACGGTTGTTTATATTCGTGTTATTTATTACAAATCCAAGCTTTAAAGTACGTCTTTTCGGAACGTTGGACAGACGCACACTGGACATTATGATATTTCTAGTTTTTTTAAAGCGGAAAACCAATCTAAGGCCCGGTTTTTATTAGTATTTATTTATGCGAGGGTATTTTTGGTGTTTTTTTGGCAAATGGTGACGTTGCTGGTTTTTTGAGAAATTTGGTTTCTATCAAAAGTTTATTCTACTCAAAGTAACACTAATTTTATTGTGACAAAATATTCATATATTTATTTTTATTTTGACTGAGTCTGCTCATATTGACATTTATGAATATTATAATTATTGTTGTTGTTAAGACTTGTCCGATCCGTGGAATTGCATATTGTAAACGCGCCTTTTGTAGGAAGTAGGTAATTATTATTTACGGAGTTACTTTAAAACTAAGTTATATAATCAAGAACAATTTTATTCAAGATTAAATAAGGTTATTTAATATTCTATTTATTTGGATATGAATTAATAACATGTTTATATAAAGAGCATGGTAAGTAATAATAAGTGAATTGTTTAGAACAATAGTAGCAATATAAGACTCTAGTGAGTTTTATTTAGATTATTGTCTTGACAGCTCCTTCATTTAACGAAGATCAACTTCGTGTCACGCGAATTTAATAGAGCTGTGTACTCCGCATAAAAGGATATAAAAAAGTTATTTTCCCTAGTTTGTGCAACTGATTTCATAAATGCTCCACTGATATTGATAGTAGCGAGAAATATTGGAATAATAATAATTAACAGTAATTATATAAATTTGGAATATATATTACTAAAAGGACAATATAGAATACTTTATCTGAATAAAAACTTATATCTAAAGGTATCTCACTCTAGCATTAACGATAATATTAAAAATTATTCATTCGCTCAAAATCACTTAAAGTAACAAGACCTGGTTATTCAAGTATTGTATTTATTTAAGATGTTATAGTGAGTTGGTGTATAATGGTGCAAGCGGAATATGGTGTATTTAATATTAACCAGTATCTGTCAAATACATAATCTATTTTTGAAATCTAAGAGCAAGATTGATTGCATTTCGCGATTTATTTTATGAATATTGTGTAAAAACATTAAAATGTGTAATTGTATATAGACATTCATAGTATCCACAACGTTTCGTTGAAATTAACGTAAAGGTTTTGTGCGATTTTGATGAGGTAATGATGTTGGGAAATCGTAATAGGTATATGAGAATTACACTTAGAGGCCTAAATCACGTCGGTTCCTAACAAGCCTGGATAATACCTGCACATACGAGACATCTCTCTTTATTTAGCGTCGATATCCCTCAGTGCTTACATATATTTTGCATTGTGTATAAATTCATTGAATAACATAGAGAATGATATTCATAGAGTAATAATATTTAGTGATATTGAAAGAAATGCGCCCCGTTGCAGATATTTTACCGTAGCTGCGTAATAAGTATACGCTTTAAGCCTATGGTTAGATTTTTGAGATGGTAACACTGAATTTTCATGATGGACGTTTTATCGTAGTTTTATTTTCGGCGCTTTAAAGATGAAATAAAAATGTTTATTTGAAAGTTTTTATTAGTTTGGTAAAACAGAAAATGGTAACGATTGTTGATGATTTAGATTTTCTAACGGTTCAAGAGGCGATTTTTAAAGATGTCAAATATTACCTCTCTGGCGATGTTTCCGAAAGGGTTTGTTTTTGTATTTTTCTTGTTTTTATTTTTATTGAAACCTTGAAGAAGTAGCATAACTGGTCTTGTGAATTGTTATTACAGGCTATGCAGTTACTTCAGTCGGGCGGAGGTGAAAACACGAAATATTTTTCCGACTACGTTACTCATCTAATTTGTGGTCAAAATGCTGCTGATACAGATATCGATGAAGCTGGTGACATCTACCAAATTCCTGCGGTGACTGAAAATTGGGTTTGGGCTTCAGCCAGATTGAAGAAGTTGGCAAATCCAAAACCTTACTACCCTAGCAAAAACAAAATATTTACAAATGTTGTTGCTTGTTTGTCCAAAGTGTGTCCATCGGACGCGAAGGCTTTGTTTGCTGTGATAACTTATCATGGTGGAAAAGTTAAGTTAAATTTGGATAGTCAGTGTACTCATTTAATTTGTGGTTCTACAAGTGGTAAAAAATATAGTGGTGCACTGTCCTTAAATAATAAAGTGAAAATTGTTACCCCAGATTGGGTATTAGAGAGTCTTAAAGCAAGAAAGCTTGTAGAGAGTGACAATTTCCATCCTAAGTTATTAGTTGTGCCTAAACCTCCACCAAAACCCATGGATCGCATAAGTGCAATCACAGGGTTTGATTTTGAAGAAGGCATTGCTAAAAACGAAGTTCCTACACAAAACATGACAGAAAATAAGAATGATGATACTAAAGCACTATTAGATAAACTAAAACAGAGAATGCCTTGGAATCACAACCCTTCCACAGCAAATTCTTCAGCTGTGTCTACAAATAATACTAGTTCTATGGGATACACTACAGCAGCAAATACAACAAGCATTGTAACAAAGTCTTTGCCTCAAGGAATAGTAACACAAAATGTACAGATGCAAAGTATCCAAGGTAATTCTCAATTGTTACAAAAATTTGGTCAGAATCCAAATATGTCTCAAGCAAATATTGGTCAAAATCAACAGATAAATATTCAGCAGGCGTACTCCCAGGCTCAACAATCTCAACAACCACATGGATTATCTGCTATTCAAATACAGCAACAAAAATTATTACAGCAACATCAACTCAGAATGCAAATGTTGCAACAAGGATTTACACAACCAAATGTTTCTCAAATAAATCAAAATATATCTAATCAAATACAACAGCATTTGCAACCTAACCAGCACCATGTCCAACAATCTCAAACTGTAACCCAACAGCAACATCAAAATACAACAATGACATCAGCTCAACAACAAATTGAAAATATTAGTCAAATGTTAAGTCAAAGCGCCAACAATTTACAGCAGGCTCAACTTAATCAGCAAAATATGGCAATGAAGCAAAGCTTAACACTCAGTCAACAAAGTGCAGTGCAGAACATTGCACAACAACTAGCCCAATCTACACAAAATTTACAACAGAGCCTCCAAAATGCTAAACTAAATCAAAATCTTGGCCAAGGGCAGGTTATAAATCAACAATTGATTAATTCTGGGCAGCAACTTTCATCCCAAGGCCAAGGAATGATTCAGCAGCAAACTGTTCAATCTCTTACTAATCAACAACAAAACTTGAATATGGGTGTTCAGCAAGGTCTTGTTACATCCCAAGCTCAAACACAGGGAGGGCAGTTAAATCAAGTAGTCAGCAACACATCACAGCAATCAGTTATTGGTCAGCAAATTCAACAAAATTTGCAAAGCCAACAGAGTGGAAATATGTCTGTTCAGGGATCATGGAGACAGCAGAATATTCAGATGGTCCAAAATGTCCAAGGACAGCATCAAATTATTAGAAGCCCCTTAGTGCAATCGAGGAACCCTCAAAACCAAGTTATATTGCAGCAGCAGATAATGCAAACTCAGCAACAATCTTTACTAAACAACCAACAAACACAATTGAGTCCACAACATGGTGTTCAACAATCGCAACAGATTTTACAACAATCAATTGGCTCTCAAGGACAATCTATAAATCAAACACATCATCAAATATTAGTTCAAAAACAGCAATTACTGAATAGTGGGGGACAACAGCAGATAGTTCAAGCTCCTCAGCAAGTGTTAATTAACCAACATACAGGGCATCAGCAAATATTAGTACATGGGAACCAGCAAGTGACATTGCAGGGAGGACAGCAAATAGTTTCTCAAAGTCAAATTGTTCACCAAGGCGGGCAATTGGTGAACCAAGGTGGGCAGATTCTAAGTCAAGGCACGCAACAAGTTCTATCTCAAGGTGGCCAGCATGTGATCACACAGCAGGGCCAGCAGCATCAAGTTGTGATAGCTCAGTCTTCAAATCAACAAATTGTGTCACAGCAACCTGGGCAGCAGATTATTGGGCAAAATGTTGGACAAAGTCAGCAAGTTTTATCCCAAGTGCCCCAATCACCACAGCCTAATCAGATAGGAAGTGGAGGTATCCAGCAAATAATAACTCATAGTGGGGGTCAGCAAATAGTGTCACCAGGAGGGCAACAGATAGTGCAAGGTGGGCAGAATGTGCAGTGGCAACAGCAGCAGTACATACAACAAAGGCAACCTATTGGACAACCTGCTGGAGTTGGACAAAGGGTAAAAGGATTTTTTCCTATAAGCTGAACAAGAGCTTGTCTGACTATGATTTGTTCAACAAAATCCATATTATATATATAGTCTGCTTGCATAAAATACAAAGTTTTAGACACAGTTTATCATAACAAAATTAATTTAATTAATTAATTATTTTAAACATAACGAAGCTAAACATTTTTCCGAAGCCATAACTGGAAATATACTTTTTCAGCCTCTTCAAGTGTCTTGGACAGCGGGCGGTGGTGGTCGACAACTTATACACTTAGATGCGCAGACGCACGCTCAGTTACAGCAGATGGACCCGCAACAACGCGCCATGTTTGTTGCGCAGTTGCAGAAACGACGGCAACTTCATATTCAAAGAGCATTGGCACAGCAACAGGTATATTGATTAATGCAAGTTTACAAAACACACAGAAACAATATATAGTTATAATTCGAAAAAAATGGTATTGATACCTTCCAATTTTAATTTGTATTAATATAAAAAACAAAGAATATTTTAATAGATAAATCCCTATTGGCTATAAATATATATCGACAACTAACTGATCCGGCAAATGTTGTTTTGCCATACATATGATTTCAATTTTCAATTAATAAATAAAAAATAAGGGTTGATCGTAGAAGGGTGAAAATTATCATAAAATTTATAATATCATAAAAAATAGAAACTAAATTTTTGTCTAAAAAATAAAAAAAACTAAGGGGGATGACGATAGATGTTGGCCGGTTCCCAGACCTACTCAATACGCTCACAAAGTTTCATGAGAATCGATCAAGCCGTTTCGGAGGAGTTCAAGTTCGAACCCCGTGACACGAGAATTTTATATATTAGATAATAATTACAGCAACCGGTTGTTTCTGGTGCACCGGCAACCCAAAACGTGACTTTCATACGTAGCCCACTGCCGCCTGGACTTAATCAACAGCAGCAACAGGTAATAAACTTTTCTCTAATATTTAAATGAATTTCTCAACTGCGTGTGGATGGCCTAATCTGGAACTACGAGTCTTGAGCCCGTATTGTATGAAAAACAAAAAACCGCCACTTTCGATTTTTGAAATATCAATATTTCTTAGGAAACTCGTAATTGTAAAAAAAATTAGGAAGACGTAAGTATTATTACACCACCCAACACCATAGGCAATATATGACAATACTGAGAAGTATTGACAAATGGTCAACTTAAGGCAAGAGCAAATTTTAACAATTAACAAAAATACATCTCTCAAGCTACATTGATATATATTGTAAAGACCTTAACGTTTATTTTTTGATTACACGTTATTTAAAAAAAAATGTTTATTCTGAGAATTTTCAAATATTGTATAAAAGGTTTGAAAATATGTCTTTACCACCTGGATTAAAGTTTGCACTATAGACCCAAAACAGAAAGAAGCAATAATAAATTAATATTTTTTTACACACTATTTTCCCTGTGTTCCAGCAGCCTACTTTCTTATGAAGGAGAATGATTAATGATAAAGTAGCATATTTGCTTGGTACTTATAAAGTGGCAAGGAGGAAAAAAAACTATGGTCTGAGTTTTAGATTTCTTTTATTAGTGTGGTAGTGTGGTACCGCTCTTATTATTTCATAATCTAATTGCGTGTTTATGTTATAGACAGAAATGTTTTTTTAGCTATAGTACTCTAGAGCTAAAGCTTTCTCACACTCTGTTCTCCAGGTACAATGGCAAGTTCAACAGCCAGGCATACGAACGGCCACTATACCCGCCGCTACGCCTACACAGACACCACAATCACCAGGTAACATGGCAAAATCAGCCTTAAAATTCACATATACTTTGTCAACAAATAATATTTTAACATAAGTTTGGTCTAAATAGTAAGATTTTCAGAGCAAAGTCGGTTCGCAAAATCTATTTATTTATTAGAGGTAACTTTTAACACGAAAAATTTTAAAGTAGTCAAATTGACAGTATTAGAACGAACGTGAAACAATTATGGAAAAAACAGTGAGTTAAAAATAATAATATACTTAAAGTCACTGTATTCTATGTCTATGCATAAATAAATAGTAAATCTATCACATTTACTTAAGCATTTAGCATAAATCAATACGGATAGCTTCTAACTGTCAGTTTCAGTCAGTTAAACATTGAAAATCAAAATAGTGAATCGGATTTTGTCCTAACTACAGCGGATTTCAGAGTAAAGTATGTTCAATAAATTTTAAATCAGGCGAATTTAGTACCTTATCTTCATTAAAATAATTTGGATACTATAGTACACTTTTGAGATTAACGCAGAAAAGGCAGTGGCTCGAAAATTAAATGTAATTCAAATGTCTGTTTGAAAATTCTGTTATTCAAATGAAAATACATAAATACGTCAACGAAACCACATTACAATTTCAATTCACCCCATATACTAAGAATTCTCGAGAATTTGAATCGAGCTGCCATTTCACGAGAACACCTCGGTTAAGTCAAGACATCTAATCTCTCTAACTAGTTAAGTGCAGTTAAAATTTAATCATGAATTTAGAGGACTTCGACAGTAAGTTTTTCTTGTGTATTCGTTTTATTATAAATACATTTCAAGTGGAATTAAAAAATAGACAGTGTCTAACTCGACTGAGAAATGTATTTCAATAAATGAGAACAGCTTGAAACAATTGAGATTCCTATATATCTCCTAATCATAATAATTATATCTGATTGTCTCGTAAGTCTCTGAGTATCATTTTTCTAACAAATGCCACAATACCGTGGTCTACCGTGACCACGCACGCTGTAAAGTACGCGAAGCGTCGGAAAAATTTAAAATAATGTAAATATATTTAAATTTTGCAAAAATACATAACTTAAATCCGTTAATAAAGTGTTTTTCTTTAAATGAGTAACAGTTATGTTAATAAAAGACAATATTATGCTACAATATTCGGTTAGTAGCAGCATAGGACTTACCTTTTTAAGGTATTTCGTGTTATTAAATTATATAATAAATAAAAGAAATTTGCTATAATATTTTCCGACGCCAGCCACTAGAAAATCAATTAATATCAAATTCAGTGGTTTTTTGTTGTTTCATTCAAATCATATGTTGCATTTATACGAATTTTGATTGGGTTTCTTTCATCAGTCGGTGCCGTGGGCGGGACTGTAGGTACGGTGGGTGGGGCCTCCAACGTTGGTGGTGCCGTTGAAACGCAAATCCAGCAACTGCAGCGTCAGCAACAATACAGGCTCCAGCAATTGCAGGCGCAGAGGGAACACGCCCACCATCAGGCGGCTAAACAGGTTAGTCATTGTTTCAATATAATTGAAAAACATTTTGTGTAATAAGGTACAGAAACACATAATATTTAAATTGTTTTTGTATGTATAGAGTGGGTATAATGTCAAAAGATTACCAACATTATGGTAGGTTTTTGCATCTCACGTCGACAAACAGCAAGTATTTCCGCATTTTAACCTGATTTTACTGCAAAAAAGCCTATTTGGACCGATACTTTTTGTAATGATTCAATATATGCTATTTATTCAATAAACTGTTTTCGTTAAATTGATCAATTATCTATATGAGAATTTATTACAGGTCGGTCCACCATCGCTACATATGTATATATTAAACAGATTGTTATGTCATACGGAAATGACCTGTTTAGCCTATGTTTCCCAGACACGGACATTCGGTTCAAAACTCCGCTTCAGAACAACACAAAGTTGAATGCCAGAGAAGCATCCTTGCCCCCACTAAACCAGATAGACAAGGTAAAGAACACGGATTTAGCAAAAGCATAATTATAGTTGACGCATTAATTAGCGCTCTCAAGAAAAAATTGAGATCGGTAAAGTGGCCAGGTTTAAGCTGATAGGTACACAAAGAGTTCTTATTTAACGTGGCCTCTTTTTATTTAATGTTAATGTCTTATTATAACGATTGCGGTGATTGATTACAGCGAAAATAGAGGACGTTGAAAGAAGCCCATTCTGGATTCTGTTGACTACAAACTGCTTAATTTAACTTATATTTTAAATGTTTACGCTACATGTAGTTTGAAGAGTTTGTATTTGGGAATTATAAAGCTATTTATTGGTATTATAATATTGAAAGGTTAGTTTAGTTAACCATTACACATAGAGGTTTGGTGTAAAATTACAGATCTTACCTGCTAATGGAATGCATTCGTTTTTTACAGGCGCAGGCGCACTTTTAGTAAATCCGAAGACTAAAACGGCTCTAGCCAACATGTTGTCTATCCGTCTCCAAGGCACAGCACCGCCCAACGAACACGAGCCTTCCGCCGCTGGAACGCTCAGGTATCTTTATACTTACAGTTTAAATTAATTAACACAAACCATTCAAGTTACATATTATTAGCTTTCGCTTGAAATTACGTGACTCGATTAGTTTTAGAATGTCCATTTATTTCCATAAAAAACACTCCTCCCACATTTGGTTCTAACATTTTAGTCTTAGACAATAGAGCGAACCTTAACTGAAGTTATGTAAAAATCTTTTTGCAATAGTGTTTTGTTGTATTTGTTTTCACGATACAGGCTAATGACAGCTGCGCACGCGGCGGGTGGCGCAGTACGAGCGCCTGCGCGACTACTTTTGGGGGCAACCCATCATCCGCACACCGTTCCTACACCGGTAACATTACATTAGCTCAATATTCTGTTCAAAATTATTTTAATATAAACGTTACCTAAAAAAGTATGATGAGTATGAGGAAAATTATTTACCCCATTTAATAGATTTATGTGCGCAATTTTATGAAATTATTAATAATATTTAACTCATAAATAATAAATTATAACTATTATAACTATTTATAGCATGTTATGGGTGCAAACATCTGGTAACGTATACACAAATGATGACTGTACAGGGTATGGTAAAGCCTGATGGAATTTACAATGGTGACTATGTATATACTTATAAGATGTAAATGTATTTTTAGCGATTAGTGTAGATAAGTTCAGATAGACTTGGTATGGTAATAAATAAATAAATATAATAAGTAAAATGTTTCAGGTTGGCACGGCAGTGCAAGTGGGCAACAAAGTGTACGGCAGCGTGGGCGTCGGAGGCGTAAGGGCGACGCTTCCTCGCGCTCAGTTCTACGGCCACAATCCTAACCTCAAACTACCGCCCGACCTGTTCCTATTGGGATGTGTCTTCCATGTGGTAATGATATTGATCATTTAATCAATATTATACTTATACACGTATGCAATTGAAGGAGCTTTGTAACACCTCAATATTAAGAAACTTATTTCTATTTTTAATTGTACCTATGCTGATATATTTATTATTATATATTTGATATTTTTTATCGATCGATTGCGTGCGTTATATAAAGCTGTGTTCGTAGGTGGAATACCAGCAATCGGTAGGCGCCGAGCGAGTGTCCCGTTGGTCAGAGGCCATACAGCGGCGGGGAGGCGAAGTAGAGGCCGGCTACTGCGCCAGGGTCACTCACGTGCTGTGTGAGACGCAGCGCCATGGAGTAGTCATGCAGGTGACCATAAACAAATATCCATACCGATGATAAGTAAACAGCTGTGCCAACAGAAAATTTATTTGACCCCGCGGTTACATAAATTTAAGGCATTGCGAGACGCCAAGCGGTGCGTGACAGCCTACTGGGTGTCGGATACTATGGAGCGTCGGGCAGTGGCGCCCCCTTGGCAAGCCATCCACCTGCCCACCATGTACTCGGCCCGCGAGAGGCCGGCCAGGCATCACCGGGCCGTTCTCTCCGGCTGGAGGAGGGACGAGAGGCGCCGGTTGGCCTGCTGCTTGAGACAAGTCGGCGCTAAGGTAATTCATCGGAGCCAGCTGTCATTTTAAGAGCTAAACCGTTTTTAAAAGCATAATGGTAATTTTCAGCTAACGCCATACATGACACGGGACAACACGGTGCTCATATGCAAACGCGCGGAAGGCAACAAATACAGACGTGCGCGTGAGTGGGCCATTCCTGTGGTCAGCGCCGCCTGGATCACTGATCTCTTGCTGGGCAATATGACTGCGCTTTCACAGGTCACTATTAAGTTTATCCTTTGAGATTGTACTGATTTTACATATCAATTTATTTATGAATTTTAAAGTAAAAACAACTGCTTTTATGCCCAGCGGATTAACCATCTGGTACGATGTTTTATACAAACGTGAATAATATAATTGTTGTTTCAGATAGAGAATGCAAAATATCAACAGTTCAATTTGGCGAGCCCCTTTCGAATGGACTTCGGTTTGGTCTCACATCTTATGAGTAAGTATTTTATTCTTATATCCACCTCAAGCAATGCTTATAAGAACTTTAGTTTTACATCTGATTCTTTGATCATTTTACTTTCTTAGTAACTAGCTGTTCCTCATGGTTTCACTCAAATTTGTTTAAGACTACATCATCTCCTTTAAAATCGCTAATGGTGGTTTCCCATCAGTAGCTTTTTAGAAAAAAAGTTAAAAAAGAAACATCCATACAAACTTTCACATTTAAAATATAATTCTATACTTGACCACATCGATGTTGGGATTAGGATATTTCCTCACAACTAATTCTATGACTAGCAGTGCAGCATTGCTATGTAATTTTCTTATATTTATGAACTTTCATTTTATTACGCATGGTCATCTTTAGTAACTACTCAACTACTCATGTTTCAACCTGGTTGTTTGCTACCACTTATAAGGACAAGAGATACAATTTTCGTTAAAATTGCAGACGCATGGAAGATGCCTATAAACATAACACAAGAATCTCACGAGCGGGCGAAACGCGCCGCGGCCGCGGTGGGCGAGCGACGGGCGAAAAGGCCTCGCCTCGACGCGCCACCTCCCCCGCCCCCCACGCACGCGCCCCCCCGCCCCGCCGCCCCTTGCATCTCGCCCCGAGAGTGCTCTTCTCCAACGTCACGCCAATCCAACAGACCAGGCTCGCGGCTACTGTCCGGTAAGTTTATTTCATTGCACTTCTTATATTTTCATTGTACTGCTTAACAAATAAACTACTAGTGAAGGATGTTTCAACAAATCATCTTATACTTTCAGCGATGCTTCCAAATTGAATGTCGATGAGAATTCGAACAACGTTGAAAAGTGTATAGAACGTAATACCTCAGGTTTTTAAGATTGATAACTTACAGTAGTGGTGTCGGGTTCATAGAAATGTGTTGTTCTTTTAGATGTATAGAAATGCCTGATGGCTAGGAACTAATGTAATGTGAGTGTAACATTGGGGTAAAACTTTTTTCCCAAATTATATTTATTTTGGTGTAGGTAATTTATTTATAGTTTGTAATTAATGTTTATAGAATTTTATCGTGTTTGGTGAATTAGACCTAACAATAAAAAATCTAATAACAAAAGTTTGCGTCTGGCATGAATACAAATACATTAAACATTAAATTCCAGATTAATCTAGTATTGGGAATAGTCGTAACATTTTTTTTGTAATAGTATTTTTAGCAATGTTCAAGATATGTGGTTGTAGGTGTTTCTTAATGCCTCACAATTCCCGTGAAAAGACTTTAAAATAAAATGTTCCTCAAATATCCTTGGAAAATTATAGTTATAGTGGTTGTCATCCTAGATAACGTCGTATGGATTCTCTTCCAATTATACCAAGATGTTTTGAATCTTATCTAATTTGTAAAATTGCTCCTGCATAACTCACCATAGAGAAAACAAGAGTGGTCAAAGCGGCTTCGCAATACAGACGTGCATTATAAATTAAGTTTCATCTCTGTCATTTTCTTGTAGACAATTGGGAGGATTAGTGGTAACGTCAGCGTCGGAGGCGACACACCTTGTGATGGAGAAGCTGGTCCGCACTTGCAAATTGGTGAGCTGCCTCATCACAGTCAAGCACCTGCTCACCACCGAATGGGTGGCGGAAAGTCAGCGGCTCAACAAGTTCGCTGATGAAGCGAAGCACGCCCTTCGTGACGAGGAGTTCAACAAAGCCTTCAAATGCGACATAGATGAGGTCCTACTCAGCGGAGAACAGAGGAAGAGAATCTTTGAAGGCATCACATTCTTCTTAACGCCGTGCGTGAACCCGGCCAAGGCCAGTCTCACGGAAATGATAGAGCTCTGCGGTGGGAAAGTCGAGAAGAACCGGAGATCGTACATTTCCATCCAAGAGATGCACAATCAGAGGCCGTACAGCTATCTCGTTCTGACCGTCCCAAACGACCTGCATTTAGTGTATTACCTGCTGCAGTCGGAGAAAACCTTGAACGTCGTTTGTAGTACTGAGGTGGTCCTCTCAGCTATTATGAGGCAGAAGTTGGAGATTGAGGAGTTTTTAATTAAAATAGACTGATCTTGAAGTGAATTTAGTGATCCGCGGCATTCACTCTATACAGAGAGGTAGTTTTCAGTTTTATAAGGGGCCTGCAAGTGATGTACCAACTTAGCATATATCATATTTTTTTATAAATATCACAGAGGTATCATCATAATATTGGTCAACAAATAAAATTCATGATTCGAATTTCATTTGAGATTGCAAAATCTTTAAACTTTGGATGATGTGGCCACACATATCGATGGAGAGTTTTTTTCCGGATATGTATAAAAAATTTGGCTGTTTAAGAAGATAGCTATATATTTTGTTAAATTTACATTGTTTAGATTTTTCAAAAAGTTAAGATTTTTTTGCTGCGTTTTATTCATTTGTACTATTTTGTGAGGAAGTTTTGTTTTATATTAACTACTTTAATATTTTTATTCAATTTAGCGAAGGCATATAAAAATGATAGCAAATCTTTTCAAAGAACAGACTGTAGATAGAAAAAGAATAGAACTTAAGCAATGTTTATATTTATGAATTTCGAAATTTTTATATTATTATTAAAAGAAAATATAGATTCGTACATGTGCTAAGTTGTAAAAATAATAAAATAGACTATTTCAAATTGTTGTATTGTTTCATTTAAGAGTGAATTCGTTTATTGCAAACCTACGCGTATACTTCTCTTTAATATATATTTATATTAACTTAAAAAAGCTAACCGACCTACTATGTGTGCCCATATTTATTCTACAACTTAATTTAATTTCTATGTCGTAGGGACATATGATGCAGTAATCCACTAATGTTTTTTTACGGGTTCCAGATGGCATTTTCGGAAGCTTTTCTCAAATCCTGCCAATATGATCGAATTTAGCTGCCGCAATTGTTCGCTTAAGGTGACGAAAAGCCGCGTTGAGATGCATCAGTACCGTCATAATTCGTTAAATAACTTAACAACGAAAGCTTTTTGTACGTAAATTATTAGATTTTTTCGTAGTGAGAATAAGCAGAAATATATAAACAGCAAAAAATAAGGGTAAAGTGCCGTTAAGAGAATTATTTAACTAAAAGTATGTGCTTAGTATATTTTACAAACGACTGTAATATATTATACAATTTTTATTTTCAAGAAAATTTCATTATCTTATTGCCGGTGATGTTTACTTCCCTTATATTGGCTGGCTTTACAAATGACCCCATTGTCATAGACGTGGTACAATAAACATTAAAGCGCGGGGGCTAGTCTTCTTGAATATTATTAGTATTCTCAGAAGTCAGTATAACCTACATGCGAACTCTTCTAACAATATAATCAATAAAACAATATAATAATGATTAGATATTTAGCGATACTAATATTGAGGTACTTCGATCATCGTATTGGCTTGTTAAGGAAGATTTTAGTCACTAGTGAACTTATGACACCCGATATGCAGAGCACAAAGAGTGCTTAGTATAATTACAATAAGGCGAACTTTTAAAAGAATCACGGTATATTTGAACAGTATTAATTGGAACAATGCACTTAAGGGCGATTTATATAAGTATCGTATCTGGTATTCGAAACCTCTTATCCACGTTATCCTTGACAATCGCGCTGTCCATTCTCGTTGGATATCAAGCAGAAACCCACGTGATTACGTCGAGTTTCCATTTGTAGTATTTTTTTGTATTCTCATTTAGTCTTGTTATATATTTTGTCCTTATTTTGGCATTAAGATTGTATACTATATTTTCAGTTATGGGTTAATAAATAAATAAACTTTATATTTTTCTTAGTTTCCGGAGTATGTCCATACATTGTTCTCCATTTATCTCCATCAATGATAGACGCTTCGGACTAAATAAAACATATGATTTTAACATAATTTATTAAACATTATAATAGATAGCTTGATCATATAACTATATTTCAAATAAAATACATCTAATGGAATTTACAGGCATAAGTCTTTTTGATAACTTACGTAAGTAATACTTAATACGAGATTACGACTTGAGAATAGCTTCGTAGGCCTGGAATATGCATGTGGCAACCTCAACCGTACGTGATTTCAGACTCAGGGTAGCTTCAGGGTTGCCAGGTTGAAGTTTTAGCTCCAGGAGAACCCAAATGTTATTTGTTAGTTTCAGAGACTGGTATAACATGTCTTGTCCCTCGACGTTTCTCTTGGCGATTGTGAAAACGTTGTTCAGCGACATCTTGTGGGCGATTGTGTCGGCTGTGCCAACCACATTGTGAATAGTGTGTTGGACTTCGTTCGCTGCTGGAATTTCTTTCCAGGTGGTGAGGAAGACTCGCTTGTCAAGTTGACCGTCTTCCGTGAAGAGGATGTGTGCTGGAATGAGGCAGGCGAAGTAGAACACGTCTATGTTGTTCTTGACTGCCACCTAAAGAGACATTTTTATTTCAATGAGGGACAACTGAAATTTAATTCTTATAATAATATATAAAAAAATTGATTATTTAGTGATGTTAAAAGTGCACTTGAAATTTATGTGTGTGTGCAAATTTACCTAAATCTTCCAACATGATACGATGATACTAAGACTTGAGATACGATACTGAATACGGGCCAGTCTCCGCAATCAATATCATTTCATTTGCTGGTGAAGGCGGTATATAATAAATGACCCCTAACTCGTAAAAATACACTGTTAAATACGGATATACCTGCAAGTTGTTGAGTGGCTCCATCCTCTGAACGGGTCCGCCCGTGGCGAGCGGTAAGGGCGCGTCTACACGAGCGCCGGCCCCCACCGCGCCCACCGACAACGCGCCCGCTGGGTACACGCCGAAACTGCGAAATTAACACAAATTTAATATAGGGCTTAATAGTTCAGTTCCACTCGGAAGTGGGCGTCAACGTGAAAACAGCGTAACTGATATTTTTTTCCAGTGAGAAACTATGCAATAGAAGCGTCACCTGTTCTTATTGAGTTGTATGGCGAATCCAGTCATGGGCTGCATGGCTTTGTTGGTGAACGTCATCTCGATACGCGGTTGACCACCTTGCCTGCTGAAGGTGCCCCAAATCTCTAGGCCTTTAAACAGAATAAACAAACATTGTTAAAAAATTTGAATGAAACTCATAACTCATCCCAAGACTCTTCATGGTAATTTTCAAAAAGATTGTAACTGAATTACGTTTAAAATACGGCCTCAAGTTATCTAACTAAACCGCGAAATAAAGTAAAACTACTTTTTTTATTAACATATTAAATTTTTAATAAAATCTAGGCTCTATGTAGGCCAGACGTCACACCTTTTCCTTTGTCAGCGGGCAGCCAGCACTGCTTGAGCGGCACGAAGGAAGCGGGGGCCGCAGTTACACCGAATATGTCTCCCAGAAGGCCTGTGGTGCTCGGCGCAGGGGTGGGCTCGGGACCACCGCCCAACTGGAAGTTCCATATGTGTATTTAACATTTTTTTCCAACATTTCGACATACTCAAAATACACCGATATAAAATGTTCTATATGTATTTTCTGGACAAATTTAAATAGGTTAAGGTACAATTTAAGTTATATATACATAAAAGGTTCTTCACGTTTAAGGTACGCCTTATGTTGTGCAAAGGTCTCTTAGTGGAATGATATAAAACAAAGCTTACAAGTACGTCCAATCCGCCCGCAAGCAAGTCGAGGTTGGAGGCCGGCGCAGGCGCAGAAGCGCTGGGCGCCGCTCCCCCGATGTCCATGGACAGCAGGTCGCCGATCAGAGACTCCTGCGCATAGTTCTTTTGCTGTACACAAATTATATCATGTATCTGGTTAATCGAGTGCTCATATCAAAATATATTCTCCTTATACCTGGTTGGGAATGACAGTGGCCTGTGGAACCGATTCCTCTCCAGTTGCCCCACGAGCCGGTAAGGACTTGCGTACACCCGCCGCGCGACCTACAATCGATATTCAATATGAATGGAGAGAATAAAAATATAATTAATTCTTAGTATTAACTTTACCAAATCTTTTGTTGTCGGTTTTTTAATACTTTTTGCACACACACAACAAGAAACAGTAAAAGTACGGTGAGTGTAATTGTCTTGGTGCCTAAAAGCGATACTTTCACGCAACCCGTACTATGAGAAGAGAGCGAAACGAAAGTAGTCCGATCAAACTGACCTTCCACGAAGGCAGTTGGTGGTTTGTGATAGACGGACGCCAATGAGCTGATGTGGCAGATCAGCTCATCCAGCAGCGTCGGCTCTAGAAGATCCGTCTCCTCCGAGATGAGAGGTTTGTCTGCTAGCACTACTTCTTTGGCAGCAGCCGGATCCGTCGACAGCAGCCGCCAGTAGATGAAACCGCGGTCTCTGTTGTTATAATGACAAAATTAATATAAAACAGCTTTTTATTAAATAAATTTAGGCCTGTTCCATATTTTTTAAAATAGTACACACAGTACAATTCTTATTACTTTTAAAAGATCGCCAGGGTTGGTGTTAATTTACCATTACCGAAAACCGTTGGCCAAAGATTAAACTCCCTTACGTTCAGCCCGAGTCTGATTAAGTAAATTCCTCCTGATTAAGTAAGTTCTTTTGTTATAAAATTGTGGATTAAGATACGAGTTAAATGCAAAATCAAGTTCAATTAGTTATAAACAGGGAAGGTTTTAGTGTTTATCCGGAAATTGTTCGTTTATTTTACATTGTAACAATCACACAATTTAAAATTCGGTCCAATTGCTCCATACTAACCAAGATCATCTTTCCCTTTTCATCAAAGCATCTATCTCTTTCACGTTCAAAAGACAACGGTTACCTGAGGTCCGGGTTATCGGAGTCCTGCGTGGCGAGGCTGAGCACGTGCTGAACCAGTTCTTGAGTGTCGGCCGGCCGCTTCAGGAACAACTTAACCACTGCGGTCAGTAGTTGCAGTTGTACCTATATCAAACATTTATAAATACCCTCATTTACAAGGAAGTAGTTCAGTATGCAATTATTTTTATATGTATTACGATTTTTTTTAGTTGAACATTAATTTGAGTATTAATAATAGCAGGAAATGACATAAAAAGCTTATCAAGAAACAAGATATACTTTTTATTTTATGGTTATTGTATAATAAATTGTGTAATTGTTATATATATTTAAGTATCTTTTGTATTGTTTTGGCCTTAGCGTAATAAATAAATAATCTTTATTTTAGTAATTGGATATAAAAGAATATTTTTCTATCTAGGTGTTTAAACTACTCGCTATTATATGCAGAAATGTTTGAGACAAACACACGATAAAAACTGTTTGTAAAAAACATGCAGTAAATACACTACAGAGACATTTTGGTTACACCTACTTAAATATCCTTTAATTAGACGCATCTTACTTCTATCTATCTATATATATCTATAGTTACCTTACATTCAAAGATTATGTATTATTCAATAATTAGTAGTTCAAATAATTAATAGTAAAGAATGTCACCTGTGCGTTCTCATCATGGAATCCCTCGAGGAATGAGTCTAATAACTCATCAGCGTTGTCGATACGTTCCGCATACTCTCCCACTATCCAAACCTGGAATAAATTTATTGCCAAATTACCAAAAAAATACCAAATTCTTGGATAAACTAAAATACAGTTTCTCACAATTTATAAATTAAACTGAATTTAAAATTAAAACAATTCATTATTGAGCGAGTTTTAGTCTGGTTTTTATAAGTGACACCGACAGTGCGTAAATAAAACTGGGTTGAATGAGCATTATCAAAAGACTGAATGTATCAAGTATTCTCTGGAAGGAGATGATGGAGGAGATTTTGTATGTTAACTGATTTACCTGAAAGTTGTCCTTGCATAACTCTTTAAAAATACATAAGAACATATACAATAATAATAAAAATTTCATTTATCATATTGACTTTATACAATAAATTTTTGGAAACAAATTAATTCATAAAAACAATTTTTCATAAATACAATTAAAACACAATTTGACAGTACGAGATGAAACAGTAATTTAGTTAAGAGTGTAATTAAACCAATAAATTCTTATGGTATCTGATTACTTCTTACCATGGAAGCTCTGGCCTCTGGCTCGTCTAGGGTGTCAAGATTTTCACACAAAGTGCTGATGATACTCTCATATTTGTTTGGGTACTTCCTGAATATATCTTTAATGACAACTATCGCTTCTTGCACCACATAGTTAACTTTGGTTTGAATCAGCTCCAACAAAGTTGATACGCAACGTTCGGCCGATGGCTCCACCTGGAAATTAATTTATCATTTTCCAAAGTCATCACAAATACAATGATTATGCCTAAGATCGACATATTCCATGACTAGTTCTTAATCAATATTTTCAATTCTCATAAATCTCAAGTTATTGTTTTCTTACGATAATTTTTATATTCCAACTTTATGTATTAATTATATTATGTATACATTTGAATGTTGATTGTCCTTACATATGCTCTGCATTGATATTTTATTGTTTTTACTACTTTTTGGTACATACATATATACATAGAAAACACTACAAGTTTCCGAAATTGACCACTTACATGGAATATTAAAAAGTAATTACTACAATTGAAAATTCAAATCTTTGGGTGTAGAAGTGTAGTGTTTCATTTGACTGTCAATTGTTTTTAATGTGTGAAAAATGTGCTGGATGGATCCCATCAAATTGGACGGAGGCTCACAACAGATTGGGGGGCAACAGGCATGGCTGGCACCAAGTGTATTACACTTAGTGTCAGCCATGCTTACCAGATGCAAATTTGGTGTGAGACATAATAACAACTGACGAAACATGTATTTATTGCTACGATCCCAAAACAAAGTAGCAATTGAGCGACGTCATTCGAAATGAGCCGAAACCTACTTCTTTAGGATTACTTCTTTTTTAATAAAACTGGACACGTGGCTACCGTTGGTTTAGAAAAGAGTAGTGTCGGAAATCATTGATGAACTCCGTTAAAATAACCGTATACGCATCTTGCACCACGGCAATGCCCACGGCTAGACAAACAAACAAATTATTGACGGTGCTAAAAGCAGAACTTATGAGCCATCCTGCATACAGTGTCGACCTAACTGTTCTGTTATTGTTGTCGCTAGAAGAGCTAGATAATAGAGGGATACCTTTATAGCACATCTGCCAATGGCCCGTACAGCCTTCCTCACAAAGTCCACGTCGACCTCAGTAGCATATTCCTTCAGTTCACCCAGCACCTGGGCGATATTCGCCTGCGACGCCAGCCGTATCATGATGTCCAGCTTTTCCAACTTCACGTAGATTGGGTCGTTGTACTTCACGAAGAACACCTGGAAATAAATTTATCATGTATATGTATGTATTCACTTTTAAGAATTTAAGAAAACATAGTTTCAGAATAAAGTAATTCACAAATTAATGTATTGCTAAAATAAATACTTATGTATAGATTGTAATTTCGTAAAATAATTAAACCAAAAATATTATTCCAGCTCCTTTATAATTGGGGAGCTCTCTTAAGTCTTGAATAGAACTTTTAATTAATAAGGAGATTTTACCAAAATGATTGGAAATATGTTATCAAAAAAATTATTAAATAATATCATGACTTTCATTTAAAAATCTCTGCAACTTATCGTTAATAACAATTATCGATTTACATTCAGACTTGGATATCAGAAAAATAGTAGTTCCATTCGAATTAGATTTTTTAATATTGAAAATTATTAAGAGCACCTTCCAAATTGCACATATAAGCTTAACCTTACCTTCATCTCATGCTTGAGAATCTCCGGCCGCTTCTGTACCACCAGATTGATGTTCCGCAGCGCCACGTACTGCACCTCTGGCTCGGCGCTCAGCAACGTGACGAGGGGCGGGGCCAGCTTCCGGGACAGCGTGTTCACAAGCTCTGTCTCATCGGAGAGCATCTCCATCAGTTTCATGAGCACCTGGTTAAGCAATCCTATATAGAATACATTCTAGGAAAGCTTCGTTACATATATTATTTTAGTTACCCGCAGTTGAAAATATATTTACACTGCAATAATGGTAAACACATTAGGACTAAGGTTACTATTACTTATTTAAACATAATGTAAAAACATAATGCGATTTGCAAATATATCTACTTATAATATAGAATGGGAACCTTAGGCAAAAGTTTATGAAGAATATTTATTCTGTATTGGACCAAATGAAGCAATGTAATAAAAAAGAATTTAATTTTGGAATATGTCTACATTAATTAAAACTGTTTCTGTAATAAATACAGGCATATTAAATAACAAACCTTGACCGCGGAAAGCACCACAGCCGCGTTGGCGTGCGCCAATCGCGGAGTGATTCTCTCACAAATGGAGTGAGCCTCGCGCGAGTCTCGCGGGCAATAGTTTGACAACGCATCGAGAATGAACACTTGGCCCCACTCTGTGCATTCATTTAGGGCAGTCAGCAGCTTGTTAATCGTCGGCGCGTTCATTTCTAATAAAAACAAATCAATAATATAATACATGTATATACATATTGGTTACAGGAAGATACGATTTAGCGGGAGGACATGAGTACCGTTATGTGTGAAATAGATTTAATTCAGCGATAACTTCTTAAATTGTATGATGTAAAAAATACAATTATAATAAATATAAAGTGCTCAACATATTCTTTAAAAAAAGGAAATACGTTATTATTTAAAAAACAATACAAACAAAAATTATTTTTGTTATCATATCATAGATAACTTGTAAGACATGAAAGTTGTAAAATGCAAATGCTTTCATTTGTTTGTAAATCATGAAAGAAAAACATATTAAAAAACATACCAACTAGTGGATGTCCAGAAACACTAGCTTCATTAATCTCTGACAGTGCTGCTACAGCATTAGCTACTACCATAGGGTTGGAATCACTCAGTAAATCCTTCAGCTGGTCCAAGAAACCCTAAAATTTGGTAATAATGCTGGTCACATTGAATTTTTTATGTGGTTTAATTATGGAAAACAGAAAAAACTTAATATTCTTCTATACTTAAATTTCCCAAATTTCAGATATACTACAGAATAGATTTAATAAATCCTGGCAAGCAGTCACAAGTTTCCATGTATAGCTTATTTATATGTACCTGATCTTCAACCATGCTTGGTGAAATATCATACAATTTGGCAACACAAACTGCTGCAGTTTTCCTCACATAAGGGTCTTCATCCTTCAAGCATTTTCGTAGAGGCTCACATAGGTACTCTGTGATTTTGTCCACCCGAATGCATCCCATAGTTCGCACCGCCAATGCACGAATCAGTGGATTTGAATCTTCACAGTCCTAATTATTTTGAAATATTAGATTTTTTCTTTAGTTGT
The DNA here is from genome assembly GCA_963693355.1 of Pontia daplidice. Classification (NCBI taxonomy): domain Eukaryota; kingdom Metazoa; phylum Arthropoda; class Insecta; order Lepidoptera; family Pieridae; genus Pontia; species Pontia daplidice. The sequence continues at coordinate 3,131,103 of CAVNZL010000139.1, forward strand.
GAGAGAAAGAAAGCAACACATCAATTGTACTGAAGCTATTTCACTATAAGCTAGTATGGTAGAAAAAGGAAGTAATGGAACAACCAACCAAGGGTTCTATTATGAACATTACCCAAATACCCTCTAACTACCAACACTTATTTTTCATAAAACCTAAATCAGTACTTCTTTTATTATAGTTCATCTTTATAGAGTAAACTATGCTGTTATAGAAAGGAACAGATAAATAATTAGAACAGTGCAATCTTTTTATATCCAGAATAGAGTGCATATATTTTTCTTATAATAAGATTTACTTTGTTTAACTATTTGGTAGTGACATTTTTCTACCATACATTAGAGTATGAAACTAATAATAGCCAATGCTATACTGGAGTATTATGATGAGGCATGATTCCTTGTATACACATGTTTACTTCAGCTGATTAATTAAATATGTAGATTTACACATCAGTGCCAAATGAGTCTAATTGGTGTTTGATCATGCAGATCTTAAGAAAAACTATACATGCATTATATGCACATTAACACCATCTATTATGCACAGCCATTTCTATAGTTTTGTAAAATTTTCTTTTGAAATTGATATGGAAACTTACAAAGTAATATTGAATTTAAATATAGATTATTATGGAAATATGTAGATAGCTCATTTGTGGTGTGTTTATAAATTATTGTAAGTACTTTTTAGGCTATGGGCAATTTATACTCAAGGGATCTCATAACAGTAGCCAACATAGTAGATGAGTGCTAACCTAATATTTGTGCACTGTTTTTCATCTCTTATAATGTGTAAATCTACAACAGATGAGTTGATTTCTTGGATCAGATGTTTACCTTAACAAGCTGGTATGTTGGTAGATCCTTCCACCCATCATAATATGGTACAGTAGACATTAAAACGACAAAAAAGACAAGTCACTCACATAGATTACTAATCTACTTTACTTGTCATACAATAATCCAGTTTTTAATTTAACTCATAAATACTATTCTTCAAAATAAGCAATACTTATGGAATTTTTCGGTAAGCTGAATAATGTCATTGATAGTTGTCCTTTCTCTCATAATTTTTTAAATGATATTTGCAAAAAAATAGGAGATGAAAAGCTCAATCATAAATTAACTGTGGAACTGTTTATAAATTAAAATTGAGTACAGGAAAAATTTGATGCATACCTTTACAAATGTATTGACAGCCATTATAGCCATATCTGGCTGAGATTTAGCATAATTCATTAAATATAGGTAGACTAATTTCTTAAGTTCAAGATTGTCTGTCTGCATGCAGTTGACTACATCTGGGAAGAGTGCAGAAACATCTTTGCCAACTGTCATTGAAGCAATGACCTAGAAAGACCAGTATTTATTAGACGGTAAGGTATAGACTACCCTGTTAAGTTTAAAAAAGAACATTAAAGTAAATGGTATGGTATACCAACCTTTTTAACAGCTTCTTTTTTCTTCTCTTTCTTGTCACTATTAAGCTCCGATTTGAGCTCAAATATCTCTCCTTTTTTAGTAGTCGTAAAGTATTTTGAATCGGTCATTTTACCAGAAATATTAAGCTTTGCTGAATTTTCTAAAAAAACAGTAATTAAAAGATATAATAATATAAATATAGTAGATTCCAAAAATCAATAATGGTCGCTACTACATTTTTAAGAAAGCACGGACACCATAGTCAAATATTACTTACCGAACTTGAATTTGGACAGCCGAGACGGAGTTTCAAATAATTTAGTAAAGTTTCCTTTATTGAGTATTCTATTCTATAAAAATTTTAATGTACCGAGGGGCGTACAACTTCTGCTTTTTTAAAGACCCAGTTGCGATTTGTCACAAATTGAGTGTAAACGATTGACGTTTAACTAATAACCACAGACACCATACAGTTACATACTCTATAACTATAATATATTTTCCTATAGGGAAATGTAAACAGTTGGATGATTAGAATGGAGGAGTAATGATAATTTGTGTTTGTTAATAGATAAAATCAATTCATTTTAGATTTATTTACATTTTCTTCAGAAATGCATCTGCAAGAAATTTTAAATCTATAGGTATCCTCATAAATTTCATATTTTCTAGTTTCAATGTAACATGTTATTATTATTCTCCGTAAGTTGGACGTACATGTCGATACCTTAAATTCTAATGTAAATTTTATTGTTAGAAGTAATTCATTCAGTGAATAACAAATGTACCTGACTATAAAATTAATAACTGAATTCCAACAAACAAATATGTAGGAATAATGTGGCTGTTGATTATAATCTATTATTTTTGTCAGATCATAGTGTGAGTACATACTTGTTGATAGATAGATATTTACTCTTATATCTTCCATAAAATTTGCCCGATCTCAAGTACTATGCAGTCTCAATACAAATGCTTAAAAAACCGAAGATTTGTCGTCCTTATTTCTCAAGTGAGATCAAGCAAGTTTGTCGAACACATATATATAAAGTACGAGTATACTCGCACTTCTTCTGACTTACCCATAATTTTACATCAATTACATAATATGGAACCAAAAATATTTAGAAATCAAAATGATTAAGATTATGCTACCAATCTGATTATTTAATCATCTTTAAAAAATAAACAAAAAAAAATCAATTCCGGTGATTTGTAAGAAATCCCTTTACGGAACTGAAAAAGCTTCGTTTCATCTTGTTTACAGGCAAAATTGTGTGCTTACTATAAAAAGATATAGATGTGTCGTATAATGAAGACGTTAATTCCATACCCTGCAATATAAAAATTAAAGCCACTTTAAAATAAATATAATTTTAGTTAAATACCTATATTTGAATCTTTAACAAGATAGATGTTTATTAGGTGGATAAGAATATGTGTAAACTACAGAGGTCATTGGACTTTTTACGAAAAAAAGTCTTACTCATAAATATAAATACTAAATACCAACGCCTATATGGCAAAAGGGCAGACACTTTCTGTGTTTGTTTCGCTAATAATTTTGTCCAAATCATCCTAGAATAAAAGCCAGTTAACCATCCCACCTAATATGTCAAGTTTTTATCTCATCTATCTTATACGTACTAGTGTATGAGAACTGTATAAAATTTTACTTTCTTACCGCGAAAGAAGTGCTGATATTATAAGAATCAATAGAGCTATTCTTAGTTTGTTCCTTCTGGGGAGGTTTTCCTATTTTTATATGTGATACTTTTGATCGCATTATAAGACAGGACACTAAACGCTGCAGTAGTGGTTTCTTTTTTAGAATCCGAAAATTGAGATCGTTTGCTTGTGCTGGTATAATCACTATTACTAGAGTACAAAGAATATGCAGATGTTCCAAGGTTTGGCGTAATCGACTTTTTACGACCTGAAATGATGGAAACATAATAAAAGAAATAGGAAACAAAAAGGTTGCAATAAACTGATTTAGTTTTTTTTAATAAGTTGCTCAGTCCCATTTATTAAAGCTGCCCTAGAAATTCATTTGCCTTAACCTCCTTATTCGTCCCTAAATGAGGTAACGGGGGTTTCAGCTACTATAGTTATATATTATCGCAAATTTGAGTACCTTTGAAAATAGTATGAATTGAATTTGAATCCTTTTGTAGCGAATAACTTGAAGCGTCCTTACTGCATGCCGGTGTAGAATAAGTAACGTGTCTCATATATGACACACTAGTATGTCGGACCTCTACAGACGAAACGACGTTTCTTGGCTTATTTGAAATCTGATTATTTTTCTCTGTTATCGTTCCTTTTATTTTATTTTTCTTGTCGTTTTCTATAAACTTGCTAAACAAAGATTCAGTTCTAAATTTTTCAGATAACATATCAGAGCTGATTTCTTTTTTAATAATTGCACTGTCTGTTTGGACCTCCTTGCTTGAACGAAATACTCGTTTAAATTTGGATTTCACTCGTACTTCACCGATGGAAACGCTGCTGTAATAATTAGACACTCTTTTTTCATTACTGAACTTTTTCCATACAGTCCTCTGTATGGTTCTTTTAACTTTATTGTATTGTTTTCTAGTCAACATTATAGGTTTCTGTCTTGTAAATTGTTCCACTTCTAAAAACACGTGTATATTTCTATTTAGAACTAGACTGGCATTATTTCCATTTTCTAGATTTTTATCATTGGGAATAATAATGCTATCATTTTGTTTCGTACTTAAGCCATCGTGTGTCACATCGCAAATTGTAATATTGGTATCCTCTGTGTGTTGTGGTTTTATTCGATCTCTATATTCTAATTCATAAGATTTTTCATTGGAGTAGTTTAAATCAGCGTTTGATTTATGTAGTAATTTTGTAATAAGTTTCTTCGGGAATAGTTTTGCTAGACTGCAACTTATATTAATCTTCTGTTTACTGCTGTGAATAAACATTTTATTATTAAGAAACACAATTATACTTGATCGAACTACGAGTACATAACTATTAATACAAATGAACTAAGGCTACATATTTCACTACAAGACTCATTTATAGGTACGTGACAATACCTATAATGTGCTATACATTATAAGTGTATGATACCCATTTATTGAAGTATACTTTTTATGGTGCGTGCCATTCTTATATTTGGCCTGTCAAATAAGGTCAAAAGAATGGATAAGACAGAAGCACGAATTTAACCTATTTAATCCTATCTGGACATAACCCAATTTTATCTGGTAAAAAAATAAACAAATAAAAACTTAACCAGTCGTTTTCGGTGCAGCGTTCTTCGCAGGTTTTTACAACAAAGCTTTCCTTAAAAAATATGAAAATAAATGGGGAGAAAAATTTAAATTAGAATTATACTTAAAAATGAGGTGTTATTTTATGGGTTTAAGACCTATACATGGTTAGGATTATTATTTTAGATTAACCTCTGATTCTCTAGTATGTTGTTTAGGCTCATTTAAGTTTCGTCCAGTTAATATACCCAACAATTGTCTTATCTCCTTGTCTCTTTCAGATGGATCAGGAACTGAGCACGGGTCCCCACGATAATGCTTAGCTCGTTCTACAAAACGGTCGTTTTTTTTACTTTTTAAAGTTTATAATAAGCAAATTTGGTGATGAAGGTAATTACTTACCTTTGTTAGAATTATTTGCCATACTATTTTTATATTTTCCCGACAATTTTCGCTCAGGGCTTCCCGAACTCGTACGCCTAAAATGATAATAAGAAGTATTTAAATAACTAAAAACCTACAATCGAAACTAAAAAGAGGAAAGGTACAATTATTACCCATGAAAAACTTCTATACTATCTCGAACATTTAGATTGGATGATTTCTTGTTTAAATTCTCTACTTTTCTTGGGTTCTGAAATGACAATAAACATTATGTTCATACTTCATACGTAATAAAATAGGATTTACAAAGTAGTGTTACCTTAACATATTACAATATGTTTATCGTGTTAAATATACCTATGCCTACTCAACCCTTTCTAATTTAAAACAATAAGGTAATTGTACATTTTTTAACTACATAACAAACGTGAGTGTATTGTACAATACACGTACATATGAGTGCGTCTCATAAGACAAAGTAAGTATGATATCTTTATTAAGTACATATATATACAGAATTACTCGGATTACTTCTGAAACTCACCGGTGAATGCGAAAACGAATTAGACACACCCATTTCAGTATCGTCTGTTAAAATTAATAAATTGTCCATAGAGGTCACATCTGTCTTCTTTTTTGATTTAACCGTCTTCCTTACGGTAAAGTCTGTATTTTGTCTATCGTGTTTAAAAAGTAAATCGTAACGCTCAGATTCACCATCTATATTGACAGTGACTTTTGAAGCTCTATCATTGGGAGGTGTATATTTTGGTGTTGTTATTTTTCTATTATTATTTATCTTTTGGTTTTCTACTTTACTGATATATTTATCGACTAAAGCTTTTTTAGCCAAACTTTGGCTTGTATGTAGATTTTCAACATTACTATGGTCTTGTTCTCTGTGCAATTCTTGTTTTCGTTGGTATATTTTTCTGGATAAGTTTGCTTTGGTATTATAATTTTCTTTACTTTTTTTACTCAACACGTCAGTTTTAGAGCTCCCCAGTGGAATATCTTTTCTAGATGTGTTTGGAAAACGATTCGGAGATACACTCCTCATATTGCTTCTGAATATATTATTATTTTTAGTATTTGCTAAATAATCCTTGTTATTTGGGGGTGATACTGGCCTGGAAGAGGATTTTTTTTGCTTGTCAGATACTTTTTGTTGGAGTTCCGTTTGAGTTTTTGCCTTAGGCGATAAATGTCTTTCTTCAACTTTGACCATATGTCCTTCGTGCCCATAATCTTTGGGATAAACTGATATTACAACAATAGGAATTTGATGCCCTTTAACAGTTTCATTTGTGGATTTAATTGTTTGATCAGTATTTGTACATACACATTGACTATACTTATTTTTCATCGAACCGTATTTTTTTATATTTTCTGAGTCATTATTTAAATTTACTTGAATGCCTTGAGATTCCATTCTGAAATAAAACATCACCATTATGTATAACTAATTGTGCCTGCGACTTCGTCCGCGTGGATTTTACAAACTCTTCGCAACGATCATGAACAAACTTAGTATTTAATGCTTAAAAGAGCAATAATTAAATAATAATACTATAACATCCAAAGATTTAGATGAATAAGGTAGGTCAGTGTAATAGCGCGTTTCAAAAGTTTTAGCGCTCTTCTACTAATATTATAAACGCGAAAGTTGTAAGTATGGATGCATGTTTGGTACTAAACCCAAAAACCCAATAGATCTATATTTTCTTTGTAAGAAAAATAGTGAATCATATATATCAAATATATTATACTACATATAATACGTTTATCTATATGCATGGGTATATTTATTAGCAAATGAATCAAAAACTCAATGACTCGCACCCATGCTAGACTCCTTGGTCCGTGTTTCAAGACGGGTCCTGCGAGTGCCCGAAACTGAAACATCGCCGACAGAAGTTGAAGTCGCAGAATCTAGTCTATCTATACTATAATGTATTTTAACGTAAGTACTTAACCTTTGTTTAGAGTGTTTGAACTTAAAAAAACTATACTTTAAATAATAGCCCTAATTTACTTTGGCAAAGTCAGAAATTGGATTGAGATTTTCACAGGATTCTAAGATTAAACGGTATATATTCATTGAATTGACATCGTTTCCACCATGCTACGCTGTTTTTATATTGGTTCACTTTACCGTGGGAGGAGTCCCATTCCCGTCACTTTTATAAGATTTATAAATTTTATAAGACACATTATACATCTTGCTTCGGGCTTTCCCTGTTTGTCTTACGTACTATATATATAAGTACTAACTCTGCTTGAAGCTATATGGTAGGTAGAAGTTCTCTTGTTTTAACGTTTACCACATAATATCACTATCACGTAAAACTGACAGACTAAACCGTTGTATTTTTTTAAAGTAATGTAGTATTTTCATAGTTGTATTAAAAGATTTTTAATCAACTTACTTTGAGCAAATATTGTTGCATTCAGTCTCACGAAATGCATGTCCACGTGGACTATAGTTTCGCAGGGGCTTACTATACTCGAAGATTCTGTAAGATTTATATTATATCAAGTTTACTAATGTATTATATCAGTAGGACTCCGTACTTATACAAATCTTTGCTCGCTTAAGTATACTTACGGTTGTTCACCGTGTTTATTATTCATCGATACATCTTGAGTAATATTTGTATGAACTATAATCAAACAGAAATTAAAACATTACTTATGCAAGATTCTTATTTTATTTTACATACTTTATAAACAAAGTTGCTTTACAATTTTGTCAAAATCTTCAATTATTGTACGAAACTAGAAATCTGTTTTTCCAAAAACGATGCCATATCTTAATGCTCTATGACACATTTTTGCGTGTGACTGGCATTGTATTACACTATAGACTTACTTGGTTTATCATCCACCGTGGCAGCACAATTTAAAACATATTTGTCATCATTCGTTAGGCCGAGCCTGCCTACAATTGTAACTCGGCTCCTATGACGATTTATATCGTTCGCGCCTAGTCTATTTGGGCAGTTTGTAATTTTACATTCCTTCAAATCATCGTTAAAAATGTTCTTGGAGTTTTTTTTTCTTTTATCTTTGAAGTTGTTCTTGTCCATTTTGTTCAAATAATAATTACGTCTATTAGAAAAGTTATCGCTCTCTGAAGATTTGATTTTGTAAATTTTTACCCGCCTTTTTCCAGACAAAGTGTAAACGTTATTCGAATGAAATCCTTCGTGGTTCGAGGAAGTATTTTTGATTTGTTTTTGTAATATTTTTTTATTAAAAACCTTAGAAGTTTGCGTTTCAACCGATTTTGGTACGACAGTTATCTTTATTATAGGTTTGTAGTTTTTACTAAATTTCCTCTTGTTTTGCTTATTACCATCGAATGGTAAAATAGTTTGTAAAATATATTTGTCTTTTGGATTCAAACCAGAGTATTTCTCTCGGATTACCTAAAAAAGGTTAGCATCAATCTCTGAACATATTGGAGCAGAAATCGTCAATACTTTGTGTTTGAAAAAAATAACAAAAATCTAATGAGGCTGATAGATAAGAAATCACTTTAGTATGTAGTAGTGAAATTTTTAGATTTCTTTATCTGTACATCTGTTTGTCTATAATAACTGAACCGAGTATGAAAGCTTTCGAGTCCAGTGAATTTCTGTGCCTGTGTTCATTTGATGATTTTCTTTACAGTGAAGCAGGTCATCAATGCCTAACACACTAGAGCAATAGAATTTTGGGTGTTAAGGCATCACTTTGCACATTGTTCCCACCGCGACGGCCCAAGCCGAGTTCAAAGACCCACTAGAGACGCCCTTGTCCTAGTCGCGGTACAACCATTCTAAGTAGAGCTTAACTCGCCTCAAAGCCCGAGCTGAGCTGTCAAGGCCCTTCAAGCCAACAGCGAAATTTCATTAAAACAAAAATGCACAGTCGCCCCTTAAGCTGGGCCTACTATCCCCAATCATTTATTTATAATAGCACCAATAGGCGACATTATAAATAAGATACTGTAGTAGCTTGTATATGTTGCTTACGATGGAGGCTATAATTATGTATATGCTACCTATAACCCTGGTCGACGTGCCACTGTGAATCACTAATAGTGGCAAAACACCAATGTACCAATTATTACCAATCTGAACACAAACCTCTTTCGTATTTCCTTTTATACAGGTCGAGACATAACTTTCTCTAATATCCTGTAAATTTCTAAATGCTTCCGGTTTTTTAAGGAAATGATGGTTCTGTTTTTTAACTGGCGGTATCAAATAATCCAGGGAATCTACATAAACAAAAATAAATAAATTGTTATACTAAAGTTTAATTAATATACCTACTTGCACATCTAATTGAACTGACCGCAAAATCGATAATTATCATATTGTTCCATGAGTGTAGAAAATATGGGAACGAAAAGAACGAACAAAAATAAAAATAAGTATAAAAAATAAAAATATTAGTAAAAACTAAAAATATGTTTACAAACACATTATGACATAATTTTGGCATTCCTGAAAAAGGTTTACTTGCATGTTAAAGTAAATAAACTTAACTCATTAATATTAACCAAATTGAAATGTTCAGTGATACTTTAAATTTTAAACATTAGGATAGCGTAGATTTGTAAATTAATATGAAAGCTTTCAACGATTGCAAAACTTTAAAGATTGCGCTCGCTCTAAGCTGAACTAGCAAAAATTATTTGCAAGTCATGTGTGCCTGTTAAACAAATTTTGCCATTGCACCGTAGCAGAAACACATACGATCACCTTATTTTTCATGTTTTACTTTAAAACAGAATTAAAACAGCCTTCAAACAGTTATGAGAATATCTGTTTCAGGGCTGTTTTTTGATTTACGTCATTTAAAATGACCTGGATTGGTCAAATTTTTTGACAATTGGTGTTCGACTTAAAATTTCTTAAGAGCTGACATTTTATTTACCAACTTACATTTTATAAAGCACAATCGTTTTAGATCATAGGTCCACAAAATTTTTTGTTTGCTATATATGTACATTGTTTATGTACTTATTTTTAAAATGTCCATGCCTGAAGATAGACAAATAACCCAAATGATCATACCAGTGTCGAAAGAATCATATTATAACACGAAATGGCAGTCGAAAGAACCCTTATGCGCTTACGACATGCTTTACCACCCACCCGACTACAACCCAAAATCGGCGAGATCAGATCGCCAAGAGCCAAAAATCATTAAAAAAAATATTTGGGAACAAGTAAGAATAGTTATATTTGAGGGGTTATATTTAAGCTCAAAACATAAGGCAGCGAGTGCCTACATGAAATTTATTAGCTTTATTTTCGATAGATATTGTAATGGAATTACCAACACTTTTGTTCAATATTAAGCATATTACCGTGTTTATTTTTGTAGGAAAAGAAAAAAATTATACCGTCGACTACTCACTTTCAGTTTGGACGACCAACCATTAAAATTGCCGATGTTCCAACAAAACAATTTGTTAGAGTACAAGGTAGGATAGTTCTTACCAATCTTTAATTATGAATAGGTAATCAAGTAGGATTTTAAGTAGAAATTTAACAAGCATGTTGTTAAAATTGTTACAGTCAAAAATGAAAACCCGCACATGCGAATCGATGGTGTTTTGCAATGGGCTGTGCTACTGATTGAAGGAAAACCTAGCTTATGTGATCAATAGAGAACCTGTTCCAAACTGCAAAAGTAGTATATCTTTACTTATGAACCAGCAAAAACAAGAGTACACTTTATGACAAGATTTTTATTATTTATTCTGATGATTTATTGATAACAGATAGGTACTTATATCAACATTAATATTAAAAATTTAGATATAATCATAATTAACAACGTAAACCAAATTACTACAGAACTTGCTTTATTAGCATTCGTAAAGATGTCTCAAACAATAGTTAGGATTTTCTTTAATCTATGTTATGACATGCGATGACCTTGTTGGCTGAGCCTCGATCTCCTTATGGTGTGATTATTGTGACTACATCAGATCTGGCCCTAACTTTATTCAAACCTAATTTTGAAAAAGCCTGTGGTTGAGTTTACGATAACTCCTAACTCCTAACTCAACAGTTATCAGGAATTTAAACTCCTAACTCAACAATTATCACGAATTAAAAATTGTACTAAAATTGTCTTTAAACCATTGACCTCATATTAATCCTATGGATAAATGACGTAATACATATATAAATAAGCAATAATAAAACGGCTCACCCTACATTGAGGAATAATATTTTTTGTGGCAATGCCAGTTTAGCAGTGTTGACCAATTTGCTTCAGCAGGCGATTACAAACCCGAGACTAGAGTAGAGTAGAGATCCTTCGTTACTATGTGTGGAATTTAACACTGGTTCGTAAGGAGGACATCGTCAGGAAACTAACATTCTTTAGACTTAAAGATCTGAAATGTATATCCTTACCTATTATAAATAAAGAAATGATCATGAAACCAATATAGAAACATGAGACCATGCCGTTAAATTGCCTTATTAATAGATTTATTTATACACTGCCTGCTCTGATCCGTATGCTATATTTAATTTACAGCAGTATTTGATTGTTTAACTATAAGCTTGAGCTTACATATAAGGGTAAGTTTGGAACCATATAATTTGAGAATTGTTTTTTACCAACCTACGGATTTAGTATGTGGTATGTTTGTACCAAAAATAAAGGCATGGTTGTTATTCACCTTCCAAGCAGTTTTATAAATCAGGCATCAGAAGTTATTTATACCTTAATACAGACACTATAATATTACTAACCACGTTTAAAAATGGTTGTTTATAAGATAAAAGAATATGTAGTTAGCTCATAAAGAATATAAAAAATCTATTTTGAGAACTTACGTTTAAAGTTTAAACCTCCTTATTATATTTTAATTACCTTCGCCTTTGGCACAAATTTTGTTTTTATTGGTCTTTTTTAAATTAGGACAAGCTTGTCAACGTATGGTTAAATAGCTTAATTAGAGAAAATTGTCGCTCCATATTAATATGTTCACCAAATTACAATGCTTCTAGCATCGGAATATTTTTAGATCTCTTAGGTGTCGTGTATTTAAATCAAGGATGTATACGAACGGCCTGGGCTCAAAACAGTTCATCTCAGTTTTGATGTTTAAGACTTAACTTTCCTTGATATATATTGAACTAAAAATGCCTACGTGTAAATTAATACCAAAGGAAATATTTTTTTAAATGTTTGATTAAAATTAGGTAGTGCGTTGTAGGTATTGTAAAATCTATTTCTCTATAATTTATTCGTTTATTTTTCTAAAACCCTTATTTATATTGATTTACTACTTTTTATTTATATTTTATTTTCTAAGATCAAATATGTACCTATTATATTATTTGATAATGTCAGCTCTAGTTTGCTTCTTGTCTTAAAAACTTCAAAGCCAAATTATAAGCATTATCAATATGATTCAAATATCTCATAATTTTAAAAGATTTGGTAGTATGTAATAAGTATTTCTTTTGCAGCTGCAATCAGAAATCAACGAGAATAGTCACATACTTCTTTAAATTAAAATTACTTATTTTTTTTATTAATATTTACTATATAATAATACAAATATTTGTAAGGTTATTGCTTTATTACATAATACAATCATACATGGTTATTAGCTTACAGATTGTTAATAATAATTCTATGTTACATACATGATAAATTCATACCAAACTTAATAATACAAGACAATGAATTTTTAGATAGTAATTTTAAACGGAATGATAATTATAATACTTTTTAAATGCTGAAATAATAATACAGTCTGATAAGTTCTTGCTTGTAAGACAATAACTTATGATGTATAAATTGAAAAAGATTAATTTTTTCGTAAAATACTTCCCATAGAATGCAAAATCATCACTTACATTGTTAGCACCTCAATGTATGAGATTAATAAAATAGAATAATTCATAAAAGTAACTTAATACTTAAACAAGCTATTTTATAATAACATATCATAAATCCATAAATAGGTAACAGCAGAAGCAATAATAAGTACTTATATAGTGCTAAAAATCTGCTGCCATCTTTATTGTTCATCTTTGTCTTTAGCTCCATGCTTGAGAATGCGTGTAAATTCAACATAATCAAACAAACCATCACGAATAGGCGCCTCACGTAACATTTCGTCAACATCATCATCTGTGAACCGGTCTCCCATGGTAGTCAGCAATTCTCTCAGACGATCCTCTTGTATCACTCCCAAGTTTTCTTCGTCAAAACATCTGCAAAATGAGTAACACTTTATAACTATAAACTTTTAACTCCATAAACAGTATTATATTATAGTTGCATAAACCAAAGACATTAGTTGTCCACATATGCATAACTACAAGTTTGTCAAATATGTAGATAAAATCAATCTACGAACCTAGTGCTTTCTCAATTTATTAATTAATCTAAGGAAAATTATACAACATGATTTACCCAAAAGCATTCTTGATAACATCTTCAGGATCAGTGCCTTGTAAACGTTCACCAAAGAGAGTAAGGAACATGGTAAAGTTAATTGGCCCTGGTGCCTCATTCATCATGCCTTCCAAGTAATCTTCAGTAGGATTTTTACCTAAACAATGGAAAGTGTATAAGTGATCAATTGTTGAATTGACAATCCAGTTTGTGCCACCATGCATGATTGCCAAATAGAGGGCCTTGGGTTTAATCCTAGGTCAACACTTTGTGTAATGAGCATAGCTTTATATATATATATATAATGGGACCTCTAATACTGTAAATAGTTATCGCTATAATAAATTTAAAAAATCATCAGTATATTTGTTGAATTTACTTACAAATTATTTTTTGCATACAACTTTATACAATTACTATAATTTTAAATTTTATACAAATATTATAAATTATTCAAGTTAATTACAATTGTTTACCTAAAGATGCCAGCATATCATGGAGATCATCTTTGTCTACAAATCCATCTCGGTTTTGATCAATCATGTTAAAAGCCTCCTTGAACTCCAATATCTGAGCCTGATCAAACATAGCAAAAACATTGGAAGTGGCACGTTGAGCACGCTTCTTGTTGGTACCGCGACGGCCAGCTGTTTTACGCGACGACATGTTGATGTTTAAGCTAAAAATGAACTTTAATTAGCATGAATTTAAGAAACACTGCAATTACATAAAATCAAATATGTTAATACCCTACACTCAAATAAATGTAAATTGACGAGCACAAAGAGCGATAATTTCGACACACGTCACTCAAAACACCGACCGTTAACGAATAACGAGAAATGTTAAGTGACTCACTCTTAACACATTACTGAGTACTAAATTTATCCAACGAAGTAGGACAGTCATGATGTCACAATCAGAAACACCTTATAATTCCATAAAAGGCTATGAATTTACAGTAGTCAAGGATGAATTTAGCCATATGTGTGCACATATATTTTTTCCAAACATGGTACTTACAAGATTGAAGATACACAATTCAATTTCTACAATATTTAAAACCTTTTAAAACAAATGATAGTCTCGAGCGTAGCGTCAAATTTATAAATAATAATAATAAATAGCACTGAGCCGCGAAAAAAGTAAGGGATATAGAATTATTATATTGTTATATTTATATAGTTAATGGTTAGTAATGATATAACAGATATTTGTAATTTGTATATATACTTATAAGTTTGTTTGCCACACTCAATTTGCAAAGGTTCAAAATCACTTTGTTATAACTTGTAAAAGGTAAATTCCAGCATTTGTTAGTAGTCACTAGTCACTCACTAGTCACCACAGAGTCATCATTCACCATAGAATAAAAATATTTCATTAGCCCACAGGGTACAATATTTGAAAGTCGAATAGCTCAATACTTCGAAATTGAAAGTTGTCAAAACTCAAAGTCAAATGACAACATTGAAATCCCGAATCAAAACATGCATCTATCATCGTTTAAATATTTTAAATAATTATCATCTAGACCTAAATATTATTTAAACGGAGTTGTACTTGTAACAATGTAAAATATACTAGGATTTATAAAAATCAGTGATGGGCTATATTCAAAAAGTTAGTCAAAATAAATCAAGGTTAGTCTACGGATTAGTCCGCGCCTTTGGAACATCGTCACGAGTCCTTACAAGCCACTATGATGTCTTGGGAGTTACGCCAAAAGCAACCCAGCGAGATATAAAGTCTGCCTACTACAATTTGTCGAAACTATATCATCCTGATAGATCTACCGTAAGTTTATTTTGTTTAGTGCCTGGTTACATCATACATTATATATATGACTGTATATTATTATATATATATATATATATATAATACTGATTGTTTTTATTTTTATAGGATGAAGAATCAGCTAAAAAATTTAGAGCCATCACTGAAGCCTACGAAGTTCTAGGAAACATCAATCTTAAAAAGATGTATGATAAAGGTATTTAATCTGCTCTTAAATTTTTAATTGTATGTAAAAGGAAAGTTTTTGCAAGATAAAAGTATGTGTTTATTATTTTAAGGATTGATGGTTGGAAGAGATAATAATCCTCGGATGCAGTATAAACCTGATGTTGAACCTACAGATCCTACTTTAAAGTTTTACAAGTCTAGAACAAGTCGTCATGTAACACCAACAATTGATGGCAGAACACCTATTTATGACTTTGATACATGGTATTACTGTTACTCTTTCAGTCTCCTATTAGTCCTAATCAAGCCTATAATTCATTAAATTTTAGTGTAAAGTATTTTCATCTGTCAGACTGATAGGATTTTGAGATTTACAAAATTTTATTTTCTTTTTTTACAATCACAGGCTTTATTCATTGAAATTAAAACAGACAAAATATATAATTTTCATTCATAGTGTGTAAATTATATTCCACCTTCATTATATATTGTGTCTAAACTATGTTACAGGTCAAAAGAACATTATGGAGAAATATTAAAGAAAAATCAGCGTGCTAAAAAAATTATCAAAACAAAAAAAGAAAATATTGGCTTGCACTCACAAGCAATTCGACAAGAGTTAGCTGTGTATTTTATATCATTTCTTGGTTTTATTTTTATCGGTTTTGCAGCTTATGGAACTACAGATTATGATGAAAACAAATTAGAAAAAAAACAAGTTAAAGTAAAACCAGATAGAGTCAACTAGAGAAATTCATGTGATATTATAGTTATAGTTAAATTATATTATAATAATTTGGTATATATATGAATAAATATACCTCATTAAAAAATGTATTTGTTTAAATGTCATGTCATGTAAATACCTTATTATAAAAAATATTTTGTTAAATAAAATGTGAGCTTAATATTTGCCTTTTATTTAATAATATTTAATAATGTCTCTCAGAAGATAAAACAATGAATAATAGTAATGAATTCATAGCTACATTTATTTTAATAATTACATAGTTGAAATTGATTTATTCTCATTAGAAAGGCTACCCTTAAATATTCATTGAATAAATCATCTTTATTTACAAGCACCAATATCTAATGGACTGTTATAAAAAACACATTTACATTGTATTACTTGAGCTGGAAATAAATCTAGTTTCTAGTAATATAGATTTTCTTTCTCCACAATAATACATGGTACAGTATAAAATTTCTTTATGGCCACATGTAATCTTTATTTTAGTAAACAGATTCTGCAGTGTTTGCAATTGCTCTTTTATAAATAAGAGTTATTCTCAAAAGTGGTTGCCATACATACCAGGCATAGGCATGTTTAAGGGACCCATTGGGTAAGGGACACTTGGTACACCCTGTGCATTACCATAGGTTGGATATGGCAAATATGGTTTTGATACACCATTACCATATGAATTTGAACCTGTCCGCAGCAAATCATTCATTTTTTCTGCCTTAAACTTCCTTAAATGCATTATCTTTCGAATTGGTTCAAAGTCTTCCAGAAATTTTTCAACATCGATTTTGCCTGAAAGAAAGTCTTGTGCAATGTTTTCAGATTGCTCCTCAGTTTCCGCTGCAGCTGTTTGCAATAGTGCCAATGTAGTATCAGGTGATATTCCAGCTGATTTTGTTTCTGGTAAATTAATAAAAACTAAATGTTATTGAAATAAGATATTAAAATAAGTGTGAGATCAATGTATTAATTATAATTTAGTAGAAAAGAATAAACTACAATGGAAAAATACTCACTATATTCAGCAAGTAATTCTTGAATTCGGCTACAAAGATTTTCTCCTACTTCTGATTTTTCTTGTAGTTCAGCTTTCAGGCCTTGTAGTTCTGGTTCTTTACTTAGGTTGTACTCAGCTATAGATCTATTACTAACTATTATAGTTTCTTTTTCGGTATCCCAATCTTTAACCTAGAAATAGTTCCATAAGATTATTTCAAAACTGGATATAAACTTTAATTAAATATTTGAGTGTAGTGAATATAATATATAATTTGCTGTATTATAAAACAAAACTTTAACCTGCTTAACATCTTTGAGTACTACATCAAATTTTGCATCATCATTTAGCATTTCCTTAAGCTCATCAGAGTTTAAATGGGACAATAGGCCCATAGCTGAGGGATAGTCCGGTTGAATCATCTTCCTTTTTCTTGTTGTACTATAAAGTCGATCGAAATTTCCTTAGTAATCACTATTTGATATGTAGCAAAAGCCAAATTGCAACATTGGCTAACTGTAGCTGTAATTTTACCAAAGTACAAACATAATTCAAAAGTAAATGAAGTTACCACTATTTATTTTCACAATTCACGGTTTATACTAAAAAACATATATGTCGTTCTTTTTTATTAGCTAGGGTCTATAGCAAGAGTAATATAAATATAGGGAAATGGGTCTATGGTATTGAAATGGGCACAGATGACAGAATACAGTAGCAGTAGACCAACAGATTATAGATTTGGACGCGGAAATTGTGTATAAAAGACAAGCGGAGTTTTTTTCACCACTTTTTACCAAAAGTCTGCGGTTTTCCAATAAAAAAAATATCTTGCAGGGATTAAATTAAGTATACTATAAGCATGAGACGGTTCCGATCATACCCGAAATCTATAATAGAGAGGTCTCGGTATGTCCCGAACGCTTTGTCGGCTTTTGGACGTTGATAGGAAAGGTGGTTTGTATCGGAGCTGCATACTGTGAGTTCGTTTTACGTTGTTTTAGTGCAATGTTATTGTGTGATTATTATAAGATTATCGGTTGTTTTAAACAGTTAAGTTATGTTGTTTTGTCAGTATAAGTTTTAATGTTAATTTAGTGTGATTTACGGAATACCATGTTTAGGTTATTTCAAATTGTTTTATTTTTATTTTTGATTATCACTTCTGGTTGCTAAAATCAGAAGTGGGATAGGATTTCGCTCACAAATAAGCCTTGTAATCGAATAAACAGCCGATAATTTTATAATATGATGCCGCGTACTTCCCGTAAACAGTCTATTAGGACGCCGCCGCCTCGCTTTGATATCGAGGAGAAGCCGACAAAGGCGATCTAGGCGTAACAGTGAGCAGTGTTCAAGTCGTGATAAAGTGCGTTCAAATTCACGTCGCAGTCAGACTCGCTCTCGTTGCAACACAATAGATCGCATTAGCGTTCATGTCATGAGGGGTCGCATTCGTCACATAGGTCTGTTCTATCGTGTTAGGTCACGAGCGTAGTATTAGGTAGATAGGTCGGTTCGGTCGCACTAGGTCGCGTACTCGGTTGGGGTATCGCGTTGGTTTCGTTCGTATTCACCATCGGAGGTCACGTTCGTATTCGCATCGTCTCCTTTCGCGCATAACAAATCGCGCTCGCAGCGCGCGTACATTCGTTCAAGCCGCGATGACTCCCTTTCTGATGATAAGTATTCTCGCGACAGGTCGAGGTTCCGCTCAGTTTCTTTACGTCATGTTTAAAACTCAATCATACCCTCTGGATACCTCCGTAAAAGACGCATTAGGGTCAACAGTGTCGCGATTGAGGAGAATACGGCTAATGGTTCGCATGTGCCGTCGTCCGTCCGTTGTAGCACGCCTCAGCCTAATAAAGATAACGTTTCCTCTACTCAAGCGTTTGTTGAAGCTTTAGGTAGGTATGTTAACGAAGTCTAAACCAAGTAATTATTATGTCTCCAATTTTGATCCGGCTATTAATATTTTGAGTTGTGGTGTGACGAAGTGGAGCGGGCTATATGGGTGAACCGTTGGGACGACTATGAGAGCTTCTCTCGTGTGGCCAATTACCTAAGAGGTGACGCAAAAACCTGGCTAAATGAGTGGGCTACTAACGATTGGTCGTGGTCCAATTTCGTTAAAGAGTTTAGGTTCGCAAAAAGTGAACTACGCACAAATTCTCCACGAAGTTATTAACTCGACGTTGGATAAGTTTCTGTCATATGCAGAATACGCGCGTCGTTCGTTGTTACGTTTACGCCTAGTAATTAGAACAAAGAACTAATGGTACAAATCGTGATTTCTGGTCTTGGTGATGTACAAGTGCGCTCGCACTTAACGATAGAACAGACAGTCGCAGCAGCTAACGCCAACTTAAACGACAAAAATGATCTCGTTTCTAGCTACGTATGTTAAGTGTACCTGAAAATTCGATAATCGCAACCCTTATAAGCCGAAATCTTTCAATTCTAGTGCAGCTAAGAAGCGTAATTTTGATAGTAATTGTAAACAAGAAAATAGTTGTTTTAGTTGTGGCGAAGGAGGCCATTTTAGCGATAAGTGCCCTAAGGAGCGTAATATACCTGAAAAGACTGATGATAGGCCGGTTTGTTCTTTTTGTAAGAAACGTGGATACAAAGATAGTAATTGCTCTGCGAAAGCTCGATCTACGTTTCAAAGCAGTGATTACCCAGCGTAGAGTAAATTCATGCAACGAGCTTTTGGGCTCGAAGAACAACAATGATATTAGTACAGCTGTAATTTAGGGTATACCGATCAATATTTTGATAGATAGTGGCGCATTTAATGTTTCTTGAATATCGTCTGCGGTGATAAACTACTTTTCTGGTCCACGCAGGCCGATTAACTTTGAAGGGAATAGGTGACAAAGAGTTTGTTGCTTACGAATACATATACTACTTTGACTGTTGAACTATTGCTCTTGATGTTAATTTTCTCATCATACTCATCGTATTGCATATGAATAGGTACCCGATCATATTAGGCATAGGCATTATTGCGTCCGTGATTGACAACTCCTTTTACTTGATATATATTATAAATGATTTATAAGGATGTTTGTCCTTGTTTGACACTTCTTTTACTTGATAAAATGACCCTATGATTTGGGTGTGTGAGAACGCGCGATCGTCTTGATTAATCGATACGAACTAAACTTTTTATAGAATACTTAAATAATGAAGCGGGCGCGTCCAAAATGCTGACCCGTTAAAATACCAAAACTGCTTAATGTACGATATGGTTGTAGGATATCTCACTCGAGATGGGTCACGTTTATTCGCACGAAACATTGAGCAATGCGTTACTCGCAGACCAGATAGGGTAGGTGTTAATACTGTTAGTGCTAACGAGTTCAACTGATACGCCCTCTTGAAACAGCGGGGGCAAGTGCGAAGGTTGATGGGGGGGTGAATGATGCGGGTCGGTGTGAAATGCACGTCGGTAAAGCGACGTACATGGCGAATAGCATTCGTATCGTCTGTACCTAGAGAAACTTAAAAGTTTCGGAGAATCCGTCAGATTTGTCAGAATCCGTCACATAAAATGATCATCTGAGAGTCTTTATTCTGAGTATGCAAGAACCGCATCACTGCAAGGATAGGTATCCTGTAACCATTGATTAATTGAGGTGATAGATTCTTCTGGCTTTTAGAAACTGCACCTGGGTTCCATCTGTTCGACGGGAGCTCATTTCACAAAACTGGTTACGTTACTCCCAAGACTGATTAAGGTGGTAATGTACATGCGTACATTAACGACGTCCATATTGTACGTGTATTTATTGACGACAGTATTTCTCTATTACGGGATGTTTTGATGACTTTGACAGAGGCTGGTTTCTCTGTTACTTAATGAAAAGGTTCTTTCCTCACAACAAATATAGATACTTGAGTCGTGTTATTAATCATGGTCAGGTTAGGCCGAGCCTAAATAGATTTGAGGTTGGTTAATTTGCCTCCTCCAACTATCGTCAGCAGGTATGTATTTTTTTAGTTGGCTGATACTTTCGGCGCTATTTGAAGGTTACGCAGCAGGGATCGCATGTATGTCGCGTCTCACTGAGACAGACGTCAAATTTGAGTGGGGACAACAAGAAAATTAAATTAAAGCAATTGTCCAGCGTACCTATACTTGCGATTTTGACTCAAGCCTTTCCACTGAACTGAACTATACCCCGACGCTGGCAATGCAGGATATGGTGCGGCGCTCATGCAGGCCCACACGTATGCACCTATCGTGAAGTCTTGTGAACTCAGCAGAAGCTTTGCTAAGGTATCGCTCAACAGTAATCGAGACATTCAAAATGCTCGAGTAAATCGTCGACGACACCCGCCCAGGCGATTCCAGGTTAACGGTCAAGCGTTTGTTGTCAAATACACACAGTCTACTGGTATAAGTGGACCATGTTATCAAGGTATTACCTGGATAAATTATTAAGTAGATCTAGAGGGATACATATCTCTGTACAGATACACTTTTAGGCGAATGTTTTCTTAGAGTTGTGCCACATATTTGGACTGTAAGCTTCAACCCTGTTTCTAATGTGTTATTTTCTTATGTTAAGGAAGCGCGTGTACGAGGACAGTGTGTGCCTTGTTTGTCTGTCAACGTGGTGTGGTCATGGTATGTTTCTGGGGCCATGCCAGCAAGCTTGAGAAACGGACCTCGGCGGACGTGCGCAGTCCTGGCGAGCGCAGCGTGCGCGTGACTGGCGCAGTCCTGGCAAGCGCAGTGTGCGCTTGACGAGTGCAGTCCTGGCAAGCGCAGTGTGCGCGTGACGAGTGCAGTCCTGGCAAGCGCAGTGTGCGCGTGACGAGTGCAGTCCTGGCAAGCGCAGTGTGCGCGTGACGAGTGCAGTCCTGGCAAGCGCAGTGTGTGCGTGACGAGTGCAGTCCTGGCAAGCGCAGTGTGCGGTGACGAGTGAGTCCTGGCAGCCGCAGTGCTGGTGCTCTTTGAGAGTGTTACGGGCGCTGTCCCGGGTGATGTGTTCTTTGAACGCATATCAGGCGCAGTCCTGGCAGCCGCTGTGCTGGTGCTCTTTTGAGCGTATTACGGGTGCTGTCCCGGGTTGTGTGTTCTTTGAACGCATATCAGGCGCAGTCCTGGCAGCCGTGTGCTGGTGCTCTTATGACGTGGTTAGGCTTCCCGGTGGTGTGTTTTTGAACGCACTTGCGAGTCCTGGTTCAGTCGCTGAAGAGGGGGGGGAGGGAAAGGGAAAGAGAAAGAGAATATCTGAGATGTTCTGTGACATGATGGATGCATACTTTTGAAAGCGAAGTGTTTTAGCTAAAGTTGTGGAAGTGTGCTTTTGTGTGAGGGCTTGGATGTGTTACGCATGACAGACTAGGCACTAACGTAATGTCGTCATGAGTAATTAATAAGATGACTGTTATACAGATTGAATGATAATGTCCCGGTGATGTTGGTGAGCCTTCAGCTGCGTGTACTGAGCCTGCTGCTTTCTCAAGAACGCACGAACTACACACGGGTGAACACGACGGGATAGGTGCCATCACCAGTTCTCCCGAAGAAGAAATCACCAGTGCATCCGAGGACGGTGCACGGTCAGGAGAGGCCGTATAAGCAGAAATCGCGGAAGACGGTTCCGATCATACCCGAAATCTATAATAGAGAGGTCTCGGTATGTCCCGAACGCTTTGTCGGCTTTTGGACGTTGATAGGAAAGGTGGTTTGTATCGGAGCTGATACTGTGAGTTCGTTTTACTTGTTTTAGTGCAATGTTTTGTGTGATTATTATAAGATTATCGTTGTTTTAAACGTTGTTATGTTGTTTTGTCAGTATAAGTTTTAATGTTAATTTAGTGTGATTTACGGAATACCTGTTTGGTTATTTCAATTGTTTTTTTTTATTTTTGATTATCACTTCTGGTTGCTAAAAATACATATATACATATGCAGTACAGACAATATTAAAAATATATGGAGATTATACTCTGTAATAATCGGTCTTACAATTGAAATTTTTCTATAAATAGTATTTGCTTCAATAGGAAACTAATTATTTTATCAAACACTGATAAGATGATTCAGCTATACAATTTAGCAAAAATTATGTGAATAATATTTTTTTATGAAAAAAACATACACTTGACTTTCATTTCTCCAAAGTGGCGGTTAAGTAGTGATAAGTGATAACTGACATATAAGTTATCGCCATTAAAAGTTACGGGCGTTTCATACATTGGATTTATTCAAGTTTCACCAGACTGATTTTGTATTGTATCATATAACATATTGTATATTCTTGGTATATTCATGCAATAGGCTGTCTAGGGAGCTACTGTTTGTATTTATTTCATAATTTCTCACATAGGGTAAATTATGAAAATAAATACACATTTTGTCGAAAATTTGTAGTCATGTGAAGCTTTTGAGTTTTCACAATTGATGCTTAAATTTCTAATAATAATATTCTAGTCAAAAAATGTTATTCCTTGAGGCCTCATATAAAATCGAATTTCTTCAAAATTTTTACTTAAAATTTATATCTGAATCACTCCTCTACTTCAGAAATGTTGTGCTGTATATATCTTTGTGGATATGTGGTTATTTGTGTCTATGTTGTATTGTGTACAGAAAATATGCAAGGAGATTGCCTACTCGGATTCGTGGGGCTCTTGGCGCAAAGAGAGTGCTAGTTGTAATTGCTCACCCAGATGATGAAAGTATGTTCTTTGGACCCACTATTTACAGATTGTGTGAACAGGGAGCTGAAGTTCATATCCTTTGCTTATCCAATGGTAATAGTAATACATTATATATAATAAAATTATATATAATGTATTAAACTTAATTTGTAAACATTTTCTAGACTAGAATTTTTTGTACATTACTTTTAAACAAAATTTTAAAGTAATTATGGGTGTGTGTATGAAACAAAAATTATGTTATGCCTTACTAATTTATTCCATAAAACTATATAAGTCAAACACTTAATCCCATGTTTATTACAGGGAATTATGAAGGAAAAGGGAATATTCGAAGGCTAGAATTATGGGATGCATGCAAAGAATTGGGAGTTCCAGATTGTAATATATGTCTTATCTCAGATACAAGACTGCCAGATAACCCTAAAATACAATGGCCCGTTCCAGTTGTAGCTAAATTAATAGAAAACCATATAGAAGCATATAATGTTGATACTCTTGTGATATTTGACAGAGGTGGTGTCTCTTCTCATCCTAATCATGCTGCAATTTTTTATGCTGTAGCTTACATGTTTGTTGAAAAAAATATGCCAGACAGTAAGTAATTATGTTATTAAAATAATAAATGCTGCTGTTCCACCTTATCAATTATCGAAAACAAAAAATATAATAAATTTATTGTTTCAGAATGTACAGTGTATACATTAGACTCTGTGAATATATTAAGAAAATATTTGGGATTCCTGGACTTGCCTCTTAGTTTTTTGTTATCTTCCAAGAGGTAACTAAAATAAAGGGACGGTATGGCCTTAATAATCTGAATACTCAAAATTTAAACACTTTCCAATCTATAGAGCAATTGAATTGCAGTGTGTAGATAATTTATGTTAGATAAATATTGTTAATATGATAATATTATTCAAAACAATAAATAAATGTTGCAATGATGAACTTCACAAAGTAAGGAAGAAACAATAAAATAGTAAAACAAATTGGAACAAATGGATAATGGATGTGCAACATCTATAGTGAAATATACAGCACTGCACATACACGATAAGTGGAAGGCAATGAGACTGCATCCCACAAGAACATTTGAACACTAGGATTATTGAGCCCTACTGTAAAATTTAGTGTAAAGGTAAAGAACAACATGTAATTTAAGGTATTTTTAGGTATTTCCTTCGTTGGACTGAAAGCAGAAAAATTTTGCAAGCAATGAAAAAACATAAAAGTCAGATGGTGTGGTTTCGTTACTTATATGTAATATTCTCTAGATACATGGTGATCAATACTCTTAGAAAAATAAGCCTGGCAGACATTGAATTGGAGCTGGAGGTTGATGATTGACTTTTAGAATTCTTGATCAATTAAGAAATTTTTTGGTTGACCCTTTTTGTACTTTAAAAATTTATGTTTACCGATAGTAATATAAGACTATTAATTGTATAGATATTTATAAGTAAAATAAATTATGATAATAATTTATAATATTATATGAAGACTACAAAGCTTAAGATGAACACTTCTTATATAAATGTATTGCAATTATTGTTCTAGTCAATCGAAACAACTATTGTATTGTGTTAAATTAAAAAAAAAATAGAGTACAAAATGAACATTCCCTATTTTCTGATGTTGGACAATGTGCCTTTGTTGTTGATTGTGCCCCATTTATTTTGAACAAACTAGCAGTAGTTTGACCTCATAGCAGTGTGTGCATATGTAAACAAACAAAGAGTCCTTCATCCCTTTTAAAGATTTGTAATATTTTACTAAAAATATCACAATTTTATTGTTATATGTATAGATATTCATTTCTATTCTGATTAAAATAAGAAATTTAATTTGTGTTTTTTTATTTAGAGGCAAGATTAGCTACTATATTAAGTATTTATAACTACAAAAATCGCAAGCATTATGCTAAGTTTCAATAAGGAGTATAAGGGTACTAACTACTGCATAAAAACTCTCTGTGTTACATTATTTATTTGATTGGCCTTCAATATACTCATATTACATTTTACAATTAATGTTAATTTAAAATATACTAATATCATTATACTTCAATGCAGAATTAAAAATTCCATCAAATATTTCAAAATTGACATTATTAGCATTTAACACTACACATATTGCCCGATGTGTGCCTGCAGAATTCATTTAGAAATGAGTACATACTCTAAATCATAAAACACTATTTACCACAGAAATTTCAATCACTCTTTAAGACGTTTCACTGGGCCAGAAATCTAATATGGATGTTTAGCATTTGTTTTATATATAGTTGTTTTTTTTTTAATAATGATAAATATAAAAATAAAGTGCAACAATAACCATAAGGATACTATTGTACAATTATAAAATACATTCAAATAATTGTACTTTCAGAATAATTTTATATATAATTAGGAAAATTAAGTACGTAGAAGAAGGACATATCAACTCCAGTTTCTACCAATAAAAGACTACTTTTAAATATATGTATCACGCTGTATTTAATGTAAAACTTCTCACAACTTATATAAAAATAATAATAATAAAAGTGCTATAGTCAAGAAAAGAGCCCCGTGATTTTGTGTTTAAACTTATATTGAATAGAACCATTGCTATCACAACCCAAATGGCTCCAAAAAAAGGGGTAAAATGAAAGGTACATAAAAAATTTGACTTTTTACTTAACACACATTGTACATTTCTACCTAAAATGTAGCTATTTTCACCAAATTACAGAGAGCCATCGGGAACAAAACTATTCACATAGTCGGGATCTGGAATGTCACACATCAAAATACTGATTTATTGAACGCGACACCGTCACGCGACATTTGACTCGCATCAGCTCACTATAAAATACATTGCGTCCATGAATTGGTCGCTGCGGCCGTTGCCCGAGTTAGTAGTCCCAGATTAAGCGTTACCCACTTTTATTTTACAACAACGTAATCATAAAAAACCTAATCCATGGAAGTAATCGAAATATTGCACTACTTTCTTAAAAGCAGAATTTGCCGAAAATCGCATACACAGCATAAACTTAGCTTTACACAGGAAATTTCATAGAACATTATATAATTAATGACCTAAATGCCGTATCTCACAAAATCTCGTTGCTAATTAATTTGCCAAGAACTCGAATATTCATTTTAATTTTCAGTAACGAATACACTACCTTAAACCACTGACTACATCCATTTATTTAAATAGTTAATCTATACCACATTTTAATGAAATTATTTTCCTAAGAGTTTTTATATGCCCTGGTCTCAGAAGAGATAGTACAACACTTATTGTATCTATTAGAGTTGATAGTTATATTGTAATGGGTAATAGGTACTATCAAATGTATATTTAAAACTAAGTGCCAGCAATTACTTTCATTAGTATGTACGCTAAATAATACTAGTAACATTTTTATAGTCATAACTTAAGATTTAGGGCCGCATTTGTCTTGCTCCTGCTAGAAAATATTAAGCAATGAACTGCCTGCAGTTCTGAATATATCTCCTCTGAGACTCGGGCATTCTGTGCGCAGACACTTTGAGCGCAAACCTTATATTTAAAACGACAAATTTTAATTGCTTGCAACTTTATTGTGTTTCTAATTTCATTCAATGTGCAAGATATTAATTTTTAAGGTCTGGTACTATCAGCACTATTGGTTAATTAGTGCCTTTAAAAGATCTTTTAAAATTTAAGTGACGTTCCCAACAAAAGTATAAGGACGTTAACTAATAGAATCTTGAATAGAATCTTGAAATGAATGTAGCCACCATTTTTTTATCTTCGTCTTTGCGGACGGTGTTCACTTTCTACACAATAAAGGTGCAGGGTATAAATAAATATATTAATTGCAATAAATATTATTTATTATCTAACAACTGGAAGAGTTTATAGACAAAATGGTGTGTTATTATGCACAGTGCTTGCGCTCAAGGTCGTCGCAGCAAGGGATAGCGCACGGTAGGGTTGTCACGCGACGTACGATTTGGAGCGAGTAACGCGACAGGCACGGTAAATATGTTTTCTAGAAGCAACTGTAAATCTTTTTATATTTTAGGGATAAATAGAACTAGACTGGTCTACAATTATTGTTGGTTTCGCAAGAACCGTGCTTACGTGTTTATAGCGTTATCTATGGTTGTCACGTAACCGTTTAGATGTCGGAGCTGTCACGTTCGAATGGAATGCGGTTATCGGAACGTGAGATGTCACGTGGTTTGTCGCGAAGTCGTCTCGCGGAGGGATGTCACGTAGCAACAATTACTCGTGCGCTAGAGCCGTCTCCATTTATTCGTTGTCGGCGCGCATTCCGCGCACTTCGCCTTCGCGACGAAGCCTCTCTAGCTCTTCCTTAGTGCGGTCCTCAATGGCCCGGATGTCGGCCATTGTCATGCCGTACCAGTCGTCCATAGAGCAGAATACTTGTCTGCGAAGATGATAAAACAACGTTCAATGTTTATTTCAACAAATCTGGTTCGTGTTACGGTAAGATTTTTCAATAAAATCTAAGCAATTGAGCCGTAATAATAACTAGTAGTTAAACCTTAAATGATTCTTTATTTCATTTCTATTTATGTTCTTTACTGATAAAATTAAATATTATCAATACAGACTATTTATGACTGGCTTATATTGCGTGATAATTAAATACGATATAATCAGAAAATTTTATTTTTATGTGTTAGCTATCGAGTGTATATGTCGAGTAATAATTATTTTACCTGTGGAAAATGGTAAATAACCGCCGCTCAGATTTCTGGATCACATTCTCAACTTTGCTCTGAAAATAAATAACATATACACTATTAGATATTTGATATAAACCGTTTGAATTCTCAAATCGAATTCGTCCTTTATTAGTCTTGAAACTAGAAAGTTATTTAACCTCCAGTTCCATTTGTAAATACCGCTCTTTTTAAAAAAGTTCTTGTGAATTTATACACAAAAAAATCTGTATTTATTTCTGAACACATTGAATGACTGTATGCTAGAACTCTACAAATAAACAATAACAGCATACTATGATTAAATTATGAAAAAGTATTTTATATAGTAAAACTGTCGTATAAGTTTTATAATAAAGTTCGTAAGTGTATAAGAAGAAATATTCATACCTGAAGTCCGAACCACTTAAACTCAGCGGTGACTAGTTTATAGCAAGTCATGACTGGCTTGACTTCATTCTTCCAGTTGGGCCCGACCAATGGACCCCGTCCAGTCTTTGTGGACTTGAACTTCGTGGGGTCGGTCTCAGGCTTGTAGTCCGCGGGGGACATTGGGTCGTTGGCAATGTCGATATTAACAACTTCGCGAGTCTTAAGCTTTTCTGGGGGCAGCTCGTGCACCTGGAAGCAAATTTATACAAGATCATTTTCCAAATCTATATTAAATCTGAAATGATTTTTTTAACACCCCCTCTCACTAAATTATGATATACGAATAAGAACATAAGTTTATTCAAGCTTTACACAGTGATACATTCGTAAAAAAAGAATTCACATACAATTAATAGGACAATTTTAATTTATTAAGTCTTCAGGTGTTTATTAAAATGTCGTTCGGAAAAAACCGGTTAACATTGAGAAGGTTACATTTTTTTTGTAACTTGTTTTTCATCATTGATGATGGAAAAAGTTACTACGTAATCATTTAAAAAAATTATTGCTGTTATGATATTAAAAAAACCTGCCTAGTCATGGTCTGTAGGTTTCGCCAATAACAAATTTAAATAGTAATTCCTGATAGATAAAGGTAAAATAATATTAATTATCATTGTTTTACGCGAGTACAATAATTGAATTAAACTTCTTTAGCAAACATAAATGCCCATAATAACGTATATAATAGAACTGTTTCACTGATTTGAATTAGTTGAAACATTTTCTATTTTACTCGTCGACCTGTTGCCGGACGTTAATATCTATTGTGTTTTCTTCTAAATCAAATTTATAATCCTCGTGCAGCGAGCATGTAAGAATACTGTTATGTGTTATTTGCGGCTGGTTACCTTGGTACTGTTTCAAGGCAATTAGTTTCATTACTACCTTACGTAATCTAATTATTCCATATGATACGACTGTTTCTTGAAGTACTCTTAGATCTGCGTTTACAAACTCTAAGTATGTGAAAAAAATATTGCTTCTATGTTTCGTTCCACCTTAATCTGCTTTAAAAGCAACGCAAACCAGAATTATTTTTCTATCGTGAAGAATTATTTCTGATCTACCAGAATCAAATTGGCGGTTTTGACTAGTAAACGCTCCAAAGTCAACCAATGTAGAAACTAATTCAATTATAGACTAATGCAACTGTTGTTTTTTATAAATCTTGACGATGTTAGTGATGTCATCCATTTGTAAGATTTATGTCAGATTAAAGCATTGTAGCTACAAGGTTACCATAATTGTATAATTTTAAGCGCTGTAATGTAACGCCCGTTGCGTATGACATCAAACTAAATAGTTAGTAGTCGAACAAGCGTGAGTCAATTGCTTTTACTATGATTTATTTCCCGTAAAAGAATGTTTCTGATTAGAACGTATACACTATACAGTATTATGTAAATGAAACAGCTATCTATGTGAAAAATTGTGAACGAACGCGTGACACACTAAATAATGAAAAATCATAATATTGTCTTTTATTATTATTAACATAACTATTACTCATTTAAAGAAAAACACTTTGTTAACGGATTAAGTTATGTATTTTTACAAAATTTACGTATATTACATTATTTTAAATTTTTCCGACGTTATGATAAGTGTTTCATCTGATATGATAAAATCACATCAGATGAAACACTTAAAACCACTTGACCTATGCATTTTTGGGTTAATTTGTTCTTAATATTGTCAATTGAGCCACTGGTAATGATAGCAATGTCTGGGTATTTAATACAATCTCAACCGGTCTATCAAAGATATACCTACAGTGAAAACAACTATTAACCCAAAGTTTCAATCAAATCGCTCTTTGTGTACCTAGAAATAGGCAAAACACAATAAAAAAATAGGAGCGTATTCCTGGAAACCTAATTTTAATATTAGGCCTTGCGATTTTGTAAAATGTCATACGTAAAAATATTGTTTATGGTTCATGTATACATAATAATTAGACGCTATTTGACGTTTTAGTTTATTATACATATTGGTAGAACTGTATCTAAGTATCAATTGAGACTCGTCCATATGAACTGATTCGTTTCGTTGCGTATGCGCATATCGGGAAAACTAATACACAGTAAAAGCTTAAAACATGTTATGGCACTTAATTGCAAAACAATTGTACATGTATTTGAATAACAAGCCGAACTTAATATCTAAAACACAGTTCTCGTCACAAATAAAACATAACATCTTCCAAAGAATGTTTACATTTTATTACATAATAAAGATTATTGTATATTTATTTTGTCTACGGAGTTAAGAAAGCCCGAAAATAATATAGACAATAAGATCTAATTGCTAAATACTAGTAAAAATTACCGTCGTATATAGAAATAATTCACTTCTTACATTTGAACCTAATTTTGCACGTTACTGCAATTATAAGTTTTTGCGACATCTTGCTTTTTATACCAACAACGAAAAACGCAGGAGAGAAAAGAGTTACCTCAATCAACACCATAATTATGCCATGCCACAATTTTTTCTTAATATTTGTGGCTAAAAAGATATAAAACGTCCGATGTTACAGGCATATTACGTCATAGTTAATATAAACAAAACTAGAATAGCTCTGTTAATTGAAGACAGGTTTTACGTGACCCCAAAAGATTTTAATACTTAAACTTTTTTTAATAGCCCCAGAAAATTTAAGAATTATGACGATAAATAGTTTACTATGGCAACCTAAAATACGAATATTATCTGCTAAAGAAAAAGCTAAAAAATAAGAGCTGATTAATTTACGTAATCATTTAATACAGGTAGGAACTGGAAACTTTTATCTCATCATACGAGACCTTGAATTGACGCATAGGTCTCGGTCAAAACACGCTTCAAACGATTCTTTACAATGAAACATCTTGAACACCTAAATTTTTCGGTGTGAAATAATCTGTTTTCAAGAATACTAAATCCACAAGTTATACGACATATTTGTTTCATATTTTACGCATTACTATTAATAAAATTTGGATCACCATAAAATTATAAATTGATAAGTGTGGCAACGTCGCATAATTCGATATTCGAATTTTGTAGGCTTGATCTTAATGTTCAGGCTTTTAATTAGAGGACATTTTTGTTACAAGTTTTGGAGCTCAGAAATATTGATATTTTGTTTTTTAATAATTTTCACATGTAGCCCAGGATAAGAATCAAAATAACCGTGACGTCTAACAAGATAAACATGGGCTGTGTCATCGGTCGCCCACCCTTTTAATGAAAACACTCGAGAATATAAAGCAACGCAAAACTATATGTTAGTCATTATTACGGTTTTGCGGAAATTACACGCGAAACAGGTTCATAAGACCGCCTTGAAACTTTACAATTAATCTGTCGTTAACTTTCAGAATAATATGCCATTAGTAAAAATTAAAAAATCCATCTTATAATTTCATCAATACAGAATCCGGATCCCATTTTAGCAATAAGATTGAGATAGGAAATAATTACTTTTGACACATTCTTTGAAGACATCGAAGCATGCGTGTCACCAGTCAGGGTTTTAATTTCGTATAAATTTTTACAAAGATAAATCTAATCAATATCAACAATTTCGTCGAAGCCCATTTATTATCGGACTTAACAGTACCACTTGCTGATTCATTTTGAAATTAATATGTACAATCAAATTTATGATAATTTTTAGTTATTTTCCTTCTTATATGATAATTTATTCCGACTCCAATATTGAACTATTGCAGCCAATTTACAACGTCAAAATGTATCGATAGGGTAGGGTTAACGGATTTACTTTGTTCATCGCAGTTTTTCGACAGAACTTAATCAGTGGCAGACTTTACTGACTGTTTACTGATGAAATAATTAGGGGTTTTCAATATTTGGTGAGTTTTATAAACATTTAGGTTATTAATCTTAACCGAGTAGCTACATATAATATCGACAACCTGTGTTTCTGTGGTTGCCTAAACATTAATATGATGATAGTAATTTAAAGTACTCACATTATATTGGTCACCCGCGTCGGGTAAGTGCAGAGACTCTATGCAGATAACAAAGTTCTCCTTCATATAGCCGGGATTCTGAAATAATTTATTGAAATTAGAACGACGTGGAGGAACATTAAGAACATTATGAAGATGTTATTAAAATAGGATCCAAGCCATTAAAAACACTATGGCTTGAATAACGCTCCTGGCAGCTGGCTAAAATTAAGAGATTTCTTTTCTTATATGAAAAACAATCTGGGATAATAAAGTGTTTTACCATATCAAACCTACTATACTACCTACTTAAACTAGTTTGGAGCAACAGAGAAGTAGAATACGAATGACAATATTAAGATGTTAGGGAGAATAATAAGAAACACTATGAACGAATTAATATTACCGTTAAAACAGTCCGGCAGTATGGGTAGGCATTCCATGCCTCTTCATGAACTTCGAGTGAACCTTTTGGAGCCAGAAGTCTGATAAAGGCCGGCACTTTGGATGCCAGGTGGTAGATCTTGTAAGTGTACTGTCCCGATGAGTATTTACCCCCTAGAAAACCATTGATACCACTTAAAATGCGTCCATATTCTATGTATCATGCTAATTCTCAAGGACGTGAAGACTGAAATATACATGTTACTTATGATAATGTTGTTTATGAAAGATTTAATGGACGACTCGGGAGAACGGCTCTATACAAATCATTGTAAAAATATCAGTTATTTAATGAGATAGCGACCTCCTTTATGACTATAATGTTCTTATTTTATACTACTCGTAATATTGTAAAGACATATATTATTATTTAAAACACTACATTATCAACGAGTACTATTATATCCCCCAACGATTAATTTTCACGTTAATAGTTATTTATCTTAACAATATTCGTTTAACACTAACATGTGGGATAAATAACGCAATTATAACAACTGTACACATTTTGAACAGTTAAAACAATTAACGTCTAGGAAGCGATAAAGGATTTTGTTCAACACCTAACCAAATACAATCGCAGTTGGGTAAACGCAAGTGACGGTGTGACATCATAACTCATGTTATGATGCAAAAATTTATCAAGAAAATTTTCTATTTTATTTCCACCTTCCATAGTTCTTTGTCAGTACTTTTAAGTAATAACGTATCGTTTAACTAATCGCATCGGAATGTATACAGCTTGACCATTTAAAGAAAAACACTGTTTAACGAAAGTTATGAATTTTTAGAAAATTTAAGTATATTACATTATTATAAATTTTCCCGACGTTTCGCGTACTTTGCGTTTACGTACAACGTGTGTGGTCATGGTAGACGTAGTCAACGGTTAACAAAATGTTTTTCTTTAAATGAGTAATAGTTATGTCAATAAAAGACAATATTATCAGCTTGACCATGTTTTTGTCAAAATCATGACACCAAGAGTGCAGTAGCATTTTAAAACTCACAATTAAAATTTTATGTCTGACAGTAAGGCTATTGTATCGTCAGAAGATCGAACCAATCATAATTACATAGATTTTTCAAATCTAAAAATCTTTTATACTCATTGCTTAGTTACAATTAATTCCAAATACATCTATCGTCTACGTCTATAAGTAATATTAAGATCCCAGCCGAAATTACCGATATGCTTATATTTATAGGAATCAGTTTAGTGGTTAAAGCATGAACGCGTCAGAAGAAAAACATTCGTGCCAATATTAGTTACGACGCACAGGATTGTCACAGTTTTTAATGATTGTACTTAATAGCGGCCTTGGTTACTCAATAAATACGCTTCGCCTGCGTAGAAATATGAATCCATTTCTAGTTACTATTAAATTGTTTTTCAAATATATTATACAAATTACACCGATTGTTTTATGCATAAGGGGAAGTCAATGGTAAATGTTTTTGAAAAAGGTATAATTTACATATAGCGATTTCTGTTCGCAAAAATAATTAAATGACATGAGTATTTTCACATTACAAATAGAAAACTCAATACCACCGAAACTTGAAATTTTCCCCCCAAATTTTGTTTAGTATTTATATGAACTAATAATACATTATCTATTGTTCTACTCAAATGTACTACTGCAGACTATGTGAATTTTACCATCATCCATGCAAGGAGGACATGTTGAGCAGGATTCTGTCTCAAAAGCTTTCACTTCTACCGTTTTTGAGCTGGCTGCGTTGCCCTCTTTATTTGCTAGAACGTCGGTTACGTTAGAAGTGAGAAAAGGGTATAAAGTCCTATGATGGGAAGACCCTCTTCGAAGTTTTGTGCTAAAGCGGTATGCAAAGTTCGGATATTTTGACATTATATTACAGCTTTAGAATCGCAGCTGGAAGAGCTTATTGTACGTACATACATGTTCGATCAACTTTCTCGATTTCGGACAATACGATAAAGTCAAACTATACAAACAAAAGTTTCTACTATACTAATGATACAAAAAACCCGTAATGTCGCCAATTTTTTGTACATACGCATTGGCAGTAAAGATATGACTTATCATATTATTATTAGTAAATCATTTTGTGATACTACATACAATTATGATAGAGACGTTGACGATAAATATGATAAGAACTACAATTTTCATTTTTTACTCCCGCTATATAAACAATATACAGAGGTTTACATTTTCATAAATCACGGTGAGCAATTTAATTAATTAACAAAATATAATATATTAATTACTGTCCATCTAAATGTGTGTGTTTTAAATGAATTTGTAAATTTAAGTTCCGCCTCTCTACTGAACTATACTAGTATAAAAACCAATAAAACTAAAATTGTAAATATGTGATTTATTGCTTTACTTTTAAGATTACCACCTACTTTTTATTCTTACCGAACTTTTTCTATTTAAATATAGTCGAACTTAGGGTTTACAATAATGATATTAAAATTTTGGATTAAGCCTCAGTCTGTTTAGTAGAATGAAACTCTTGCCAATATTTTTGTTATTTACAAATATTGCAAACGAACGCGCAATTATTACTAAACAGAGTTGTGCAAATAAGAACACTAACAATTTGCAATACGCTATAAAAATCGAATTTAACTTTATATAGTCTTTTTAAATTTTATTATTCGAAGAATGAATTAAAATGAAAATAATGACGAGGAAAATATTCATCAAGGTAATAATATTTAATATCGACTTATGACGTGGTTAACGTATTTAGTAATATTCAAATTTAATATTGATACCTAATATTACTGAAATCACATAAGGAATTGCGAAACATGTTCAAATATAGAAATATCGTATAGGTATGTGTGGTCTATGGGAAATCATTCGTATTAACTGCTTTTACTACAAACTAATCATTTAGTTATCTTAAGAAAAAGATAATACTTACCAAGTAAGGGGTAGTCTTTGAATGGCTCATTCTTAATTACTTCTATACCTTCGCCGCCACCCGTTTCGTTTTTTGATACCTCAGCTACGCAGTACAGCTGAGCCACTTGATACTGTGAAGTGTAGTGAATATAATAAAATATATTGTAATGTGTAAACAAACTTATTCCGTTTACCTACGTAATCAATTATTTTATATTTGAATTCAGAATAAACGAGATATTGATCGTAATAGAAGTCTTTCATTTATATAATAATATCAAATAATCTCATAGCGAACTGGCATAGGTGCCAAAAATACATTATTGTAGTAACAAATAATAAAGATCAAGCGATTTCAATAATCCAGAGAATACATCTCATAGCATACATAGGGTAAAGATTTTAACTTTCTGTACATTACTTTTAGCATTTTGGACAAT
This sequence comes from Pontia daplidice, assembly GCA_963693355.1. Classification (NCBI taxonomy): domain Eukaryota; kingdom Metazoa; phylum Arthropoda; class Insecta; order Lepidoptera; family Pieridae; genus Pontia; species Pontia daplidice. The sequence continues at coordinate 3,167,892 of CAVNZL010000139.1, forward strand.
GGTTGAAGGGCCTTATATTTTCAGTTTTAAGTTCTAAAATGTTTGGGAATGATAAGTATAAGCAAGTACATGCATAGTGTTAAATTAATAATATAGTAGTCTTATTATTCGGAAATGTATTAGTACAGAAATACTTACGAGTTTTACTACGGAAATACTAATTAATTGTTACAGATCGTGTATTATTTAATAGTATGTTCAGGTAAACTTAAAACATAATGTGGAATCTGTTAAGCCTTTTAGTGAAAGAAAATTTGGCAAAAGAATAGACTAATTTTGCCAATATATGAATTTTTCTCTTGTAAAATATAACGTCTCCTCTTCTGCAGAAGACGAGACGTTGGAGGATGTTATGCAACACATACCAACGCGACCTTCAGAAATGAAGAACGCGACTGAAGAAGATTAATATAATGTCACGTATTGGTTTGTGGCGTTAGTATAATACTTAAAATATTAAATTTAAATGTTTACAAATGCTAATGTGTTTTTTTTATTCCAGTCCTCCCTTCATTTTACTCCAAACCAAAAATATTAAACCAAAAATTAGTGTATGCACATGAGTAAAAATTTATTTATTTCTGTGTTTAAAAAAATAAATTACAATTATTCTTTAGAAAGTTAACGTCATATCAGTTTTATTTTCCATTTCGTTCAAGAGCAGCAAGAGTAGGAATGATTTTTCATAATGTAATAGGTACACATACACCTATGTGACCAATAGGGTTTTGGAGTTTGCTGACAATAATTTAGTCAAATTTCTTAAGTATCTTTGAAAGTAGGTCACAACATTCGCGGAGCTTACAACCTTGACCGAATGTTGCAGTAGCCTACTCGACGGCTATGAAACTCGACGTTGTCAATACACGCCTGATGTTACGCCTAATCAAAGCATCACTTAACTGAACTGCCAATAAATGAGCATATTATGGTATGTCAGATATATTCAAAAAATGTTAACAATTATTACTAACTGGTGGACAAAAAAATTATTAATCTGTTTTAATTATAAATGGACTATTATTTTTTAAACTATCAAGGTTTTTATACCATTTGAATATAAATACTTGCATATCACTAAAACACCAATAAAAAACCAAACTATAATAAAATTCTTAACCACAATCTATATGAATTGGTTTTAGTAAGTAAACCTAAGACAAGATTGTAACGTTAATGCAAATAAATCATCTTTTAACAGATGTGTCTCAAGCACTTTTAAGCAATCATGGTCGGCTAGCATAGCATAGCAAGCATCATTGAGTGAACCTTACTAAATTGTCAAATGTAAATATGCAATACCTACCCTAAGCCTAAGATGACACAGAAGCCTTTATATACAATATATGGATATTTGTACAGTCTGATTTGGAAAAATATCCCCAGTGCAAATTATATAAAATCATTTTCAGAGCAAAATTAAGGTTTTGGACACAAAATGAAACATTAATTTTCAAATTTCTTGTTAATATTGTGCATGATATGCATCATATTCATCATCATAACCTTAATTATTAGTGTTTAATATTTATAATTTGATATAATAATATAAAACACTTATTAGTCACCTACCAAATATATAAATTTGTTTCAAGTTGATGATGATGTATGACATAAGAGTGCTTTTTGCGATTTCCTTTGACTTAGAAATAATGATGGCTACTGAAAATACAGTTTCAATTCCAAATAAAAATAATTAAATTTGCCTAAGATTTTATGTAACTCTGTATTCAGGCGAGGTCTAAAATTTAACTCCCTTTACATGAATAAAGTAAGAGTTCGAGAAAATTAAGGTGTCAAAATATAGGTTTTTGCTAAATGTTTTGTATGTATGTAATACAAAATGTTTTACTGCACCTTTTTCTTACTTTATTTTTATGTATTTTTTATTTGTTGAAATTTCCAATGTCATGTAATGTTTATTTGCAAAAGGAGATGTAAGTATAAATAAAAATATATAAGAATATACTTTACAAGCTACACAATTATCATTAAAAATAAATGATTCTTACCTCTTCAACTGTCAATGGTAGGGTTACACGACTGAAAAAAATATATCAATTAAATAAAAACTGAAATTATTTTTCAATATGATGAGACTTTTTCATCATTTGACAAGTTTTAGAGTTTAGTAAATGTAAAAAGAAAACTGTAATTATATTAGACATAGCTCAAAAAAGTAGCCATTTCAAAATTTTATGTTATAAAATTACTTACGAAAGCAATTCTAGTTTTGTGCTGACTGTTAAAAATCGATTTATTTTCTCAAATATAGAATATAACCTTAACAATACTTACTATTCTTTGATAAGCATATTGATACTATTCTTTTCACTTATAAGCACATTAGATAATTCACTAACACCTTAGAATTAAAGTATCACAGTTTAACACTTGAGCGTTCGCCCTATTTTATCCGGATAAATGTAATTGTAAATTGTAAAACAATGAATCTGACCATTCAGACTGAAAATGACAATGCGCATGCTTAAAGTCAAACTTCAGTCTATCATGTTAAGCGGAAATTGCGTCAACCACAAAGATGCGTTCAATTCCTACTTGGTGCTTTTTCACTATAGATAAATATTTTTGTGATATGTGATATGTTAGTAATTTTTTTTTATATTTTCGTAAGTTTTTGTTCAAATTTTAAGGAAATATTTGCCCATACATAGCAACGAACTATAATTACTTATGATAATTTAATGATTTTAAATGCAAATCGACAATTGACATAGCAATAACATAGAAATTTGAAAATTGTCAATATCATATCCAACTTTCCAAGCCTTCAATCGGGATATCGATTTTAAATAGAATTTTTCAGTAAAGTTAAAGAGTTTTAAATTTTTTGTAAGTTTCCACCATCTATTACTAAAATTAAATTAAGAGGCTAAATTCTTGTCAATATGTTTTAAATATCAATTCTTTCTATTCTCTCAATTTACTTTCTTTAAATTTTAAAATGAGTTTGGTAGGAAAGAAATGCGAATCAATATCACTTCATGAAGCAAGTAGAGATGTAAGTCTCAGTGAAGTAACACCAGACGATGTTTTGAAGTTAGACAAAATCACGGAAACCTACTTGTGTAGCCCAGAAGCAAACGTATACGATATAGATTTCACTAGATTTAAAATTCGTGATTTAGAAACTGGTACAGTTCTTTTCGAGATCGCTAAGCCCCCAACAGACTTCAGTATAGATAACGTGGGTGCTGAAGATGGATCTGAAGAACCATTAGATCCTAATGCTGGGCGGTTTGTACGGTACCAATTTACTCCACAGTTTTTAAAGCTACGAACAGTTGGTGCCACGTAAGTTGTTGTAAATAATATAATATCCAGACCTCGGAAACCATTGATCTCTAAATATTACCTGAAGAGTACTGCTATACTTATTTTGGCATCTCCCAGTAATATTTTAGTTCTCCAAAGGATAGTAAAATATTAACAAACAGTATTGTTATACATACATATTTCATAATCCTTGCTAACCAAGCACATTAAGAAAAAATAATTCATATCTTGAAACTAATCAATATTAAAATTAAATACAAGAAACTTCAGTGTGAAGATAGGGCCAAAATTATATCTTAATATCCTATAAAATTTAATTTCTAATTACAGTGTTGAATTCACTGTTGGAGCAAGGCCTGTAAATCACTTCAGGATGATTGAAAAGCATTTCTTTAGGGATACACTGCTTAAAACATTTGATTTTGAATTTGGATTCTGCATTCCATTTTCAAGAAATACATGTGAACATATTTATGAATTTCCTACTCTTCCATCAGATCTTGGTAAAGTACTTTAGTCTAATTTTATTTCCATTCCACTTGGTTTTGTACTATATTTTAATAAATATAGAATTTTCTGTAAATTTAGATTTCTATATGCAACTCCCAATGTGCATTCATTCACGATACTATAAAATTAAGTATACAGTTACTGTAAAAGATTGAAACTGACATTATTTTATACAGATACTAGCTATCTATTGTGATAGAGTGATTTCAATTTTCAATTAATAAATAAAAAATAAGGGTTGATTGTAGAAGGGTGAAAATTTAGGATTGTATGTATTTTTTTTGTTTATTAAAATAGAAACTAAAAATTTTGTTTAAAAAAATAAAATTTAGGGGTGGTCTACCCTTAATATTTAGGGGGATGAAAAATAGATGTTGGCCGATTCTCAGACCTACTCAATATGCTCACAAAATTTCATGAGAATTGGTCAATCCGTTTTGGAGGAGTTCAAGTTCGAACCCCGTGACACGAGAATATTGTGAATCTAAACCATTCCCAGATCCCCTTGAACACACACAACAACAATGTGTGTTATGCAAGTTATTCACGTACCTGTTTAAAATAAAAATGATCAATTATTTTCAAAAATTTTGTACTCATTTTTCAATTGCTTACATTTGAAATTCTATTTTTTAATTTTCAGTGGAAGAAATGATTGCTGCTCCATTTGAGACTTGCTCAGACAGTTTCTATTTTGTTGACAACCATCTTGTGATGCATAACAAAGCTGATTATGCCTACAATGGAGGTATAAACAATTGAACCATTAATTAAATTTTACTGTTCTGGCACTAAATTATTCTGTACTGTACATCCTTTGAGTGCTTAATATGAAACTTTAAAAGGCATATACATTTTTGCTTAAAATAATTAGCACTTATTTCTTTTTATTATTTAATATCTGAATTAAAGTTAAAATAAGTACATTCAATTTTGAAGCATAAGAATGAAGGTGGAATGGTAAAAGACAATATGATGTAGTGCTTCAAAATTCAGTCACAGTTTTGGGAATAGGAAGAAGGAAAAAAAGTTATGTTCTGAATTGTTCGTAATAGTTGGTACACTTGCACTCTACATTTGAATTTTAAGACACGGTTTGTTACACAAGTTTGTGAGTGACCTAGTGATGTTTCAATATATTGTAATGACTTCTGGGAAGTATATGTGTGATTACATACAGGGAGTGATATGATAGAACTTTTAATATATAGTGACTTATTTATGTTTAATGGATTGAGTAAGCTTATTATTTTATTAGTTTCTTTAAAATATTGTAATCTTTGCTTACTATTTTACTTATATTTCTGCCATTAATTTGTCAATAACCATTATTTATATTAACAGCAGCAAAGCTATCAGTAAATATAGGCACTATACCAAAAATATTAAGCCTTTAACAATGTTAACTGGTGTTCACAGTTTGCTAGTATAGGTTTACAACAATTGTTTTCATGTGTGTATATATTTTATTATTAAATGTTATTTGTTAGCACTATGTGTCAGGCTTCATGTCTTTGTAGTTCTAATAATTACACTGTCACATATAGAACAACGTTTTCATAATGTTTGTACAAGTAGCATTGTTAGCAACTACAGTGGATATATGGAAGTAAGTAACTAGTTCGGAAAAATCCTATATAAAATATATACCCGTTTATTAATAATTGTATAATGGTAACAAGACTAGCAGGCTGTGTGTGTTATGTAAAATTAGACATCCGATACGTTTTCCTTTAAAGATGTGGCGCGTTCACACAGAAACCAAAAAACGGTTTCTGCGCATATTTTGAAGAACGCTTTCATGTCCGTTAACTTGAAATATTTAGATTTTCAAAGGCAAATGAATCGCCAAGCGTCTTCGGTCATTTTTTTTTACTGCTGGCTACGGTTTGATACAACATATTTTCTTTAAACCTGTTGCAATTTTATTTTTGACAATTATTTGCATGTAAATAAGTAACCAATATTTTGACCATTAGAATGTTGAATTGGTTGATTCACAAAATGAGAATGATTATGAACTTGATCTCGTATAGTGTAGTATAATGCCGTCCACTTGTGTCGAACAAGGCTTTAAGGTGGAATTAAAATTTACCAAATATGTGTTCAGTATTGCATTTTTTTCGCATTTTGTCATAAAGGGTGAATGGAAAGTTGCGATAATTACCACGGTTGTGGTTATGTAAAGCATTATTTTAATCTATTGAAATAAATAATACATGGTTTTATTTTTGTTTTATTTGAAGATTGTATATCTTTATGAGACATATAATCGACACATAACACAACTGATTCAAGTAACGATCTACTAGTAAAACTACTAAACATTGAGATGCTTAATAAGGAGTTCAATCACTAAAAAAAATAAGACTGTTTAAATAATAAGAGTTCAATAACTTTGGCAAAACACAAATACAGCATGAATGATTAAATTAGGCTTACACTGTAGATATTAGATACCATTTACGAAGTATATTTAAACTATACAGGTTTAAAGAGTATTTCAAGACCTTATAAGGTCCAGTAAAAAACTGTGTTGTGGGTTAGAATTTCAGGATGATTTCTTGGGTAGACCTACGACCGCTAGAATGTTTAAATTCCTTCACGAGGAGAGAAAATAAAACTCTTTATTTTACAGTATAGTAAAGTTTTTTACAGACATTGAACAAACATCTAAAATATGGCAGTCCCCAAAAGTTTTAAGTATTCTAGAGTAGTTATGATGTTCACATTTTTATATAATAAATTTATACATAAAAGATACCTTATGATATCTTACCTATAGATTACCTTATTATACTTTACTTATATATTAGCAAATCATTTAATTATACAGCTTGGAATAGTGGTGTATTTGTCAAAGATGAGAAAGGAAAATTTGAAGGAACCAAATCTGCTGACATAGTATAAATTGAATTATTTTTTACAGTAAACGCAGCATTTACTTCGGATCAAAATTAAACTTAACTAATACACATATAAAAACTTAAATAACACATGTCAAATATTAGTCACAACACTTTTTCATATAAACTGTATATAACATGATATATTAAGTAAATATTTTAAAAAACCTATACAAATTTTTTTTTTGTATAGGTTTACGAAAATAGTTGTATTGATACAGTTCTGCCAGAAAAATAAGAAATGACACTTTCAATAGAGTCTGCTTCCTTATCAAAGTTTTACCCAACTAGAATTTCATCAAACAACAGGGTGGCATAGCTTATTTCTGTGCCTTTTCACCAATTTGACTTAGAAAAAGGCTATTTCAGGAATTCTAATAAAACAAAGAGACTGAGAAGTTAAGGTCAATTATAGCTGAAAATTATTGTAGAACCTTGAAGTGGTATATAGTGGAAATGGAATACTAGTTACTATATCTTTTGCAGAAGCTGTTCCAAGATATATGTAGGGCATATCTGTTATAAGATATGCTCTTACAGGTTGAATATGTGACGTTATTTAAGGAATAACTTTATGATTGAATTTAATTTAGATAAAAAAAATAGGTTTATATGTTTTATTAACATTTTTTAAACATTTTTATAGGTTTGGTACTTTTTGGCCATATTACTTTAATAAAGTTTAAATTAATATTGTTTATATTGGTAGATAGGTCTATAGTAATTTTTGTAGAATCAATATTGATAGCATCAGTTGAACTCAATTATAATAATTATTACTTCCTCGAGTTTCCTACCCTTTTCTCTGGTTGTACCCCATAGTTATTTTTCCTCAAAAAAGTCCTAAATGTTATTACTCCATCATGTGAGAAAGTTTTAGCATAGTCGAGATCTATAGTCGCAAATTCATCTATAATAGATTGGAGTGGCTCAGAATTAGAGTTACAATTTCCACTATATTTGAATAACCTTCTAGGCTGACTTTTATCATACATCTGAATTTCATAATCCCATTTCGCTGCGCTCACCTTTGAACTCATAAGCTGCATTCCAAAACTTATTTTTTTCGTCTGTTGGTCTACTATTGTGTGCAATAAAAAAGTGTAGGCGCCAAGAGCAATTAAATCCACAAACTGATAGTTACCACTGATGTGTAAGGTGTCTTCCGTATTAACTGCTTTTCGTTGATTAGGGTGAGCTTCCTTAAAGTGTTCTTGAATGTGGGTAATTTTTCCTGAAATATTAAATATTTATGCATTTAAAAAATTAAATCCTATGAAAATCTATTTTCACATAACCGATTCTTGTCTACTTGAAAGATATTTGTAACTACTACTACTACTTTGTACTAATTCATTAAAAACATGACTAAAAGTCAACGAATTTTAAATCAAGGTAGGTATTACTTATACCCATTAGAATAAGAACTATAAGTTGATTTGTAAGTGAATTCAAATAAATGATGGTGAAACTGAGGATAATTAATTACCTTTCCATGAACAAGAAGTTAAAATGTTCATGGGACATATTAGGTCATTAAAAGGACATTGTTCTTTATGCTCCGTGAGTTGATATAAAGGAAAATGTAAGGAGCATCCATGTAAATGATTAGGACAATTCTGAAACAAAAATAGTAACTGTGAATTAATATACATTTTTTTTTCGGAAAATAAAAGAAAAGCTTATAGGGATTTATAGGAAGTAGATCACTTTCTTTATTTTGTAAGTAAGTTTGTTACAATTTTTTTCAAATAAACATTTCTGTTACTTTTTGAATAATATCATAACAAAAAAATACTTTACCAGTAAAGGTCCCCTAGTGTAGGTCGTTTTTTTGATGCTTGGCTGTTTGGTACTGAAAAAAAAACCACGATTGTGATGGCGAAACATAATCTGATAAAACCATTAACTTTTGACTTACGTATTTAGAGTAATAATGTGTAAGTATTGTGTATATGGGTATAGTAATTTAAGCCCAAATTTAAACTTGTGTCAATTTGACGTGGTCCTTAAATACTTACGGCAAACGAAACTATGCACAAACATAAAAGAGAAATCGTTCTCTGTGCATACCCATGGTCATTTCAAACAAACTTTCTGATTTGAGCCCGAGAGCGAGAAACAATGTCTCGCTTTTGACATAGATATTGAGTTTAAGGGATATCTCGACTCTGAATCTATATTATGCTTCACCATTCAAGTGATGTCTATTTCCAGCAGTGGACGAGTATAGGCTAATGATGATGATGATGATGATTCAAGTGGTTGGTGCATAGCTGGATTTCTAAGTGAACATTGCGAGCCATGAATAGAGAAGACTACATAATAAATGAGGCGCCAATGTTTCTAATGAAATTTAAGATATTATACATATTTATATTTTATTAGTAAAAAATAACTGTTGATATTACCTAGTTTGAGTTTCCAGATTATTTATTGGCATAGGCGGAGCTGTTGGAATTCTAAAAACAATAAAAAAAAATTGTTATTATAAATAACCTGTTATCAAAGAACACTGGAAATTTTTAGTTTAAAAGGATGTGACTTATTTTGTATACATACATCGGTGATGCTTAAAAGTTGCGTGCACGTTAAATATATCAGTGTTAATGCACTGTATGCAATAATAGTATTTGTCTCTTTTCTTTACAGAGAAGACGCACTTAACCAGAAAGAGGACTTTAAAAAGCAGTGAAATAACAATGATTAAAGCATTAGTATCAATTCACTTTTGAATTTTATGAATAAAATTTGTCTCTGAATTTTCTATAAAAATTTCTTGACTGATTGGATTCTAATTTTAAAGCAAGCACATTTTACAATTACTTTATAAAGAAAAGAATTAAAAATATGTACATTTGAAATAAGTAAATTTATCAATTACTTACGATGGGATGGATGTTCCCTGAGAATGGGTATTTGACCCATTGTTAAGTGGAGCTGAAAGGTAGAAAGCATTCCCATTTGGTGGTGCTGGCAGATTAGGATATAATGAATTTGTTGCTGAAGGAATTGGAACATAATGAATGCTGTTTGTCAGTTGTGATCTGAAAGTTCATATAAGAGCTATTTAACATCATTCATATTTAAAATACAATTATATTTACGAATATATTTACAAATATAATATATATTACCGCAAGCCTACCTTTGTTGTTCCTGAGCCAGAGCTTCCCGTTGAGATTGTAGTAATTTTTCTGTCTGATTTTCATATATCTTTCTTTGTTTTTCTAATGCCAGCTCAAGTTTCCTTTCATATATATCTGTTCTACAATCAAAAAACATAATATTATATTAATATAACAAAAATATAATATTTTTCCTAGTAAAAATACCAATTCATTAGCTTTGCTGAGGTTTCATGAGATTTAGGTAAATGTGCAGAGGCGCACCCTTATTTTTTTGCAGAACTATTTTGAAAATAAAATAGAGCCAAAAATATTCCACAATATGGAATGCTGTCAATAAAAATTAAATTTTAAAAATATGTTTGAATATTGTTATTGAAAAATAAAACGAAAGACAGACATAATATGTCATCGACAATTATGAGGAGTAATTTTGTACTAGGTAGGAAAGTAGTTGAACATCTTTAATTATTTGCAAACCGTCACACTGGATGTTCTAAGAGAGAAATATCCTTTAGCCATCTTTAATAAATGGACTATCCAACATAAAAACATGTATAAAGTTCCCAAAATAATTGTTTTAAAAAAACAATTTAAGCTTTAAAATATTTTTGATAATTACTTAGTATAGATAGGAGATTACAAGTGAAACAAGATGATTTCATCCATCAGATAAAATGTTGCCTCGCTTTTTTGACCATTTTGAATTTAATCAATATTTTTAAAAATAATTAATACTTACCTAGATATGGAATTGTTTGCCCCCATTGGTAAGCTTAATATCCAAATGTTCCACTAGATATAAAACAAAATAGTAAACCTGCAACTATTGTTCAACACAAAAAATATAAACCAAATAACAAAATGTACAAGTTCTACTGAATATTTATTAGAAGTAATCATTTTCACTTATAATATACTAATATTTTTATACATATTACTAATTAGTGTCAACAAATATGTTTTAATTAGGTACTTAAAACTTCATTAATTAGCAGTAAAAAACAAAATTAAAATTAATGATAATTTTTGATATCATTATTGTTATACATACGTTTGTTTCCTCTATCTCAATCCCTTATTAATCATACTGGGATAGTTCTTTTTTAATACACACTTTATTGTGTAATGTGTTGACGGTCCTAGGAGTATTATCTATAAAAAGAAAACGCAAAACAAAATGGAGCGTAAAGCAAACTGTGGAAGATTCCACCCAATGAGATGGTAATATGAAGATCAAAAGAGATCAAAAGAGATGGAAATCAAAAGAGGCTGCTTAAATTTATTCCTCCCTGCTGTTAAGTTTTAACCATATATCGCTTTGTACTTACTGCTCGATACTTGGCAAAGAGGAACTCTACCAGACAGCAACCAACAAAATTCAATCATACAATCTAAAGTAAAAACTTAATCTAAAGCAAAGAATGAAAAGACGAAATATTTAAACATAAAACACAAGCAACATATCTATAAACTTAAACACTGAGTTTCGAATTTCAATTTCGTAGTAGTTGTAGTTGCCATGAAAAACGAGGTAAAGAACATACCATAGACAAGTATATTTGCTTTAAACACGAAAACTTTCGTATTTTTAAATAAAACAGATTTTATGGTTCCGTAACTAAAGTATAAATATGCAAAAATTAACACGAAAGAAAATAGAACATCCTGTTAAATGTTATAAATGCTATTATTTATAACGAAAAAGAAACGAATAAGAAACTTAAAAATAGTCAGGATTTTATTGAAGAACCGTTCTTTTTGAGTACGCTGGCCTTAAAATTCTTGATTTACTCCCTTGGTAAACAATTTACTAGTGTTATAAACAAAACTTTTCACTGTAATATTAAGCTTTACATGACTTATTATGTATCTGTCTTAAAATAACAATAAAATGGTTATATTAACTTAAGCAGAAAGTTTTATCTCTAAGGAGACATTCGCAAATATTTTTTTAACGGAGGCGATATAACCTAAAGTGGTTTAAAAAATTCGAAATCTGTGTGTGGACAAGAAACAATTAAATTATAACACGTTTTTAAATTATATATTTTGTATTTTTTTCCTTAAAAATACGGCAAAATGACGACAATATATTTAATAACCTTATAAGATATTCTTTTTCAAATTTGATTTGATTAAATATTTTTCTATATGATTTAACGTAAAAGCAAGGACTAGCATTGCATTCTTTTATGTACTAAAACTTAAAACTTTGAGTTGAGTGTAAATATAATCTATTCCTCCGTTTAAGTGTACTTATGTGCTTTTTTGAGCTTGTACATTGTTTTGCTGTAAGATAGACTCTGAAGAAAGAAAATTATCAGGCTGAATTTGAGGTTATCGTGAGAAAGCGACTCATTAGTTATTAAGTCACGATGTCTGACAAAGAAAACAAGAGAAAGTAACATGTAAAGATTTATATTTCAACATCTAAGTTTTTTGTGGTAAACAATGAACTAAATACATGAAGTATTATGAAGGAGAAACTACAATAGAACTTAAGAGATGGTTGTATACTTAAGATTAGATATGTATGTGAAAAGCATTTTAAAAATGAAGACTGCCACCAATGCTTCTAACAAAAATATTAACAATCTGTGGTTTCATTTGAAGTTACTGGACAATCTTAAAATAAAATTTAAATTAGACTCTTTCCATAATACAAAGTGTGTATGACCCTAATTGTATGTAAGTAGGTACTATCAGAACTGTTTTAATAACTTAATTAAACTTAAATAAACTCGTATAAAGTCAATACCATAAATATATACTTATAATATGCTGTACCCTCTGATTTTATTATTTCAGATTGACATTAATCTATAAAAACGTGTAAGTATCTCATGTATCTACTGGAGAGCCTTTTACTTAAAAACAAATTATTAATTTTAAGGTTGATCATTTGCTGCAGATTGTAATAAAGCAATAATAAGAATGTTGCAAAACAGTATATAAATGCAAGAGCCAATGGACAACTTATATATGTTTGACGTAATGTCCATATGGGCTCATTTAGACTGTAATTGCCATGAATTAAAAAAAATCTAAAAATATTGTACAATCTAATTTATTTATTGAAAATTATTAAATCAATGTAAATAAACAAAGCCTTAATTATTTAAAATCTGTCCATCATTTTTAAATAGTTTACTCAACTGTGACTACAATAGAAATTTTGGTATTTTATTTAAAAGTATTTTTATATGTATTTCTGTTATATAAATAATCAAGCTTTTGCTACAGGCCCTTTATAATCAAATTTAAAGCATAAAATGAAGATAAAAGTAGAAATAAACAATTATTTTAAGTTTTTGCCATTTGCATATTTGAGTTTTTTTAAGACATACCAAAATATATTAATTCCTTTATCATCTGAGAACGTATAGCAAAATTTAACTTATTTTAAGACTACAAAAACTTTAAGTAGTGCTAGTGATTACTATACTTACTTATTAAAAGTAATAATTTATACTAATTAAAGATAACCACGTTGTATGAAAATATACACTATTTTATTATTAAATCAATAATATTAATTGGTAAGAAAACTCAATACGTTAATATTTCATATAAAAAATGATTTTATACCTACTAAATGATTATTTATTTAAAATATAAACGTAATGAGTTTTTGTAAGTAAAAATGTAAGGGCTATTTAAAATAAAATTCAAAATTTCCCGCGTTTTATAAAAATTTAACACGTTATGGTCTTTGAGTTATGACGTTAATTATGTGTTGAACCGCTTCGTATGGAGTTGCCATTCGTCTCCTTTAGGAGTAGTAATTGTTCTCTATTATTTAATCTTTAACTTTCACCTGTCATTTAATCATAAAAGTTTTTTATCGACGTTTATTTTATTTAAATAGTACTGTACTTGTAGTGGAGTAATCACTCTTCAGTATTTAAGACATATATATTTAATTAAGCGGTTACAAGAGCTTAAGGTAATCATTTCAGTAATCGTTAATAGGAATTGCAATTGTCGTAAAGTTTAACGATGTACGCAACATATACATGGAATCTATATTGTTTTCGCTTGTCAAGATGGAAATTGCTCACTAAATTATGTAATATCAAATAGAAACATTTTTACCAAAACCTACAGGTGCCATTTTCATAAGTGTAATGAAATCGTTCCGTTGTAGTTGAAAAATCAAAAGGAATTAATACAATAATTTCAAGCTAATTGTAAAAGGAAAGTAATGACACCAAAAGATTGGCAACTGTTAGATGTAATTGCAAACATTTGCTGGGCTATTCCTAAGAGAATGAAATGGTGACCATAGAAAAACTTTATATGGTTAATTTCTTTTTTGTGAGATATTCCAGGGTTGATTGATTGATTTTGTTTCTTTAACAATTAATAAATAAATAAAATTAATTTATATTTAATTATAATAATAATAAAATAGAAATAAATATTGTTCTCATTTATTTAGCACTAAAATAATATATAACTTAACTCTAATGTTGATAACATATACCAAAATGCAACAAAAAGGATTAATATACCACTTAGTTCTTCACTTAACATTATTTGGTGAAAATTTTTCAGTTTAGATCAAATTTCAAATTTATTTCTGGTAGGAATTTCAACATATTTTAATTTTCTAATATTTTCAGGATTAGCTATCTATTTAATTGATTTAGCTTTTATTTGATAAGCAGAAAATTAATTTATGACAGCATTTTATTTTCCAGAATAATAAGATAATATGACTTTAATCATTTCATAGAATGCCGCACCTTCGCATTGAGACAAATGTTCCCAAATCCAAAATACCACAGGATTTTGTTATCAAAGCTGTGCCAGTCTTAGCAAAGGCACTTGGTAAACCTGAATCAGTAAGTTATTAATTTAGGGAATTAAAGTCATTAAAAAGTAGTTTTAAAATACACAAATTTATTTTCAGTACTGTGTTGTGTCTGTGATTCCAGACCTACAAATGAGTTTTGGAGGCACTACAGAACCATGTGCAATTGCTAACCTGATGTCTATTGGAGCCCTAGGCGTAGAACAAAACAAAAAACATGCAAAAGTTATTTTTGAACTTGTTGAAAAGGAATTAGGCGTGTCGAATGACAGGTGATATTTTTAGGATTTTATTGAATTACTTTGGCTTGAAATATATGAACAGAGATATCAGAAAACTAAATAAAAGTATGTACTATGATTTATTAATATATGATTATTAATTATTAAATCTATGATTTATTAAAATTTTTATCAAAAATATTTGACTAAAAATTGATTAAGGCTAAAAATCTAAATGCTTTTTGAATAGTCCGAAAATAAATCTAAGATTTTTAAGCAGATACCAGATATAAACAAAATCAAATGTTGCTGTTGTAAAAAAACAAAAACTAACCCACACAATGCCAACTTTATTAAATTATAGAATCAGGCGTTACTAATATACTAGTATACCCTAATATACCAATCTAGAAGCAAAACTTGCGTTAAAACGCGTAACCACTCGACGCACGTTTCGCCCCAACACAAGTATCCTCAGGATGTTGCCTCATCGAACGCTGTTCGCAGAGGTCTATTAGGCTAATTTTAACAGAAAACAATATTGTGGTTAATTTGTGCACACTTGTATATGTCTTTTATCAATAGTAACTTTACTCAATTTGTCTTTGTTGCAGAATGTATATAACCTTTCAGGATGAACCCACTGGTAATGTTGGATTCAAGGGCACTACCTTCCATTCCATTTTTGGTTAAACACAATTTAAAAAAAATATTTTTCGCTATTAGTTAAGCATACAGCATAAAAAAATATTATAATTGGCTTGTAAAGGCTTTTTTTCCTTTTTTCAATCATATACCCATGTTTTTAATATTAAAACCAGTTAGAATCATTCATATGCTTCGCTCTTATTTTTACTAACATGCATTGATTTTTAAATATAGTTAATACATGCTGTTTTCACAACAATATTTGCCGTTAAGTTGTCTGCAAGACTATTCGTTGCAGCTGAGATTGAGTTGATAGTGGACAAATACATAATTATATACATATTTTCATAAAATTATATTTATTTGATTGCAGTTTATACTAAAGAAAAATGTTCATAAAGACAAATAGTGCGCATAGATAATTACCTACGTATAATTAATATGTACTTATTTTAAAGTATTTAGTATTTACTTAAAAAAAGTGAATAAATACTTTTTTAGCCAACCTATTATAAAAACCTTATAGTCTAAAACGGTTAACAATATCCTGTTAGATTTTTTTTAATTTGTATCTAATAAATTTAACATTTAATTAATTTTTTTATTTAATTTAAAAGCGTCATCTATAAATTTTTAGGGAACAATTTATTAAAATGACGTCCGCCATACGATTTCGGATTTAGTATGAAACGTTCTGCTCACAGATAGACACTGCTTTTGTGATGCCGCAGGAGCCCGACATTTTTGTGGCATAAGTAGGTACACATTGTGAGGCAATATCGGTCTATTTATTCATATCTTTAGCATGATTATTGCATAATTTCATTAAATTGGTTCAATAAGTTCTCTATGTTCTTTATGAGTGCGTTCAGCCAAAATTCCATTTAATTTCCACATTTTACAGAAATTAACATCATCCGAAGATCAGATTGATTTGGTATGGAAGTTGATATGTTAATCTGTAGCCATTGATTAATAGCTAGAAGTATTAGAGAACAAATAATTTGTCTATTTTAATTAAAATAATATGTGTATGTTGTTTTGAAATATATTTTTTTAATTCTTATTGAATCAAAAATAGCTTGGTCTCGTGTAAAATTGTGATAAAACAAGAAAAACTCACTAATAAAGTAAGAATAATAATTTCGCTATAAAATTTTCATTCTTGTTGAAATCGCTATCAATAAAATCGTTGTATCAACAAGTTTGCATAATGTTTTGAAGAAAACCGGTTATATACGATAAAGTATTTTTTTAAAGTAAACTATGCATTTAACAATAGCCCTTGATCTATAAATATTTAACTGTTATATAATAATAAGCCCCTTTATTCATCAAACTGCACACAGAAAAAATTTATGAAAGATTAAGTTTTCAAATATTATTTTTTATCAGATTAACAGCCAAACCCTTACGGAATTAAGACTACATCAGCAACTCTAGATAAAGAATGGTTCTACTTATAATACTACACTGTAACTCGTTGCGTTTTGTTCTAAATTGAATAAAATCTTTTCCATTTTGAATTGATGTTTTAGCTGTCGTCGACTCTAATTAAAGGCTAAAATAAAATAAGGTTAGTTATGACATGAACCGTATTCTAATATCTTTTAAATTAAATTTAGAAAACTATTATAATAAGGCTAAGTTGAATAATTAAAAAAATCAATAATGATGTTTATTCATTCTATCACATCATCATCATCATTATCATCAGCCTACATTCGTCCACTGCTGGACATAGGCCTCTCCCAAGGAAAATAAATAAATATAATAATAATAGTCTTTATATCAGGCAAAAATGCTATATCAAATACATAAAATTACAACTAAAAATTACAATTAATATTCCTTGGTCAGATAATTTTTTATTTCGCGCCTTATGCATATTGATCCATTTAAAAAAAAAAACACGTTGTCTGGGGATATAAGAGCTACCATACGGACCAGTTCGTTATTGTTAAAGTATGAGTTTGTGGCGTATAGATGGCACATAATGTAAATATTAGTAGTTTTATTATTCTGAGGAACTGTACAGTAAACTCATTTAAAAATCATCTCATGTCAAAAATGGAATATCCAAAGTCACATCATAAAGTGACATCATAGCAAATAATTCCTCCCGCCACTTGTATGACTTTTATTATGTTATGAACCTTTGTTTGAATTTATAAAAAGAAGGAAGAATTTAGAAGTGAAGTGTGATTGTTGTTAATTTGTGTGTACACTTAAATATATTAATAAAGACATGGTTTAAGGTCTTGTAACCGAGCCAAAAATCTTTAAAAAAAATATATATTTTTCCGGCCGTTGTTCTGAGTAAAGCTATGTTCTCGAGATGGAGAACTTTTTATTTTGTGTAATGTTGTATGTCTTATAAAGAGTAATGAACGAATAATAGTTATTAATTATTATTTGCTCATAATACAAATTTAAATTGTACACTAACGTATTCATTCACTAAACAATGACGATCGATGTTCGTATGGAATGTTAACAAAAAATAGAGGTAATACTTTTTTTTCTTTTTAGAAATAAGAAGGAGTACCTAAATTGCCTCTTACCAGTAAAATACTTTTAAGTTCGAGAAAATCGATACTAACAGAATGTTATTATCATAACGAATCCGTAATCTGTAATCTGATTAGTGATTATCTGTGTGGTGTGTCAAATGATATGATCTGTAATCTGTCATATGGTGTCAGGTACTTTAATAAAAATCGATGTTTTGATTAATTTTTCTTATTAATTTATGAATTACAAATGCATTTTATAAACTTTATGCTTTAAAACATAATAGAATATTAAAAAAAATAATTAAATAATTTTTGTAATATGAAATTACAGTTAAAAAACAACCTCTCTTGATTAATATTAGTTTAGTGCTAATGAATTAAATAGTAGTAATTAAACAACACCTACTTTATATATATAATTACAGTGTAAATACGCTTTCACCATAATATAAAAATAACCATACCAAAAATGGATGAACAAAGAAGTGTTGAGGAGACCCCGGCGTCTCAGAGGCTTACTAATGACGATTTTAGGAAACTTCTCATGACGCCTAGATCCACTCCAGCAGGATCACATCCTGCTGGTTCTGTTCGTGAGGCTATGGCAAATGCTGGGTAAGATTTAAGTATAGCCCCATAAAATCATTTTATTTCTCTTTTTTTCAAGCATGCTTTTCTTCATTTTACTGTATTTTTTAAGTTGAGTTCATCTTTTTTTGTTTATAATTGTCAAATATTTAAGAGTCTTATTGTAATTGTGTAAAGTAGCTAATGGTAAACTAGCCTTTATATAGTCCTGTTTTACCTTTTTAATATTCTCTTTTCCAGGGCAATGCAACCACCAACTGAAAACAAAAGTGAACTTCGTCGAAAAAAGAAATCATACTATGCAGCATTGAAAAAACAAGAAGACAATAAATTGGCAGAACTTGCTGAAAAATATCGAGATAGAGCTCGAGAGAGAAGGGAAGGCGTTCAGGATGTAAATCCATTGGATCCTATGAGTAACACTACAAGTGCTTACAGGTAATATGCAACATTTTAAATAATGTAAGATGAGGTATATGAGCTTGTATGCATTGCATATTTTAAAAGAAACACACTTTTTAATTCAAAGATGTTTAATAGAACTATCAATTTTGAATAGGAGACACTTCAATTTAAGAAGCTTCAACTGTTTCATGTTAAAGAATAATAAAAATAAAATACCTTAACTGCTTATTACCCTTTCTAGAGCAGTGGCACCTGATGCAAAATCTGGCATGGATGCTAAGGAGCGAAGACGTCAGATGATTCAGGTTTGTATATGGATATAAAATGCAAAAACATCATATTACAACACAATCTACAACTAAAAATAGGCAAATTTCAGAGTATAACTTAAAAAGGAATTGTTTCTCAGGAGTAACACAATGAATAAAATGATATTGAAATAAAGATAAAATGTTATTGTATTTGATTTTACAACACTAGGTGGCAGTCTACTATCATATGCATACAACAACATCTTACAGCTTAAATGTAAATTACAATATGTTGTATAAATATTTATATTGTTAACAATTTTTATTTACTATAATATACATCCATATATATATGTTTAATGTTCGATTCATATCTCTTTAAATAGACTATTTGATCTTACAGGAATCCAAATATCTTGGTGGTGACATTAATCACACTCACTTGGTGAAAGGTCTAGATTATGCCTTATTACAAAAGGTAACATAATCTGTTTATTTATTTTATTCATTTATTAAAAATATTGGTTAGGTATTATTAGTAAAGGTTAAGATTTTGTTGAACCATGTTTAAATTTTTTCTAGAGCTTTATTTAAATATGTCAATATTAAATTAAATTAAATCCGCAGATATTATATATATATTTCATATATAAAAATACATGTGGAATTGGTAAATTGCTGTTAAAATTAAAAATAATGATGAACCAGAGTAATAAAGAACCACAGTGTATAAACCATTTACAGTTTTACTTTTATTTATAATGGTTTGTGTTTAAATCCTAAATAAGTATATTTTTTAGGTTCGTTCAGAAATTCAGACGCATGAGCTAGATCAAGAAGCTGAAATGGAGAGGCTAGCATCAGAGCCAGTTGAGGTTGTCAAGGAAAAGAAGGAAACACCAGCTGTAAGTTAATAAAAGT
Organism: Pontia daplidice; assembly: GCA_963693355.1. Lineage (NCBI taxonomy): Eukaryota > Metazoa > Arthropoda > Insecta > Lepidoptera > Pieridae > Pontia > Pontia daplidice. The sequence goes on from CAVNZL010000139.1 coordinate 3,188,102, forward strand.
CCAATATGGCGAACACCTCATTAGAAGCTTTAACAGCAATAAGAAAAAAGGGCATGTGCTAGTTGGACGAAGGCTTCCGTACCAATATTCCTGCAAAAACTAGTCAAAATATTTATTATGTTTTTTAGTATTACATACTGAATTGAAATACATATGTGTGGAGAAGTCAAATATTCGACACATATCATGTTCATATTATAACAAACAGCCTGTTGTGTTGTCAGATGGATAGCAAATTGAGTAATTGGGTCCCTGTTTGTACATCTGTGGATATGGAAGCCTATAAACCTTAAAAATTTCACCTTAGGAAATTGGACAACTTATTTTCCCCATATTATACAAATATTATTTTTTAGGAAGAAGAAATGCAATTTGAAACACCAATGGGGAGAAATATTTATAATATGATAATGGAGCAAAAGTGAGTGCATTTTTTTAAATGAATGTAAATTATAATAAATGTGTTTAAATGGCAGAAATATTTGATAAAACATGAACGATTTTGTCAGCTCCAAGTTATTTAATATAATTAACATCATTGTTCAGAACTATCTGAATTAGGTAGAACTCACCACTTGTATGTACTGCTGTGAAATTTATTCAATACAATTTCTATTTGAATTCAAATGTTTAAGATAAAGCCAAATAAAATTCATGCTTAGCACTTCAGCAGTCCCTATCAGGAAAAATGTTCAAAACAAAAACCTTTAGGAGTGAAATATATGAATAAATAAAAGTTATGTGACCCTCTGAGAGAGTAACATGCCTTTTATTCATGTTCAATTATGAGCAGATTATGTACACACATCTAAATAAAGTCCATTTGTATGGATTTTTAAAAAAATTACAATAAATTCAGAATAGATAGCGACAACATTGTGACATTTTCAAATCATCCACTTGTCACCTTTCAGTCTGACCGCGGTTCCTGAAAACTCTTAAATGTCATAAATACTAGTAACAATAATTTTAAAAATCAGTTACAAACTTCTTATATGTATGTTCTAAAGTGTCTATTTTGAGTCACCGCTGCATTTTTAATTACAGAAATAAGAAAATAGTAAGAAACGATTTATTTGCTCCCGGTCGTATGGCGTATGTTGTGGAATTGGAGGACGAAGGGACAATAGACAGCGATATTCCAACGACACTCACAAGAAGTAAAGCCGATGTCCCGGAAATGGATGAGAGAAGCTCCTCTTCAGCAGCCAATGAGGTCGTTATAGAGAAATTGACGCAGATCTTTTCGTATTTGCGGCATGGCAGGCATAGGAAGCAGAAAAAAATTAAGGTGAGTTGAGAATAAACACAAAACATTTCCAAAAAAAAAAAATTGCTTAGTAATTTCTGTCGCGTTATATATTAATTGAATTTATATTACATATAAGTTGAAACCCTAATAGATCAATATTTAAGCGATACTCCGCGACAAAATCCACAACCACCCGACGCACGCCTATGAGTACGTCGATGAGACTGAGCGCTGTTCGAAGAGGCAACTTCCTGAGGATGCTCCGGTATCGGGGCGAAACGTACGTCGAGTGGTTGTGGGTTTTGTCGCGGAGTATTGCTTACATATTGGTCTATTACGGTTTTGTACTATGGACTTCCGCAAGGTAACGCCTGATTCCATTAATTCCGTATAAGTTAGTTTGTATGAAAATGTAATCTGAAGTTGTGAGTATAAGGACTCTTCTAAAAAATGTTCTTGAAAATATTTTGAAAAATATTAATTTTCAGGAAAAAGGTCGCAATGAGGATTCGATTTACGGCGATATAGGTGACTACGTTGCTGGGGAGAGACGAACAGAAAAACGCGATGAACGTCCTAGAACGGGTTACTTTGATAAACCAGTGGAGACAGAGAAAGAGATAGGTGAATGTTATTAAATTTTTTTTTATTACAATAAGTTTAATTAAAAAACAATTAATTACTGGAATATGTGGGTGCTGGAAGCCATTCATATAGACAGCATAATATTGTTTTTTTTTTAATGTTATACTTCAGAAATCCAATGTTTCTAAGTTTACATATCTGATATATTTACATAGGTCCTGGTCAATTAGCCCGGCGAGCGCCCGAAGACAAAGACAAACGATCGGCCGCGCTCCTTTCTCGTCTGGCGGCCGAACCCGAAGGCTATGCCGAGTGTTATCCTGGTCTAAGGGAGATGGATGACGCCATTGATGACTCTGATGATGAGGTGGATTACTCCAAGATGGATGCTGGGAATAAGAAGGGACCCATCGGTTGGTAGATTTTTATATCTGTAGACTGAATGCTCACCCTTGTGTTAAAGCTCTAATTTCGAGAAGTGATTGTAAATTAATTTAAACGAGTACAAAAGTGTGACTGATCGTGGATAACGGGACGCAACGCCATTTAAGCTCAAGACTATAAAACGTTTGAACCAAAAATAGTGATACATTTACTAAGATGAAAGTCATTATATACATTTGTGTAAATCTTGTAATATATAAAATTCTCGTGTCGCGCTGTTTGTGGTTAAACTCATCCGAAACGTCTTTCCCGATTCTCATGAAATTTTGTGTGCATATTGGGTAGGTCTGAGAATCGGACAACATCTATTTTTCCTCCCCCTAAATTTTAAGGGTAATCCACGTCCAATTTTTTTTTTTGGACAAAATCTTATTTTTTATTTTTCTATGATACAGCATACAAAATTACATACAATCCAAAATTTTTAAACCTCTACGATCAACCACTATTTTTTTTAATTATTAATATTTTTATTGAGCTAAAAAAATATTGCTAGAAATCACATGTATGGCAAAACAACGTTTGCCAGGTCAGCTAGTAATATATGAATTTAATGTGCAGGTCGCTGGGACTTCGACACCCAAGAAGAATACTCGGCGTACATGAGTAGCAAAGAGGCGCTACCGAAAGCTGCTTTCCAATACGGAGTAAAGACCCAGGATGGCAGAAAGACAAGGAAGACAAAAGATAAGAGTGAGAAGGCAGAGCTGGACCGGGAATGGCAGCAGGTACAATGGAATGGCCTTAATCCGAACTTTAGAATAACCTGTATAAAGCAGGCACCCGGCTTTGTCCACTTGCAGCTTTAGTTCAATAAAAAATCATAGAAAAGGGACTTCCGTTTGTGGGAAAAATCCTTCGTCTATGGTCCGTTCTATGAGTTGTGACTTCTAATTCTTTAAGACCTTTGAGATTTTTATTTTTGTTTATAGAATTTTTTTTTTGTACTTAAGAAAAACCTTAACACCCCGTACGTTTTACGGATGGAGAGTGTTGGTCAATGATTATTTATTTTCCATTATAATTTATGGAGGCACTATTGAATCGATGTCCACAACTGGTGGAAAAGTTGCCAGAACATGTAAAATCACACTTGACTCATATTATACATTCCAAAAATCTTTAAAAGGTCAATCGTTGATTATTTCAAACTGTCACATTCTTCTTATAGAGGCAATTTTCAAACATTCTCTAAAAGTGGACAAAATTTTTGACCAAGAGAAAGTTGTTGGGAGAACAATTTGAAGACTAAGCTCATAGGGAGCTTTCTTTAAAATATCAATCCCTAGGAGACTCAAATTATAGTCCAGTCAAAATAGACAAAAATAAGTCTTAACTTAGCCAAAATTCGCATAGAGCTGAAAATTTCCAAAGACGTTAAATACATCATTATAAATGAAATATCAAAAATCCCCTTCGATCCTACTTCTGCAAAAAAAATTTATTCAAGGTCAAAAGTGTAAAATTAAGGTTTTTTCCATTTTTGTCGAAAACAGTAATTGTTAATGTAATGTAATGTTGTAATAATTTAACAAAAAAAAAAAAAAACCCCCCAAAAAAAATTTTTTTCCCCCCCTTTTTTTTAAAAAAAATTTTTTTTTTTAAAAAAAAAAAAAAAAAACCAAAAATTTTTTTTTTTCCTAAATTTTTTTGGGGAGGGGAAAATTTTCACTCTATGCGAATTTTGGCTAAGTCAAATGGCTATTTTGACTGGACACGATTTAAAAATCCAATTTGATTAATATTTTGTTACGTGATCGCGTTTGGTATTATATATTTTTATGTATTCTCTACTGTATCTATATTTACATCTTATGTAATTTTAATGATTTCTTTTCAGATTCAAAATATAATTCAGAAACGTAAGGCACCACAGTTATCTGCAGATGAGCCAAATTTCAAAGCACCGAAATATTAATTTTTAATACTAAACGTGATATGAGCCCATTTACCCATACATAAATATATTAAAATGCATTATCCCTAATATGAAAGTGCCTTTAATAGCCACACAGTCGTCCCATCCTTGACTTTGTCTTAAAATTAATATTTCGTTAAATTTCGTAGTTTATGTTTTTAGATGTATCATTATAATAAGTAATTTTCTTTTTTGAACGAGTAATACTATATAGAATTTATATTTAAATAATAGGATTTTAAGCTTTGAATTTTTTAATACTTACTTATTTTTTTTTGTTATTGAGGTATGTATGGGAATGCTAAAATGTTGCGTGTCTGAGTAATCGCGGGTTTGAGCGTTTAATTTAGTATCTAAGAATAGATACCGTATATTGTAATAATATAATAAATATTGAGTCTTAGAACGGATTTTTATTTATAAATTTTTAGTTCTTATTGTACCCTAATTAAATTTTTATTCAATTCCTTAATCTACTCAAATTATTCAGGTCCAATCAATAAATAGGTCAATAGTCAGAAGAAAGTTTCATAAGTTTTATCCAAACCAAAAAGCGGTAACGATAAAGTAGAAAAAGGTATAGAAAAGTGTTGTCGTCAGTAAATACGCAACTTCAACCGATATTTCATTATAGGTCGTTAACCACTGATTGAATAAAGATTATCCTAGATACAGGATACCTCGGCTTATGCTAGGTTAAAATAAATCTTGTGAGTACCTACGAAAATTACCAAGTCTCCTCGATAAATGAAAAAGTGGAATACAAAGTTGCGGTCATATACATAATGCGTTAAAAATTATGGTGATTTGTAATTACAAGATCTTTAACGCGTTTAGAAGCTCAAAGTGAAATTTCTAGACGGGTTATAATAATAATCTCATAGATCGCAAGTTTATGTCCCGTATCTATTCTCTTTCGATTCTTAAGTGGACGTTATGTTTACAATTGTAGTCACGCAAAGGATCAATGAAACATGCTGATTTCGATAGGGAAAACTGCAATCAGCCGGAGCTCATTTAAATGCAATGAAATCACGATGAAATTAATTATCTCCCATCGACCTTCAGATTTCACTACAGTGAGACAAAAGTGAGGCATTCCGTCACGTCGTGGACGCCAATGGCTTGGTGACGCGGTGGTCGAGAGAAATGCGGCCGAATTCGCGACGATTCATTTGACACAATGCCGGTTCATCGGCACTACTCGTCTACCTATACCCTTAGAGGCGTCTTCACAGGTGCGTAAGCGCAGGTAAAGCCTCCGCCCCGCGCCCCCGCGGCGCCCACTCACCAGCCATCTTGAATTCCGTTCACTCAGGCTCGCGACTCGCGCCCGCCGCACGTTCATGCCACGACCGCTCAAGCTTTACTAACTTTAGTGTATTCAAGTGTTATTAAGTGTCATGTGATAGTGTAGTGTTTAAAATGGAGTCCACTCCTATCTGCCGGTGCCGTGTTTTGTACCTCGGATCAGCGGTACCGCAGCAGAGTAAAGACGGCTTGCAAGGAATCCAGGAACCTTTACGCGAATTGTATCCGGAAAAGGGAGCGACAACCGGTGGCATAGACTCGTGGCTGTCAGTGTGGTCAAATGGAATTTTGTTAGAGAATGTCGATGAGAGCGGCTCGAGAGTGTCGCGATTTTTTCCCATATCGAGCCTTCATTATTGCGCAGCCGTGAGACGTGTCAGTGTTGAGGGTGCGCCAAGATTTTTGCCTTTAGATTCTCCGTTCGCTAGAGCGCCAGCGGCGAGGCGACCTCCTTTATTCGCAGCTGTTTTGCGCCGCACGCAAGGTATCAAAGTTCTTGAATGTCACGCCTTCATCTGCAGGCGTGAGGCGGCAGCCAATGCTTTAGTACGGTGCTGTTTTCACGCGTATGCGGATAGCTCATATGCTAAGCGCTTGGAATCAGAGCGATCACCGTCACAGCTCCCAGAACCGGATGAAGAGGTTGAGGTCTATGACGGGGATGAAAATCATAAAGTTTGGATCGGAGAAGTCGAGAGAGATGATGCGAGCGATGAGATTCCGCATCCAGCTCGCGCACCGAGACCTCGTCAGATAACCCGGCCAGCTTCTGTACCACCACCGCCCCCGCCGCCCGAAGAACCTAAAAAGAAAGGTACGACGAAGAAATCTAAAAAGAAATCATCTGCGTCGGCCGATGAATTATATGCGACTATGCCGGGTCCCGCGCCCATGATGAATGGGAGATCTTTAGGCCGAGCCCCACCAGCCTGGGCGGCGGCTCATCCCATGGTTTTGGTAGCACATCCTGCAGCAACCCTACCGCATGCGCGGCCTGCTACGCTTGGTCACAGAGGTCGAGTGCCAGCTGCTTTAGCTCCGGGTCCCTTTGGCCCAGTACCGCCTCCGGGAAGAGGTAGAATTCAATATGCGACCGTCGACCCACGACGCTCGAAACCACAGCCGCCTGCTCTCAAAGCTGCTCAAAGCATGACGACTTTAGAAGCCGTTGAAGACGCTGGCGGCATATACAGAAAAAAGGGTCATTTGAACGAGCGTGCTTTTTCTTACAGTATAAGACAAGAGCACAGAAGTCGATCTCATGGATCTCTTGCAAACCTTAAATTCGCTGCTCCACCAGAGGTAAGTCGTTAAACAGACAAACATTGTATATAGCTTTTAGATTCAATACGCATTTACATTATTTTTGTTACAGAATGAATAATCTTATTTAGGTCACAATTATATTTTTTTATAGTGGATAGCGATAGGTAAATGAGCAAATAAATTTATTTCGTTATAAATAATGATAAAAATTGTCATTAATAATGTAAACGATAAATTAAAATTACCATTAATAAATTAGTTTCTAATGCTGTAACATTAACCCACATTAAGCTTTTGCGTAATCATGGTTATTGGTATAATTAAAACTTATTGACGAAGCCGAAAGACGTTACAGCAAGGAAGGCATTGCGTCGAGTTTTGAAATATTTTTGGATTACTTAAGTTCTCAAATATTGTATATAATTTTATAGTAAATACTTGAATACACCTTTTTGTACAGTTATACGCGTGGGTATTTTCCTTATATGAAGATATTTAAGTGTAAAATTATAGAACAATAACTATGATTCTTATCTAGAATTTAAATTACTTTTGCCATGATCTTTTTATAGTCGGAATTTGAATTTCGAATAACAAAGCCTTCGAATCCGCTTCCGGTGAGACGTCTTTTTTTTTACTCCAGCCATTTACTTAACCAAATGATCAAGTCATCAATTATTTTATTGTTTATACCTACCTTATCATATAGCCGTGTTCGGATCCTTGAATTGTAAGCAGGAAAGAGTTTTTAATACTAGTTTTATTAACATCTTTTTGAATTAGATAGTAAGGGAATGTGTTTCTCCAATTACGGTTTATATTTTTATTCAAAATAGGTAATGCTTATCGTATAATACTACATGTAGTAGAATTTTCAAAAGAAGTCCATTAATCATTAATGAATAACCGCTAAACAATAGAAAAACATTGTGAATATAATATATATTACGTTATGATTTTGATGCGCTTATACATTGAAAATCAATGATTTCTCACTTCCTGCTAAGAGATACTTTGAGAAATACCTTCGGAAGCCTATCTATACCAACATTATAAAGCTGAAGAGGTTGCAGGTTAATATGGTTGAAGGCGCTCAAGCACTATTGGTTCGAAATCGAAATATTTTTGTGTTTCTTACATTTATTGAGGAAGGCTAAAAATATTACCTCTCGTGCTTTTACGATGTGCAGGTCTCCTTTTTAACGCAAGTGAAACCACTGGGAATAGCTAGTTTCAAATAATTATGATTTAACTCACGTACTTTTAGAAATATAGACGCTGATCAGCAATGCGGTTACGTCGATTAAGGAGGCTGGCACGCGGTCAAACCTGTTCTAAATGTCGCTATTGATGTTACCACAGATTCAATCGATGAATTATATGTTACAGTAGGATTTTAATAAGAATGAAAATGCAATTGCAATTTTTTAAATTTATAATTTATATTCAGAACTATAATGATAGTTTCGCTTTCCAATGGTAAGAATGCATCATATAATATTTAAAAATCTGCTGCTACTAACAAAATAATGGTTATGTCAAGTTCCAAACGCCTTTATGTACGTTTGTAATAAAGCCACTTATAGAGTAATACGTGATAAATCAATCATATTAGTATAAATTATTTCAATATAAAACAGTACAGCAGGAGGAGCAGCTCTTATCGCTACGACTCAAGATATGGTCATTAAAATTTGTATTTTAATTAAGTATTCCTGAAATATATATGATTTTAGAAGAAGAATTTTCTTTGAGTAATAAGAGCGCATTTTGCTCAACACTAACAAATATACATTACCTCATCATTACGTAATCGTAGAATGTAAAAAATATTTCAAGCTTTTATTATTTTAAATTTTGCCATGTTGTAATAAATCAAAACTGACTGGAAAAATACTAAGATTCCCGTGAATCTGTAGCTGTGTTTTAATGTTTTCAGTTGGTATAATGCTTGTTTTGCCATTCTTGATTTTTTATCATCTACCGCAAAATGAGAAAAAAGTCTCAAGTAAATTTAAAAATTAACGCAATCCATAAACATATATAAAATACATTTCACAGAGTTTATAAGAAAACAACAAAAAATTACGACAACAGACCTAATATATATAATAATGTAAAAATGTTCTTTTATAAATTTTATGAGCGTTATAACAAAATAAAGGTAGCCGGTACGCTAGTAAATTAATAAATTTATGTTCCTTATATTATTCCTAATCATTAAAACACTACGTTTAATTTCATTTCATTAAATATAGCACAGGTTGCTCTAGTTGACTTTCCAACTCATTGGTTGAGACTATTAATACTCGTAAATACATTTTTATGCAAAACATGTTTTTATATGTTTCAGTTCGGGTTCTAAAACAACTGATAAACAAGATATGATATACTTTTTAACACCCATTAACATTGTACTGAACATATTAACATGCAATGTAGTAATAAAATGTTTGAAATGCATTGCAAATTCAGGATAACGATTTCGCTCGACCTCGCTGTTGCCTTTGGCTAATCATTATTTTGTAGTAAGAACAGTTATTATTTATCGTCTTGTCTGTCGTGAATATATACTGACAAATAACATGAGAATTGCGGATGAAATTTAAATAAAAGCATTTGTTTATAAATATTAGATTAAATCAGTTTTGATCAGGATTGATTGTTTCTAAGCAAAAAGTTTATCTTCCTTCCCAATGACGGAACGAAGTGATTCGTTTAAAATAAGGAAATCTATTGGATTATAAAATTACGTAGAGAGCATAAAATTTGAATAAACGGTACCTAATTTAATATTTTTAAAGCTACTTATGAGTATATCATAATGTCAAATAACACATTAAATAAAGGCAAAGATATCGCGTTGAACTCTTTTCGTTCCGATTTCTGTGTAACTAAATCTATTTAATCTCAACTAAATCAATTATATTTGAACTGGATTTTACAGTTATGTACTACATACATAACTAATTGATTTATATATATATATATATATATATATATATATATACCATTGGTAAATATACGAGTAGTTAATATCTTATTTTAATAAAATACACTTACTTTCTAAAATTAAATTAAAATGTTCAGAAACATTCGTGTTATAATGTGATATACCTAAATATAAAAGCAGTTTTTCCGAGAGTCAGATAAAGATCTTCATTATCGTTTGTAATACTTATAATAATTGCGAAAGTGTAACAATCGCGAGTCGTGCCAAAAATTCATGTATTTGGTCATTTTGCAGCAAAAATGATTTCACCGAGTTCTCATTCATTCTCTAGACACAGTTACACTGCACTACTTTAGATGCGCGTGCGACCTATTGTCACAAGTACAAAGTTACCTATTTTCTGTTTATGGAAAAGTGAACCTAATTTTAATGGAATGTGAACGACGTGACCGTCTCTGGTGATGTTTGTATAGGTTTATTTTTATTGAATTATTCTGCAAACCTATAAAGACTTTACTGCCACACAATAGGGTAGATTATGGCTTAAATATTTCTTAGTCGCACGAGTTGAACGGTCAATAGTTTATCGGTTATAAATACGCGAATAAGTGACGCGGTCACTGTGTTCTGCAATCATTTTTAAAAGTCTTTCGAGACGGTTATATTTTTTTCTCATTAATTAACACGAGAATGGTGTTTTTGTTATCAAGCTTTTCCAATAATTTGAAACAGGTCACGAAATTTTTGATAGAAAACAACGTTTTGATGTTTTACAAATTTAAGCGATTTCTAAAAAGTCCTCATGCGACGACACTGTAAATGTTTGTTATGCAGCGCAGACATGTACCATCGAATTGGAGGAGAGCAATGTTTTCCTCACTTTCTGCATAAATTTGACTGACTACAGAATACACGCTTACAATTAAAGTTAGTTATAGGCTCAGATATATATATATCTTTCTCATCGGTAATGTATAGAATTTTTTTTCTCTATACTTTTAAGGTTTAGTAATTTTATAACAGCATATTTAAGCTCAGAATCAGGATCCTATAAAATTATATAGTTGTCCATTGCATATTTTCCTCTCCTGTTAAATAATGACCTTGTTTACCGTTAGTATACAGAAAGCCAAAAATAAAGGTCAAAATGAGCGAAGCATCTGGCTATTGTTTCGGGACAAGTAATTATAAATACAGTGTAACAATAGGAATCAACATTCAAGGCTTCATAAAAATTGAATAATAAAAAGCCTTCTATTAATCATTCGTTATTGTCGCCCAACTTTGATTTCAAAGTAGAAGTAGCCACGCATATTAATTAACCAAATTTTTTGACCAAATTTTGTTTGTATGTCTTCGTCCTCAATGGCCTTATTGAACTGTTGAACAAGTAAAATACTTATTGTGGCTAAATTAAGTGATTATGATGTTTTTGCACTTACACATGAGAGCTTATACTATTTTACCATGTAACAGTGTAAACGTGTTATTAAAAAAATATTCGAAAAAGCAATTAGATCTAACATTCCAATAGTGACTCGTTTATTTACTTATTATTAAGTAAATTAACGGGTCATTAGAATATATAATTAGTAAATAAACAGTTAAAATAAGAAGTGTGACGTCATCATTTTTTTAATGGACCAAGGTTTTAAGATATCCTTAATGTCATAAATTCTTAAATTGAAATATTATAGAATAAGCGATGGCTTTGTATTCGGAGAGACCTTGAAATTCCAATGCTACCTCTACGATGTTGCAAAATCATAAGTCATTTTGTTGTAATAAAATTTTACTATTTCATAGTCAATTACTGTAGAATACAGAAAAAAATATTCTAACATAATCTAAATCTAATACAGTAAATATATAATATTCAAATGTATCGAATTAAGATTAAGAATTACGAAGATCCAAAGGTAGTATATGTCGGATATAAAACAAATTTCATATAACGTATACTTTTAGGTAAAACACTTTTTAATTTTGAAATTGTTATTTTTATTCATATTTTACAGCAATCATGGTTACTGGTTGCCTGTATATTAATAATTGTTGTAATGTATACAGTGTATGCCTAGTGGCTTAGCGCGCGACTCAAACCCTTGGTCGTGTCTTCGAGTCACGAGTCTAAAATCGGCGTCGAAGCAATTTAGGCTTGCGTTGTTATTTTTAATAATTTCTTGAAATAAAATTTTATAAAATGCAATTATCCAGTACTGAAAATTACACTCGTTTCGCGTTTTTGAATGCTTGGTTGATATTTATTGTGAAGTAGACCAAACATATTTTTGATGATAAGGGAACGAAATTGGACGTAGTGGGTAGTGAAACCCGCATATTGGATTGTGAATCTCTATGATTATTAAAGAAGAAAGTCAAATTGGTAAAAGGGGGCCAGCAAATGTTTTAAGGGCTTGTAACAGTGAAATTGACATCAAAGTGTCAATTACGCTCGTGCTATAAAGTAAATGAGCGTAACGTGTATCACTTTTTAAATTGTAGTTTGCATGTTACGAATCGATTTGACAATTGACCTCCGTTGTAAAAACGTGAAATTTTTCCTTATATGTTCCAAATATACCTAACCTCAATTATATTTTCCAAGTTTTGTTTAGATATATTCAAGATTTGTATAAATTTGAAAGATAAATGCAATTATGAAATAGCCGATATTTTTTCATTCATTTCGCTATTCATGGCAAACAAAAAACGCACAATGTTTTTGATTGCTCATGTGTATGTAAAGGTAGTCTATATACTACATATGATTGAAGATGAATATTATACGGAAATATTAATCCGGTAAAACATTACAATTTCGAAAAAAACAAAATGGTAGTATCACTGTAAATAATGTCCAATGAAATAATTTTATGTATAAGAGCTTACATTCGTCAAAATACTATTATATCTACGACATTATATATGTAGGTACCAAGTACCTTGTTTGATAAATGTACCCGATGTCGTAACATGCAGAGAATTTAAATGAGACTCGTTCGAAAGCCAGGATGTCCGATCGTTGCGGATACACTTTTAAAACCAGATATTTTAATACGAATCACAAGAGTTGCTGGCACCGCAAATATTTTGCAATACTCGGTGAATGAGTCGTAGGAATTGATTAATTCTGCATTATTTAATTATTCAATTACTACGAATCCTATACATTCAATGGTATATGTATGGTTCTTTATTTAAACTGAGTAAATGTTAAAAATATTGTTTTCCAATTCAATAAAGTTATTTGATTAAGGGAATCATTAATCACGTAATATTTTTTATGTCTCAATAACAACACGATGTAATACAATGGTTTAGTAATTTTCTCGGTACCCATTCACTGATTATACAATTTCACAGCGGCTCATGACGAAGGTAACCGTGAAATCTACAATTATTATGCACAAAAATACAAAAACCTTATTAAATATATATAATATTAATAAAGCCTACATTCTAGCAACTCTGATTGAAGCATACATCACCTAAGGCATGAAGTATCATCACTTTCAGCACCAATCGTATAAGATTCTGTAGATTGACTGTATAAATTACATATTTAATCTGTCAATTTTCAATCTTAACAAATAAGATGCCTATTTTGCAATAATCGGTCCATTTTCAGTTTTACCTTATTATGATATTTTCATCACAGCGTAAACACAATTTGACTGAAAGTGACGAAACAGTATTAAAAGTTAAAAAGGTGATATTCTTACGATTTTAATAATGCTCTATTAATTATATTTTGTTTACCGCAAAAATTCTATAGGTGCAATTATACCATAAAACTGTTTTGTCAAACAATTTATTACACACTATAACGTATGCAATGTTGCTTAGATCTTTAATAGGCATAATTATTTTAATTTAATTGTTAATTCAAATTAAGTAACAGTTTACATAATTTCTTTAAATTTATTGCATGGGCCGTCTGTAACGGTATATTGAGTCTACCATCTCGCTATCTATATTTCGGTAATTTGGGTTTAAAAATTTTTTTCGTGATAAAATCACAATTTATTTCGGAGAAAAGTTCTTCCACGTTTGTGTGGGTTAGTGCATCTATTGTGAATAATATTGAAGCATACATTGATTTTGCGTTTTAATTTTTGTTTAATTACCGTTAATACATTATATTTATATACATTTTGTGCGTGTTCATTGTCCACACATTGTATCAAATCAACGATTATAAAACAAACTATCTTAAAAAGACAAACAGAATATTGATTCTAAAGAAATCCTATATAACAATAGAAAACGATGTTACAATAGATATCATATTTCTATATTTGTAATAAAATGAAAGCGGCTGCCATTTGTTCTTATTTCTATTTTATACAGAACTTAGACTACTATCTATAGTAGTTAATAAAATTAACACATCTTTCGTAACTTCTTTGCGATGACAATTAACTTTCACAGGACCTTACTGTATTCATGATTTCTATATATAAGCAGAACAAAACAGAATTTCATACATTTCAAACCTGAATCTTTAATACATAATAAAATAAACAAAAAAATTGTTTGTTTAAAAATACCATTTTACATTATCCTTTTACTACCTCTTTTCTTCATGTCCAAGGCAGTAAATAGCGTTTAGGCGATTGAAATATATTAAATGAGCATACATTTCTTTTATTTTTAATTTGATTTACATAGCCAATTTTTTATAAACCCAATATCCTCTAAATACCTTTAAAAAATTGGAGGACTTCGCGATCTATTTAGTTTTGCGGCATTAAATAATCCGTCCAGTGCTGGATCAGTCATCAGTCGGTTATTTTTTGAAAATGAACGTTAATAGGTGTAAATAGGGTGGTGTTTTGAAGAGAGCGTTTAAGAATTTTCTTCACGGTACCTGAGCGCATATTATGTCGACAAGTTGTGCCAGCATGCGTGGTTGCGCAACTATCTCTTAGTATGTTACGTTATCAACATAGATTATAAGCATATGAATCAATACTTTTCGTAATCGTAAATTGAAAAATCGTGAAAGAAATGCAAAAAAAATTACATAGTGTAGATTTATATCATTAAAAATATAACTGTCAAAAGATTTACAATCTGCACGTTTCAATGGTTTTATGTTCCTCGTTGCTCAAAAGTGTAGTGTAATTAAAAGGGCAAACAAACAAATAATAAATAAATTTTGTACTTTATTTAATAACAATTATTTTAAATATTTTTAACATAAGTAACCAATAAAAGTTCGCGCTCATCCACAGTGAAAACTTATAAATTTTTCGTCACTGTGTTCTGTCTATTCCTTGAGCCTACAAGCGGCCAACACCCTAGAATTAACATCGGAATGGTCGTGAGAAATGGCTTATCTTAAACCCGATGCCTGTAGATTGCATTATTTATCGGCTATCTTGTAATATGTGATAAATATGCAAAAATCTCATTTGCATGCATAGACCGGTCACATATTTAATATGCAAGCTCACCATAAACGTACGACTTCGTTGCATTTTTACATGCGCGATTAATGAAATGTACTGCCTTTATTGGGATACGCAAACATAGACTTTAGTACTTTGTGAAAAGGTTTATTAGATTGGCGACTAAGCAAGACTAAATGAGGTCGTTTGTGGCATGAGGACACGCCTATTGGAATGCCAGTTACGAACTCATGCTCCTAATACTAGCCTATGGTTTCCGTTAGATATTTGGACCTCTAACCCAGCACAATCAATTATAAATTCTTAATTTATTTATCTTGGATTATCCACAATAACATGATTTCTCATCATCGATATTACAATGTGTTTTATCTAATCCAACGGCAACAAATATTATTTTTTTTCGTTAAATTGCACTATTTTGAAGTAACTTATAAACATACACAGTTTATGTTTTTTATGTACGACTGACCTCAATTCTTGATTCCTATGTTTCGATGTTATATAAATATTGTCTATAAATCAATACCAACGTGATTTAATCGTAAAAGTAAAGTCAAACAAGGTAAGAATTAAGAGTCTTTTTTATATAACAATTTTCAGCTTAATATAGCCAGTTAAATTATTGAATGTCAGACGGTCAGTGATCTCGGTTTTGGCGGGAGAAACTTGACGGGTCACTTTTGGTGTGTTTTACTTTCTCAGTTGAAATCAATATCTTGAATGAAAAATCAATAAAAAGTTTTCAAATATGTAGGTTCTATTTGATAAAGGAAATATATTTTGCATAGTAAAACATTGTGATGAAAAAACTATTAAAAAATAAAAAGCTACATGAATTTATTTATATTTTTTTAATGTTATATAAAAAAATTATCCCGCAGGTTCTATCTGAAGCTGACACTGTACTGTACGTATCCTATTTGTAACGTATACGCTGCTCTCCTGTTAAACAAGTTCAGTCGATTGTTGTAACTTGTATTATGTACTTTTATCTAACAAATCATAGTATCCAGAGGTTTAAAATTAAACTGAAATAATAACAGTTTTGGTCTGAACTACTTATCTGCTTGACGCATTCACATCTTTTTGGCTGTAATCAGCTTTCTATTTCTGGATGACCTTTATATTAATAAGAACTTTTACTTACCAACGACATAAATATCATATTTTATAGAAATTAAAACATACATTACATTAATACTTTTTGTAACACGATCACTGGATAGGGAGATTAAAAACAAAAAATCCTCTGTAAAAATTGCATCGTGAAAAAGTAGTTTGACAGATCTTGAAACCAGTTTGATTTTGGTCTCTGTTTTGAAATACCTACATACAGCTGTGCCTGTAAAAGCAATAACCTTGAAGGAGCGCAGTGTCGCACTCAGAAGCGACGTCATCAAGTTGTATTTGATATTTTACTGATGTAATCCGATAATAAATATAAATTATGAATTTACAACATCCGATTGTGTCTTCTTTTTTAATTGATTTATACTTACCATAATTGATTTATACTTAGTATAGCATGGGCAGCATCTTCAAATCAATTAAGATATAATGAAGTAATACATAGTTACGATTATAAAGACCATGTTTTTGTTTGGTCTGGTATTAAGATTTTCTATATCTTATTACAACTATTTATTAATAGATTTTGTTTATTAAGATTTACATGTGAGTATTCTTATTTTTGTATTATAAATAATTATTAACTATGATAACTGCTGAAATCTCCTTGAATTATAATTCAGGGTTAACGGCTTGTCATATTTCCTACCGTTTAGAATTGGTACGAGCAATTAAATATTTTGGTTGACAACTGCTAAAATCTATAATTCATTGGTATGCAATATTTTTTTTTAATTTTTATTTTTTAAATTTGTTTATTAATTATTTCTAATCACTTAAAATATAATTCATATTACATTATATAAGAATAACACCTTAAAATCAACATATTTATTAAATTCCTATTTAGATATTTATTACCTTATAATGCATTTTAGAAAATATTTTTATCAGATATATAAATATTAACGTTAAATACCGCGTATGGCATAATAGAAAGTGATGGTTCGAACAAAATAAGCGTCCAATATAAATACTTCGCATGTGTGCTCACAGATTTCGCTAGGTAAATAGAAACGTTAGATTTTATCTCCAATAGCCCGTCTTATAATATTTACATACTTTGTCCTAACAGCGATGGTCATCAACGTAGGTTTTGTCAAATATTAGTTTCCTAACTTATAAGTAATGTCTCTTTGGGTACCGATTAAGAAGTTCCCTAAACAATTTATTCGAAAATCGATTTTAAATTTCTTAAATATATTTCCTATGTTATTACTAGAGCCACATTATTAAATACCTCGCGTTTGTATTATTATTTCTCTGACCCTTATTTTTAGAGAGCTTGATTAATTTTACTGCAAAAGGTACATTATATCTCAAAGGTGGGCGGAAGTTATGAAATGTCACAACAAAACAACGACGTGGGAATTGTAGTAACTGTGCTAAATTTTATCAAATAAGAAGTATCTTTTACTTAGCTATTTCACCCAGATATTACATCTTGCAAAATCCAAAGTAGTAATAAGAGCAAAGTAGTAATTTACTTATAAGTTTCTATAATTCCAAAGATCTTGGAAATGTCTAGGTTTCTTTCTAGTTCTGTAATGTCACATTGTTTGATGTTAAATTATTAAAGGCGTTATTTAGCCTCTTTTTAGGCTCTTGAGACAGCTATACAGGTATTTCCTGTCCCAGAAAACTTTGTGCAATGTGCATACTATATGCGTCGAGGTCAATCTATTTTAAATTAATAAATATAATAGTCGTTTGTTAAACTACAAATACGATTTTAATCAATTACAAAGAATATTTAAAAAACTTTAAAACAAATTCTATCCTTCACGTGGTGTATGACTACATTTTTTAATTGAATGTTTGACATTAAATACATATAACGTATACTAATATTTAACGTATGTAATATTTTGTTTAAAATCGTGATAAACCAAAAAAATGACCTTTCGTTTCAATCGAGGGGCGTAACTTTGACTTGTAAAAGATGACGTGAGTCGAATATGAATGTATCGTAATTTAACGATATCCTATATTTTTTATATACATGCGGAAGTTATAAAGTATAGTTATGGACGTATAATAATAATAATAATTAAATATTAATGTTGTTATTAAAAATATGCAAAACAAAAAATATTTATTCAGATGAAAGTAAATAAAACAACGTCGTTATTAATAACTATATGAATAAGATACAAGTGATTATTACAAAAAGTTATTCTTAATATAATGTTTTCGAGAGAATTCTGAGGGCCTAAGCTATATTGTCTAAAGAAATAAGAATATGGTTTAGTATGTATTAGAAACCCGGTGAAACACGGTCCCAGCCTCGAAGTACTCAATGTATTTGGTAGTTTGTAGTTTGTAGTTGGTATTCAGAGACTCTGCTGCGTATACCAAGTCCTATATCCGTAACAATTCAGCCTAAGATCTGAAAGTAATGGTTACTCGTTTAGTTTATAATCAAGTGTGTCCAATCAAGTTTTGTTCTTATGACACTTATGGCAATTCAGCTTTCCTTCTAAACCAGCCTTGCTTCTTTATTGCACAACATATTTTTTTCACACAAGCATTTGATACGAATTTCTAAATACCACTATTTTGAACGTGAGATTCAGTGAGAAAATCGGGCAATTAACAATTTGACGCAGTATTTCCTACATGTTATATAACAGCTTAATACGTAACATTCAGTCATAGATAAAAGATGAATTGTCTAAGTTTTAACTGTATTCATATGTTCATTAGAATATTTAAATTAAAATGTAAGTAAGGCGTCACACCTGCCTTGCTTAAATCGATAATTAATTACATAAATCTAAAGAAATGTTGTAGCATTTCAATATCTAATTGTTTTTGATTTGATTTTTCTATTGATATCTAATTTAACAAGTGGTAAATGGGTACAAAGTTTATAATTTTGTGTACGTTACTTACATCTGCTCAAAATAAATATAAAAGAAGTACATTATTAAAGTGACAAGAGCAAAACATTTGATAGATAACGTACGTAATATTAATTTAATATATTAAAACTCACTTTAAATTATATATCATTTGCATTGATAAATCATTGCGCTCAAAATTAAAACTTCTTCAACAAGGCTGATCGGTCAGAACATACAAGAATTGATTAACAACTTTTCCTTGGCGTTCACACTTTCTTTTATTTCAACACGTCTTATTGACTTTTGAGATGTACATGATATAAAATGTTCTGTAATTTATGTAAATTAGGAAGTTATTTAACACATTTAAACTTTTATCTATACTTCTATACCAATAACATAAGAGAAGAGATTTGTTTCTTTTACTTTCGCCATATGCACATGATGTAGCAGAATGCTATCGATACTACAACTAAAAGGAGCGCAGTTAAATAAACCGATGTCAAGTTTTGCCTTGCAACATCCTCCATGTTGAGGATGAAGACGAAGAAGCTAAGGCTTGACATCGGTGAAGCCTTCGCGAACAGCTAGTTTGTAGTTAGATGGTAATTTACCGCCTCCGTTTGCTTAATCTTCGTTTACCATAAAAGTTAGTAAGTGCAATAGATAAAAATCTCCGCCCTTATGCTGCACTGGAATGTTGCAAGTACCGTAGCCGTTGTCGCTTTAATTTCAACCTTTTCATTACACGCATATCTAATCTCTTAAGTTCTGATTCTTTAATTTATATCAACAATTTTAACAGAAAATTACACTTAATATTTGTGTTTCGTGTGTGGTATCGCTATTCACTGTATTAACAGATGTCGATCAAAAATGTTATGAAAACAATTAATTAACATATAAGTAATGAAACCCTCTTTTAATTGAAATGATATCGAATCACGAATCGTATACAGTGTTGTGCAAGTACTGCAATACCTTCCTTAATATAGCCTCGCCTATCGCAGGATTCACGGCCCACTTCTGAAATGGTATTGCAACGTAACGTCCAATATCGATATGCAGGAATGCGTTTTGGAAATCGTTTTTAAATTAACATATTCTAGTCATACTATATCGATTTTGGTCTTGTGAATTAGTTGCTTGTTCGAATAATTGTAGTGAATTTTGTAATAGCACTAGTAATTAAGGTTAGATATTTTCTTTAAGTGTTAGAAAAGAACTGCTTTGTATGCTAAGCAGTTCTTCTTTCGTACGGTATTAAAATTACAAATAAATGAAATTACCAGGTTATAATAATTATTATTAGTGAAATTTTTTTTAAAAAATATATTTAATTTATTGAATAAAAAAATAATGATATTAAATTTACATATCTCAAACGTTTATAGATTTTCGTATATCAATTTCAGGTGGAGACAGGTCGTGAAGAATTGAAAAAAGAGCGAGAGATCATGCAGTTGGTGGCTGGGTTACAGTTAAACTCGGATGAGATCGAACGACGTGAAATACCACCACATATGATGAGAGGACGACATGCGCCAAGGTAATGAAACAAATTTTTTTTAAACCGCATAGTTTTAAATTTTGCCTGATATAATCAAGTGTACAGTTGGAACGACATCTTGTTCAGTTGAAGGACTTTTCCTTCTTCATTTATCAGATTAATAATGAAGTATAATGTTAAGAAACACTCACGTGTAACCCTTGAGATAATATGACGTTCATCGAAAATTGCTTAACAGGCGCGTAATGCTGACAGACTTTTAGGTTTTCGAAATAATTAATTAAAATAATTATTTTTAATAATTTACGATCATTGTGATAGAAGGTATTAAATAACATTAGACTTTTTATGGATATATGGAAGGAGTGTTAGATGATTCACATACAAACATTGAAGTTAAAGCTTGCCTCTGTTCCGAATCATTGTCACGTATGGTACCGCGGTGGTAATTTTTATTTTTATTTTCAGATAACATCGTGCCAACGTCATCGGCAGTGCCATCAAGAAATTGTTTCGCTCCGACGAACAGGCGAACGTTTGTTCGACTACATAAACGAATATGTACCCAATTTTGATGTTATATACAGTATATCAACTAAAATATTAGTCACGCGAGCTTATCAATAAGTCATCGATTTTATATTTATCAGTCATGGATCTATGGTATCATACGCTTTTACGCTATAAATGAGAAAGGATTTTTCATACGTCTGTTATTTTTCAGATTTGTATCTTAGTAATTTCTTAGGATACATATCTTAATGTTGTTTGTACACTTGATTCGTATTATATAAATATATGCTCATGCTACAGGATACGACTTAAATTCTTATAAATTGTTATATACCAAAACTATTTCAATGGAATTAATACAGATAAATTTTAGGTATCAGAACAATATAGAAGATTGAAGTCGAAATTTATGATTGTGACCAGCATAATATTATAAATAATAAAAGCAACTTATATTAAAATTATATTTCTCCATCATTTGGGTTTAATATTTTAAATAAACAAATATTTAAATATTTAAAAAAGGTTAATATAGTACGTATAGAATTGTAGGGTAAAATCGTTTATTCTTATGTTGGTATTTAGAAAGTGCCAAACGGTACTTCGCATTGCGAGAAACCCTTTGTGTTATCGTTATGACTCATAAACCTATTGATTGCTAAGTAAACACCATTGTTCACGTAAATCTACAATTTAAGAACACCGTTAATATTAGGAGGTATTTTATGAATAATAATCACCTAAAAATAAAGATACATAAAGGACTTTTAACTTTTTATGGTTATTATGAAAAGTCCTAACCTCAATCGTAAAGCTGATGTTTTGTTGTTGTCACAGTAGTTAAGATTAGAACGAATTCTTATTAATTAAACGATTTTCTTAAATACCTTGAAGTACTGTTGCCTCTGTCAAATATAATTTACGCTATGATGGTCCAAATGATTGTTTTAATACGGTTAATTTAAGGTATACATAGTCTGAAAAGGCAAATCCTAAATAACGCCGTTATTATTTTATGTACACCAACTAGCTTCTGATAAGAAATGTGACTCGGTGAGCTCGGAACTCCATAGTAAAATATTTACAACCAAAGATGTCTCATCTAATTTCACCTAGATTTCACATTTAAACTAAACAAGGTCAATTGAATTAAAGAGAATTTGGGCTAGGATAAAAATATTTTGCGACAGGCTCGAGCGTCCACTGAATTTTAATATGGTCACGAGATTAAACTTATACAGTTTTCTATTACGACGAGTTTTGCCTGTCGAAAATAAGTTTTGCGCAATTAACCAGGATTCGAGTAAATTACTCCAATAATATATTACTCCCTCGATCTTGTCACGCTCGTTCAACAATGTATTAGTATTAATAATATTGTAAGTTGTACCTTATATTTAGTGTATAACTTATAACCTCATTTAAATAGAATGCGAAACTGTACATAAACGTTTGTACAAAAATATAATAAGAATATGTAACTTTAATGATATTTAGATTTGCATTTGTTGTATCCGTTACAAGATGTTAATTATGTCGTAATTATGTAAGTATATGAATTCTGGTGGCATGTAAATAATGCGAATATGTAGGCTATGAGTGCCATTAAATTGATTTTTTTCATACATCGAATAAAAATTATGTCTTTTAGGTATAAGGTGAGGTATGTACAGAAATTAAGAGTAAGATCTTGTTTATTTTAGATAATGGTGTATTAAATGTATGTTAATTTCAAAATTTAAAATATAATATTAATTTTAATAATTGAGACTTTTTTCTACCACCAGGTTTTTTAAAGTTAATAGTTTTCTTCCTCATGCGCCATAGCATATAATATGCTACATTAGCAACTTAATGAATAATATAAAATAATATTAAAAAATAGGATATATTGAATATAAAAGTGAATATATTGGGGCTGGAACGGAGGAAGTATTTCATACAGACAGGGATATCTTAGCCGCCCGAAAGTTCTGTTCAAAAATTCTTATAATTAAGAGTATCTGAAAGAATCATCCAAATCGATTCATAAGGGATGAAGTTATTCAAACATACGGTCGATACCGCCTTTTCGTAATCCACAAGAGTGGTATATTGTGTAAAGTAAGGGTTCATCACATAGATCTCGTGTCAAGTAAAAATTAATATATAGGTAGTATAAGGTAGGTTCTAACTACCTTAGGAATAAGCAAATTTATTTAAATAATTATATTATAAAAATTATTACACATGCAAAACGAGATAAGATTTTTTTAAAGGGTAACCCACAGAACCCACGAAAAAAATAAAAACGTTTCTTAGTTTCGATTTTCCCTTAATTTTATAATATACTCATAGTGAGCGGAAATTAAAAAACAAAGTTTACTATCTATTCATTTTATTTTTTAAATAGTATAATTTTATAAAAAAGTGCCCTCTGTGCGAATTAGTATTCATAATTAAATTAGAAATAATTCAACATAGATGTGAAGAAAAGTTGCGTGCAAATTATTCTAGGTGGCGTTATTATCAATAAGCGTACAAAAAAAATCTTGCAATCTAGTATGTTATTCATTAACTCTAACCCATTGGATATGACCAGACGAAGAAGCTATAAAGCATTTTATTATAATAGAAAAATAAATTAAATTAATTTTATTTATTAAGTTATTTTATTTTAAGTTATTTAATAACTTATTGTTAACCTGACTTTTTCATTGATTTGAAAATAATCACAAGATGGTGCTTCTTTTACTATAGTAGGCGACTACCGCAATTACCATGCCGCGTTTTAACACCTCTCTAAACTTTAGGCTCGGCAACTCCGCATCGGGCGACGAAGAAACAATGCAAAATTAAAATAAATATATAAAACAACTAGCTGATCCAGCAAACGTTTTGCCATAAATGTGATTTCTAGTAATATTTTTTTCAGTTCAAGAAAAATAATTATCAGCTTTAAGTGTGCGGGGATGTATTTATAATCGAAAGCGTTATAAATAATAAAAGTATTTAGATTAATAAATACATTTTTATATGGCTGGTTTGTCGGTTTACCATAGCAGTGCCATCTATTGATTACTTACTCAATCCAGTCGAACAGTATCGACATCTGTTAGATTCTTTTGGAGTTAACAGATAATTGTGACGGTCAATTAAAGATCTAAGCTATCCTATCTCTTAAGTTGGACCAGACTGCTCACGGTGTGCCAATTTAATTTAAAATCGGTTAAGTAGTTCAGGAGTCCATCGCGGACAAGCGACGTGGCAGGAGATTTATATATATATTAAGATAAAGAAGATATTTGATATTAACAATATTAGGTTGTAACATTATTATTATTGAATCGGATATGATTTTGCCTGTGCTGCTAGTTGTACCTGGGCATTAATTTTCTGACATGTATAATTTCTTGCTTGCCTGATGAAATTATTATGTAAGATAACTTTAAACATTTCGTTCCCTGGTTGAAATCGTTCATAAAACACCTAGTGATAAGCGAATCCATAGTATAGTCCAGATACGTTAGATTATAATTAGAAATTTAATGAGCATTAGTCTTAATCGCCGTTGGTCATTGAAGCGATAAGTATACGAGAGTGTAATTAAGAACCGGATAACTACACAATATCACACTGATACAAGCTGAGCCTGCGGGTTGGTAAATAAACCAACTTACATTTGCTGTTTAGTTTGTAGTAGGCGCATCAAGTGATATAAAACAAATGAAATTAATTATAATAAAAAAAAAACAATAAATCGAAACTAATTAAAATGACAAATTAAAAAAAAAACAATTTTTAATTGTATCTTATTTTCAATAAATAAATATCAATAAATTTTGAGATTTTCTTTTCTTTCATGAATTTTTTTTTCTACAAAAAAACTACATAACCTGTTTGGAGTCAAGGAGTCTATTGTGAAATAACTCCAGTAAATTAAATGTTACATTACTCAGAGACGGACAAGATTGTGATGTGTTGAAATAATATAGTGAAACTTATCATAATTTTTATTTATGTAAAGTGTAGGAAGTAAAATGTTGCGTATAAGAATATACAAGAAAATCAAACCTCTTTTTTTACACATACACCAAATCAAACAACACTACCTCCGACGTGCATATATTTACATTGGCACCGAAATTTCCGTTGTTCTGTAGTAAACTCTGGGTCCTAACAGAGGACAGGTTGTGTAAAATGGTGGATTCCGATTAATGTATGTATATTTATTAGAAGTTCGTGCCTCAATTTAATTCGTAATATGATTGTTATAATGCTTTTTTAATTACGGAAACTGCTATATGACCATATCCGATGCAACCACAATAGATTGTAGACGAATAACTAAATACAGTACATTATGTCGGGGTTATAGACGCCAATCCTTTTATAATTTTTTCTCCAATACGCTTTTCTTTCATACCTATAATTCGATCAGTCAAGTTCGATCGACGATGCCCAAGCATAGTTCTGCCGAAAACCCATCCATTAAGTCTCTGATTAATATCAAATACATATATAATAATATCAAAGTAGTCGTTTTATTGTTAATGGTCAAACAGAACGGAGGATTTTTGTGTAAGTTGAGTGTATGCTCAAAGTCTTAATTTGTCATAAAGAAACGAGGCGCTTTTCGTGTTCCGTAACACATCGACTATGTGTGTTTCTTAACTGACATTTTATCTGTTTAACATGGAGAAGTCTTTTTGGTCATCTAAAACCATGGACTGGATATCCCCACTTGTATGAAGAAATATATGATTGATAATATATGTAAAAAAATAATAACTATTGATATTAAATGTTTCAGTCGTGAAAGTATATATAATTATTTACTGAAATACCTACACCATTAAGTAAGTTAGTGTATTAAAGAGCGGAGAGTTTATTGCCAGCCTCTTCCGCTCTACGCTCATGATTCGTGAGCTGGTAAATAAGTCATTTAAATGTAGATTTAGGAACAGAATTAGTAAGTAATTTTTACAACGTCATATATAATTTGACTTTGACTTTGAATGAAAAAAAGTGTAGTCTATTTAAATTGTGACAATGTATGCTTTGCTTAGTCAATTTAGATGAATTTTAGCATAATCGGTTCGAACCGGAGTGTGACAGATTAGTTAGCCAGTAGTAGACACACTGTTACTAACTATTAGTGATAATGTCGTTGTACGAAAGAATTAATTATTTATAAATATATTTATTTATATATAAATAAATTTTAAATTATATTTTCACTTTCTCAAATAAAACTCGCTAGGAGTGGCTAAACATAGTCAAACTTTCACAGTAAAATATTCATGATATCACTGTAACACTATTACAGAATATGAGTTAATAACTCTATAAAACGTATTTTTTTAAATTCTTTTATCATACAAATTAAAAGCTTTTCCTGCTTTTGGAAGGCAATTAGTATTTTAAGTTTTAGTTTATATCTAATGAAATATTTGATGTCATTACATGGTACAAACTAATGTTACAAATTCACGAGTAAAAAACAGCAAGCTGAAGTTAAATACCAACTAGTGGTAATTATTATTATTTATCTGTATCGTAATTATTAAATCGAACATTGATCGAAGCGGTCTGTTGAGTTGAGTATAGCACCGTTGCATTTGTGGAGAATGTTCTAAGCTTCAAGTAGTTGACCATCGTCCGGCAATCACAAAGCACGCATCACATATACGACCTCCGAGTGTGGCTGGCATCCGAGGAATTTGTAGTTTATGAAAAAGTAAAGGTCTATGAACAGATCCAGCGCAAATTGTTTTCCATTTTCAAATTGTGAAGTGTTTTCTCTGTGAGTGCGTAATTTGCGTTTTATTTTGTTTAAAATACCCGGATTAATGTAATCGAGTTTGGATTATACGTAAACTGCTTAAAATGGTAAGTCGCTTTGCTTAAATAATTTTACCTAAACAGTCTCAGAGTGTAGTTTCGGTAATCTTTTTTTGTTTTTATGTTATTCATTTCAAAATAATTTTCAAAATATATTATTACTAAAAATGTAACAGAAGACGAACGCTTCTTTTGCTAAACTGTGAGGACGTAACTGTGTACTGAAATAATAAATATAACAAAGCGTGAAAAAATTTGTTTTCTAAAATTCATTAAGACAACTGACACGCTACTAACATGTATCTCAAAACATGACGATGAAATAAATATATAACAATTCATGAGATGCATTTTTAGATTGTCAATTTACACCGCACGTTTTGATGACACTCTTGATTCTATATGAATACAATGGCAAGCATTCATGTTTGTACATGATTGCATATTTAATGCATTGTAAAAATTACATGATACACATTTTTGAGGTAAGTGTACTTATAAGTACAACGCAATTAATACACTGATAATAGCGAAATGCATTTTTACGTTACATTAACGTTTTGTTTTCCGATTGCTTAACGCAGTTCTATTGAGCGAACAATGAATAATATTTTTATATAACTCTAATTGGTATATAATTTAAAACTATTAGACAAACACACACAACAAGATTTTGATTAAATCTAGAGAAAAGTAATAAAGAAATTTTGTCATTTGTTTCTTTCTTATATGCCGTTTATAACTGACACGATTACGACAAAGAAACACTCGTTTGAAGGGGATTTTTAATAACACATATAAAATGTGCATACTAACTATATACAATTCAAAATTTTGTTTTACTTTCCACAAACTGCGTGTTTGTCTGCATCCTATGTGATGTCATTATCTGCTGGAATGTCACATAAAGTTTACCTAAAAGCTACATTGCTGCACTATTTGATACATTCAAATAGGTACCAATGATCATCTCCAGCATCAGTTGAAAATGCGATGTGTATACAAGATATTTTAGTTATTAATGTAAATAAGTTTAATCAATATTTTGCCTATTGGAGAATCAAGCAGTTTATTTAAACAACTGTAAACCACGTGTTAAGTTGTAGTACAGTATAATCCTGTTTTACATTTACATAACAAACTCTTTCTAAAGGAAATTTCAAAAATATTCTAAAGCTTTACTACTATTATTTAAAAAGTTGTCGTCAAACTTTTTAAAGTTGTGTAACCAGATTACCTAGGGGTTTTTCCATATTATGAAATTATATTGCTCCTGTTATCAGACTATAACATTATAAATTTCTACTAATTTAAATACGGACACGGACACACATTTCTGCGTTTGTATGAAAATTTCTAGCTTTCTATGTTTTCCTTAAACAAATTTGAATGTATGTGTGTATGAACGTTGTGTGGTGTGTGTGTACGATATAACCTTCACAGTACTTTTTCTCAGGAACGGTTAAAATAATTTGATTAGTCAATAATGAACGTATAATTTTTAAACATAATTTTGTATTCACAGATACAAGTGATGAGTAGACATTCACTAATGAGAATCTGTAACATACTTTCAGAATGACTTGTGCTTTATTAAAATCTCTTGACACCTGAAAGCGAGTCTCTCTAAAAGAAAAAGCAAGGTGCTTATTTTTATAAAATAAATAAATCGTAACAATATTTTTGTATCAGTATTATTCCGCATAAAGGACCTATCATTGGAAATAGACGAAGATTTGGTATGTGTCATTTGACGTTCATAAATGATTCATGTTATAATTTGATGCCTCGTTAACAAAGACCATAATCCTTCAATAACATTAATTATTAAGTAAGACGCGATCTCTACTGTTACGTTGGAAGTACGAAAGTAAGGAACCAGCCGTTGAGCTCATTAAAATTGCTAAGCAGCCATTGTCGAAACAAAAGCGAATGCATTTGAACACAGTTTTCACTTATTGTCCGTCACGTCTCGCTTTTGACTGGTCAAGGATTCAAGTTCATGACTAAGCACATATAAAATTATTATTGAGCATTGTCATGAAAATTCATATAAAATGATTTGACAGTTTAAGCTTTTAGAATATATGTTGTAGCGAAAGTAATGTCAAAGGTGAGATGATAGAATTGCAAACAATATTTTTTTTTGTTTTGATTAATTTTATTTGAAATTTGGTTCAAAATTGGCCCACTTTCGAATTTCAAATATTTCGGTCAGTATAAACTGTGTCACATTTAAATGAAAAAAATCAAATAAACATAATTTTTTACATCTTAAAGATGAAAGGTAGAAGAGTAACATGCGCGTTTGTCGTGAATTTGTTTATAGGGCGCATGTGATAAGTTCATGTACTTTTGTAGAAAATATTCCATGTTATCTAGTCCAACTTAATCAGCATAGTAACTAAAAAATTTAGAGGCGTTAATAGTAATAGAACGGTAATAAAAGCAGACAACCAATGACGACTAGAAGAAGTCCATGTAAGTTATACAGCTTCTTTACGTTCATGATCATTTTTGACTATTGCATTTGAATAATCATTTATATGGATACATACGAGTATAGATAGATGTTTGCTCTAATAAGCCAAGTATAATGATTGATCGTACGCATGGCCATGTTCAAACAACTTTCTATGGGAAATTGCATGAATCTCCTGAGAACACGCTTCGCTATGATTGCGCGTAATGGTATTTTAATTCTAGGAAATTAGTGGAAAAATAAATTTATGCTATACCGTTGAATACTCTTATTCTGGGCAGTTCTATCCTTATCACTTCAAAAATGGATACACGTGAAATTATATGAAACCTATTATCTTAGTTTTTAGTTATAGGTAATAATATAAACAGGGCTAGGCTTCTTGGTGTTTTTGAATAATAATTAAGTATACTACGTACGCCTTTAATACTATATTACTGTAAATTACTAATAGTTATATACATATCTAGAACGTTTGGAGTTTCTTTATCATAATACTATCGGGACATATTTTCACACACTGTCGGTTTAGTTATATCAGCACCACAGCCAAGAGATAACACAAATATGTTGCCCGTACCGGGATTGAACCCGGAACTCTCTGATCGGCAGTCGCCAAGGTTGCCAGGCCCAACTGGATAACTAAAGGAAATATTCTAACATTTTTGAAAGCGCTACTTCCAGCTTTAGCTAATAGAATCAGGTGTTACCTAGCGGAAGTCCAAAAAAATTTCAAAAAATAGTATACAATTCTATTAAACTAATTTATTACAAATATTCCGCGACTCTCAAACTCTCGCCGCACGTTGCGCCCCGACACCGCAGTATCCTCAGACTGTTGCCACGAAAAGGGTTTATTATTATATTATTGAAGATGTATGGTGAAGGAATGCGGTAAAACCATATTTAAAATAGTTTTTCTTGTTTATTGGTATTTAGATTTCTTCTATGCTTAGATAGATGCGATTGGCTGAGGATTCACTTAAACGGACAGTTAAAAGTTGTAATACATGGTATTTGCAGCGATAAACTATATTTAAATGTTATTACAGACCAATTTGTAACGAGTCACAGCGTAACACCGATTACTTAATGCAAGCTAACGTAATGTTTATATGCAAATGACATGAAAAACATAATCTTATATTTACAAAGCGCTTCCTGAAATATACAGGAACATCTATTATGAAGCTGTGATTTATTGTAATAATAAATTGACAGATTGTTTGACAGTCGGTTCGTTGTCATTTAAATGGGATATACAGTACGCTTTAGTAAATGTAAATTTATAACCTCAGTATTACTATTTAACTAACAGTTTTATAGTTGCATTGAGACAAAGTTATGGGTTATGTTTTAATTTTAAATATAAATATAAATGATTTGTACGAGCCAAATTTTTGTGTTTAAATCTAAGTGCAAATTCTAAAACAAACTATGTACTTCGATGTGGATGAAGTGAAGTCTTGTAACCAATTCATCATAAAAATTTTAAGTGTTTGCACAAAGTAAAGCCAGAATGATTAGCAGTTCTTTAGTACTCAAAACAGTTCCGTAGACTAGATCGTTCAGCGATTGTCACGCCTCCGAGTTTCCTTCTATAAATGCTTAAGTACAGTTGTTACATCGTAACCCCGCGTTATAATTACCTAACTGATTTTAAAAACCAAGTCATAGGCGGTGCTATATATCTGTTTAAGTAGTAGTATTGTTATAGAATATTAATTTTATTACAACTAAAAAAATATCTTAACAAAAACCCTTTGCCGCGTTTTCTTATCGTAAGTTATTAACATACACATTATGAAACAAGCTTGAAGGGATTAAAGTTTTATAATTATTAGTTTCCGTGTTTTTAATGTAATTTTTGTTCCCATTTCAAGGCATATTAAAGAAGCTGTAGGGGAAAATTCTCCGCTGTCAGTGCAAAGTCAGGCCAAAAGGCGCCCTAGAGTATCTATCAGTTTATTATACTATCACTTTCACTATATTTATACACAAATTTAATAGGCGTGATTAATAGTCAAGCTTTTACTGCAATTTGAAGATTAATAAATATATTTTATAATTTCATTTGCATAACCGACCGGTTCTGGCTATGGGGAAAATCTTTTATGCAATTTATTTTTATAAAACTATGTGCTTCAGATACCATCGAGGTAAAGTAGAATAGATGCTTTTTGTTGAAAAAAATACGAACTGAATTTTATAGAGGTGACAAAAAAATAAATTTAAATTTAAAATCTGTCAAAAAATAGCAATGGACTATAATTGGTGTAACGCAATATAATACGCAACTGATTTGTGTATCATAAATAAAATATTTAGTAATATATAATATATAGAAAACATAAATTTATTTGCTAGTAGCAATTACTGCTCCGAATAATACATATCATATATCTACGAGTAAATTATACGAGTACAATAATACAAAGATAATAGTGCAAAGATGGCGGATTTAAAAATATTATAGATATAAATAGATAGAAAGTTAATATAGAAAGACTCGATAGGAAAATTCTGACTACCATTAATTTATATTATGTTGCCGTATTAAAAACTCAAATAACATTAAATATCTAAGTGGATCAGGACAAGACGAATATAAGCTAAGTAAAAGCGAGTAAATGAGATATAATAAATTCTGCTGTTATCTCTAGGTAATGGTAGGTCATCGCGTATTAATGGGCTGAGCCTATGAGCCTATAAACCTAGATCTAGCCTGTGATTCATATAATAACGGATGCAAATAATAAGAATAATTCTTGTAACGTGCGTTTAGTAATACTTATTTCCTTCATATTGAGAAATGCTATTAAATTGTATAACCTTAATTTATTTCAAAATATGCGGAGATTATGGAAATATTAAGTAGGCTGTGAGTAATGAGGAAAGTGATACGTATAAAATATTGTTGACGTCCGCGACCTCCTAACTAAAAAAAAAGGTGTTGTCTTTTTTTCTCGATTAGGTAACGATTGTAATAGTTACAAATATCGAGTAAATGGGGTTCTCAAAATGCATCTATTGTAATTATAATAATTGTGGATATATCATTTTGTGGTAGAATTATTTCTTTCTTTATTATTTAGTTCAGGCAGAAGAGTAAATCAAAGGCATTGCGCGTGCGTGGTCTGTCCTCAGTGCGTCCCTCAGTGAAAGCGGGTGAGCAACGTCACGAGATGACGAGAAAACTCGTAAATATTAACATCTTGAAATGATTTGCTGTTAATTTTTAGAAAATGATACGAATCCACAGCATAATGTTAATATTTTAAAATTTTCATCATTATAAAAGACAGAATAGTCGATCAGTTTATCTTAAAATATTATGTACACTTTATAGTGTTCCGTGTTCAAATAGTGTGGTATATAAATACTTATGGCTATTTCTATAGATTCCACTTAATCAAATAGTTTAGATAGATCGGCAGTATATTTATTATTCATATTCTTTTCATTGTAAAACTTTAATTTGCCGCGATTTAAATAAATACCGTATCAAATAACGAGTACAAACAATGATATGAAACCAGTTACAATTAATCGTATAAGAAAACCAGAATTATCAAGATGCGTGAACGGTAAACGGGGAAATTTTAATGGTAAGATGACAGTGAAACTTCATAATAAATTCACGCTGCTTACAGTAACTGGGGTACTAACTGTAGCCTGCAGCAGGGCAGTAAGATACGGTCCAGGCACCGTTATCCACAATCTTTTGATTGAATCTAGGCGACGATATACCCGATTGTCTTATTGATGCGCGCAGACTCAATCATTGCCACGATTATTGAATTCCTTTCTCTCGATTTATTGTAAAAATATATTTAATAATACTATTCTATCAAAAATGTTCAATTAATTATGAAACTTAATAAATGACTGTTATTACTTTTTATAGAAGAAATGTATTGTACTATGTTAATGCCACCTGGAAACGATCATGAAAAAATATTCTGATTTAAAATCAATCCTTTTAGAAACAATAGGGTAATTATAATTTATATTTATAATTGAGATGAAGAGTTTTATAATTTTTTTCCAGAAATATAACACGAATACGAAGAGTTATATCGGAAAAAGGATGATAACAATTTTTTTTGGCTTTTGCTAACATGCAGTATTTTGTTCCAAACATAATTATCATCGTAAAGAAATTTATTTAAATAAATTGTCGTCTCATATAAATAAATTCATATAAAGGATATATATGTGTGTAATTGAACTTATCTATCAAAATGCTGAATTAATGTGTGGCTTCAATCGTAAATTTTTCGGCATACTCACTGTTGACACTTATGATAATTAACATAATTTATTACGAGCTAATGTGTTTACAATGTTTATAAAGAAATGCTAGAAAAACCATGCGAGCAAATTAAAAAAAATATATTATAATCTGTTTTAGTCATAATGGGACTGAAGTAATAAATCTTTTTGTATACCCAGTGGCCGGATAGGTAATATTTTTATGACTACCTATACTAACTGATATGTTCTGCTGTAGGTAACGCGAATTTATTACATTATTTACACAACTCAACAGCCTGACGAAGAATGCTACGCACGAACAGTGCATTATTATTTATTTTTTAAAAAGTTTACATACACATTATTTTTATCATTATGCATAAATCAAAAGCAACACACACAAAACAAGTTAAACAAACAATCAACTAAGAGAAAAATAATACGAAAAAATGGTAATATTACTTCATTAATGCGCATTACGCGCTTAAAGAAAAAATACAAAATATTCAACTTTTTAAATGGTCGCATAATATAAACCTTTCGGAAATGTTCATAACAATCAGGTTGTATTGTGCATTTTGGGGACTAGGCAGTGCCTTTTGGCATGTACCAAAGTTTGTATTGTTCTGTACAACTACTGCAATTCCCATTACTAGGCAAAATAAATCCCATCAAGGTAAAATTTGTTTGTGCCTTATGGGATCGAAGCTCGTACCCATTTAAGTTTTTCGTTATTTTGCTGTACATAGATAATATTGGTAACTTTCGACAGGTAGCTAATTTAAATTCAATATTATTATTCTATATCTATTACAATTATCAATAAGTATCTTTTGCAATATAAGTATCAATTATACTTGATACAAACTGTCTAAGCTATCATTTCAAATGAAGTTATTATATATACATATTAACTTGGATTCAATATATATATACACCGAATATAGTTAACTCAACAAAATTAAACATACGTTAAAGTATTACAATGAATTCATTCATAATAATAATACTTGTAAGCTGACATTGGATTGTCAACGCATGTTTGCTTAGAAACATAAGAAATTTAAATTAAATAATGTTCAAAATTCTGATATTTAAACTTTATAATGCGTTATAACTTTACTATAGACACTTAAATGAAATAATATAAAAAAATAAGGTACTAGTTAGGTATAGTTACGTAAATATTGAGGTTAATTGAAATAATTGTTTCGACCTGTTTGACGTACGCTATTTATTAGGGATTATTTTCGCAATCCAACCATTTTTATAACGGTACATTCTAGTTCAAGTGAGTTTAACATGAAATTTTTACCATCAACTAGGTCAGTTACGCCGGTGCCAAATACTAACTTCATACGCTGTTGAAACCTGTTCAGTGATCGATTAGTAACACATATTTATATTGACCGGAGGATTTTCATTCTTCAAAGAAAGTAGATTTCAGGTTAATCTAATTGATAATTCTAGACAAATTTGGCTTATCTACATTTCATTTATTTTTATATACATATTTGTTACGTTACAAAGTATGTAGGGTCTTTTGTACTTCAAATGTTTTCAATTCAGGTCAGACGTGTTTCATCAAACATTATCAATAGGTGAAGCTCGCATACACTAACAACATTTGAGAAACACACTGAACACCGAGCCACAAAACTGCCTTTTCGTTATAATAACATTCTTAGATAAAATTTATTTTGTATTTTGCAACAGTAGTAAACTTTACAGCTTTTTCGATAATAAAGAGAAAACAAACCACATACCCAATAGAAGTTCTCTCGTCTCTAACACAACACAAGAATGACGATAAACATTTCCACACTACAATGGAAAAGTATTTAGCATTTTACAGCAACTCATTATCTTAATAATCAAAATAAAGTATTTATTCTTGTAAGCAAAACATCGGAAACTGATTTTTATTTATATCTATCAAGTTTTCCCTCTGTATTTTTTAAATTGAATGAAATGTTAAATACGCGCTATTTGCATTTACGTGTATACTCAAGATCGCTGACTTTTATGAAAGCTGTTTATTATTACTGTCTATGAGATCGTATATGTATCAGAAATTATTATGAACACAGTCATTATTGATATTAATAGGAACATATGGGGTGTATTACTTAAAGTGACTGTTAAATGTCTATAGCTAGTCTTTGTACGCCATTCCATTCGTAAAGATAAAGCATAATCATTTTTCCTATATAACTTTCAATACATATTGTTGGCGAAAGTGTTTTAACATAATATACAATGGCTAATTATTCAATTAAACTACGGTTCAAGTGATATAATATTGATGATGTAATATTGGCATTAAAATGGCAATAAATCATGAAATTCGTATATAATAAGAAACAATACGGAAGCTTATTGCCTGTTCTTATTTATTTACAACTTACATTGTTTTATTCATAACAAATTTAACAAAGTACCGGGACGCACTTGACACACGTGATTGATTATTTTTGCGATACATATGACCTGGCTACTATTTGGATAGAATACGAAAAAGTCAAATAGGGTATATAAAGTCCTAGCGAACTGTATACTTCAACTTCAAAGACAAAATAACTATACACGATATTCCTCAAAATAAAGTAAAATATCTTATTTATCTGTGGCATGAAGAGATTAATCCAAGATCATTGCATAGTTTTGTTTATAAGGAACACATCAAGCAATTGGTGTTAATCCTCGACCAAGACGCTAACTTCCATATGACTATTTATTACATAAACAAACTTTCTAAACAAATATAAACATTATAAATAAAGTGCCAGCAGGAGTTCTAAAAATTTACATTTTAACCGTAGTTCACTACAATTATAATTTGTACTCTCACTTTCACATAATACTATAATTTGAATATTTACTTTGTTAATTGACAAAACGAACTATGAAATTTGATTAATCGGACAATTATTCATTTATCTCGACGGTTATTATTACGTAAAATTCATAATATTTTGAAAGGCTTTTCCATATTATTGTGTAACCGACGACTTGATTAATTAATAATAATTATTACTAAACAACAGACCATAAGTTGGTTAGTTTGTGCTAAAATATTTTGACGTGTAGCAAGATTGCCTTATAACTTAAGCAGAATATAGTGACCGACCAGTATAGCAAGAAGGATGTTGTATAGGCAAATATGGACACGTCATGCGTGTCAGTGGTAATTTTGCTAGGATATTAACAAATCTACTTTGACACCGAGTACTTTTAAAGTTAAACATACATTAGACAAGTTATTATGAAAGTCAGAAAATCTAATCTATTCAAGAAGAGATATTTTGGCGAAGATTGCCTATACATATTTTCTTTTCTTTATCTATCCCTTATTCTATATCTTTTCTGTATTCTATTTAGATATATTTCTCATGGATACATGGCATTTTTTGGAGCACTAAATATTACATGTATCGTCTATCAAAAAACCTTCTTGGACGAAGTCTATCTACTATAACAACGTGTGATTTTGCTTCGTTAAATAGTATATTTTTTCAATTAATTGCTTTTTTTGCAGTATTTCGGGAAAGAAGATAGAGGTGTTACATCATGCTAGTATCCAATGGGCCTGAGGCCCATAATTAGCAGAAGAGGTAAGAAAAGAAACCATATAGGCAAGGAACAGGCAAAAATCTTGTTCTCTGCCATAAACATGCACAGTTTCGCTTTACATTATTAAAGGTTATATTAAAATACGTATGATTGATCCTTTCGTATGATTTTTTCCTTCTATGATCAATGTGTAGATTAAATGCGTTCAGTATGGAATAGCGGGCAGGTGAAAGTTGGCAATGCTATGTCATAAGACCTTCAAACCATCTTTATTAATCAAAACATTCATCGGAGAAAGCTTAGCATTCTCGACAGTGCCATAAATTACATATATACATTATATGAGGTTATTTATTTAAGTTATTATTATTAATTTTGTCAATGATTCGCGTATCATCAAAATTACAGTGATTTTTCTCGATAGAGCTGAAATTTGGTGCAATTCAGTTTAAACTATCAAAATCTGTACTCCCATAGTGCAAAGTATGATAAATATAGAAATCCTCAACAAAAGGTTATCATATATACCTATACAGAAATACCGTCGTATAAAACTTATTTTGACAATCAACACCATTTGTCTCCAGTCTACCGTGACCACGCACGCTGTAAAGTACGCGAAACGTCGGAAAAATTTAAAATAATGTAAAATATATTTATATTTTCCAAAAAGACATAACTTAAATCCGTTAAGTGTTTTTCTTTAAATGAGTAATAGTAATGTCAATAAAAGACGATATTATGTCTGAACCAAATCGGGTAAATTAGTATACTCTCTAAACCTTTTTACTAAAAACTTTATTTTATTAAAAGTAAATTATTAATATTATTAGTTTTTCGGTGCTTCAATGTTTTTAATGGGATATAGTTTGCTTCGCGTATTATAGGTGCATGTGCGTGCATTCCTACTTCCGATTCGTTCCATATACGGCGCAGCGATTCTAAGTCTCCCATACAATTTACGGTACGATTCTCGGTTCCGACCTATGATAGTTTTGTGAATCAGCTAACATAGAGGAAAATATGTATATACATTTGTGTATAGCTATGAATAGAGACAAAAGAAACCTGATGGCCATCTTAGGGATATACTTATAACTTTGGTTAGTGTAAAAGTAAAACAACATATGTAATTTATTAAACGTGCACCAGAGCAGGATATATTTGTGACAGGCTTGTTAAGAATGAGTGAAGCCTGCAAGGAGTTTTTATTTGTAAGTTTAGGTTAAGGTAGTTTTTAAGTATGTTTTGGCTATAGGCTGTAATTAAATAAATAAACAAGCTATTTACATATGTTTACAACAGACTTAAAATCAACACCAGACTGACCGCTTAGTGAAGTACGTAATCATTTCGTTTAGATCGATATTACTCCAGTGTTTCCGTTTCCTTCCTATTTCATTTAAAATTATAAAGATCCCGCCGCACACAGACGCAAATTTGAGTTTTAACGTAACAATAGGACTTTAAAAGGCCTCTTAAACGATTGTTGACCGGTCAGTATTTTAAATTGTTCACGTAAGTTTACAGAATGCGTAAAACTCAACACCGTTACATCACGGTCGAGTGAAAATTTTGGAAATAAAGTTTCACTTTTATGTCTTACAGTTAAGCGTGGTGATTAAGTGCTTTCCTTGGAACTTTATGTCAAATTAAATTATTGTTTTACTTAAATCGGACATGGCGCTACTGCTATTAATATTTTTAAACGTATAGAGAGAGCGCTCCGAAAAAGGTGATTAAAATATGACTAAATTATTTAGAACATTAAATTTAAAATCCGTTGAATAAATATAACAAAAGAAAACTTCCACGGAAGAACGCAGTTATTGCTTTAATTATGGTTCATTTTAAATGCAAATAACATTAGGCTTAATCCCCAGATGGTAACTTGCGATGATACATCAGTCGGCTTCCACCTTGCCGGTCGTGAGGATGAGGGGCCACGTGCGCGTGCGCCTAGCGTTTCCTCCCTCTCACTTTACAAGCAGAAGATCGATGCGCTCTTCGACGACAACCGCTCAGTTAGCAGTCAGCAGTATGGACCTACGTCGGATATAGGCAGGAGAGATAGCAAGGTGAGATAGTTTTTATTGTTGGTGCGTCAAGATCAATACTAAAATGATACGCTGGTACTGGTGTTGAAGTAATTGGCAATAATCATCGTTTCTGTTCATAATTTTTTAATTAAGCACTGAAAATACGTTGTTGTGTAAATGCAATGCCTTGTACTTGCTATTAATATTGTCCATTAAGTTTGGAAGAAAAATATTTATTGCTTTGAATATTATTAAAGAAATCATATCAGCGGTGTTGCATACATTAAAGTTGATTTTATTTTACCAAAAAATAATCCGGTTTCGCCCAGGCGTTATAAATAATTAATGATCAAGAAATCACTTTCATAAGATTTTTCATATGAGTTAAGATTCAATTCTTCCTATGTAAAACAAAAATAAAAGTGAAACAATTTTTATTTTCAAAACAATTGACGGATTTAAGACGGGTTTTTCTTGTTCGACTGGAAATGTCTTCACAACGATTACATTAATCAAACATACAATGTGAGAACAATGCGATATACAATTGAATTGTAGTTCCTATTTCTTCTAACTTTTTGTTCTAAAGTACCTGAGGCCTCGTTTTCCTCTATGTGATTAAGAAAAAAAATGGGTCCAAACTAATTTAAGAGAGTATTAAAGTAAAATTCTAAGTATCAATCAAATCATTTTGACACTTAGAACCTTGCTACTATATTCACATTAGGTATATTTAATAAATTATATTTACAGATTAGGATCACGCGGGAGAAAACAAACATTTTGGAAGATGAAAGCGATTTCTGTGAAAAAGAAATCAAAAAGATTAACAGTGCTGTCCAAGAGCGTATAGAAAAGATGTTTTCGGAGATGGCAGAGCAAACGCGAACAACAGACACAATTGGAGTACACCAATTCAATGTACATTATCTTGGTTCTACTCCACTGCAGTCCAAAGTCACAAGTCTTTCCGGATTACAAACACCTTTAAAGGATTTATATTTTGCATATAGAAGAAATTTGCGACATAAAAGTACGCTCACAGGTAGACTAGAAATATCAAAGAGTGGTCTCAAAGTTCGCTATAAAGGTGAAAATGGAGATTTAGAACAATTGAATCCGTTCCCTACAATAGCGGTTTGGTCGGCTGTAAAGTTTGTCGTTCAAAACAAAGAAAAAGAATCCAACGAATCAAGTTACGCATTTTTGCCTCTAATTACTGATCCTGATAATATAGACCGCCATGCTTTATTCAAGACATTGGAGACGTCAGAAAAGAAATATATCCTCTCCCACAACGAAAACACCCATTCACCTCTTTTCGCTGTTGTGATGAGGAAAATCGGAGTAGCTAAATTACTTGAGTGTCATGGTTTTGT
The DNA here is from genome assembly GCA_963693355.1 of Pontia daplidice. Lineage (NCBI taxonomy): Eukaryota > Metazoa > Arthropoda > Insecta > Lepidoptera > Pieridae > Pontia > Pontia daplidice. The sequence continues at coordinate 3,228,801 of CAVNZL010000139.1, forward strand.
ATGTCAGTCGACTGAGGATGCTATTGTTATAGCAGCCACGTTATACAAATCTCTCATGTCACATATGAGTCGTCAAGGTCATACCGACAATAAGAAACTGAAAAATCGAAATGGAGTTAGCTGTATGAGCATTGCAAGCAGCATAGCAGTAAATGAAATTCCAATTAGGCCGCCGAGAAAAAAGCGCAGCACATCATCATACAGCGGGGACAGTGACAGAGCTGATGGATTTTCTGCCAGTGAATCGTTTAGAGAAAAACCAAGGAACGATAATTTTAAAGAATTATTAATATCACCTCCACCCGTGCTTCCTCTTGATGCAAAGCGTATTACTGTGGAGGAAGTAAGAGCTAAATTAGATTCTATAAAAGACAAAAGTGGACAACGTGAGAGAAAGCAATTTGAAAAATTACCACAAGTATCCAATAATTTAACCCCTAATCCACAAAGCAGCAGTGAATCAACAGTTCGTAGTAAGGTATCAGAAAAAATAGAATTATTTCGTGAATTAGAGAGACGAAAGAGCATAAAACGGCCGCCAACATTACCTCCTCCAGTACCCGTGAAAACACAAGCATCAGAAAATAAGGAGCCATTGAGAAGAACTCACAGTGGCAGGCAATTATTAGGTGAAACTGGAGATATACTTACTAAGGTAGCAATACCGAGATCTGGTAGCTTTCTCAACGCAGGTGGACTGACTCGCTACAAATCTATAGGCCATAGGTATGTTTTTGATATTTATTTATTTGAAGCCTGAAATTATTTCCTATTAAATACTCAATATTATGATTTCAAATTAGTAAGTGAATTCCTAATTTATCCAATTTGAGCCCAGGAATCGACAGAGTTCATTTTTTTTCTCTATGTTAACAATTACTGAAATGAATGAAATTGAAAAATGTATGTTCCACTTCCTAAGAATAATTTAATTCTATTAAACTATCAGCCGCCCAATTTTAATATCCTGGTAATTCTATTTCAACATACGAGTATATTCGCGAGTGTCTTCATCTTCATAAATTTAAAATTATTGAATGTCTTTTTCAGAAATAACGGCAAAAAGGGCGGTGGTTCACCATTAGGTTTCAATGAATTATTTCACGAATTCAAAGTACAAGAAAACCTACATTCAATGGATGAAATATTGAGCGTTATAATCGACCCAGACGGAATGTCATTCAATGACTTGAAACCCATTTATAAAGAATTTCTCTTAAAATTAGCAGTAACGTTAACTAAAGATGAAATATTTCAGCATAGCAAAGCAATAATGAAAAAACAAAAGAAGAAACTACTTCGCCGCAGTACATTTCAGATAAAGAGAAGAAAATTGTTTAAAGGGTCTGGTGGGCTACGTATGGTCTTTAGGTTTCCTTTTGGAAAAAAGAAAGAGAAAAAGAAAATCCCAACCCTGGAAGTAAACGAAACTCTAGATGCGAAAGAGCCAGTTTCTGAAAGTTCTGTCTCGACATCTAGCTATGATTTGCGACAGTTCAAGCCTAAAGAGCGGCAGAGTATGAAAAGAAATTCCAGACGATCGAGTCAAGTCATTATGCCCGAGCGTAAAGGGAAATTGTCGAGACCTGGAGAGAGAACCTCTTCAGAAGACTCGGATTTTTTAACTTTGAGCAATCGATTGGGATGTCAAAACCGGAACAGTTCAAGTGGCTACGTGTCGTGTTCCGAGTGTGAATCTGAAAGCTGCATGGACAGATGCTATTGCTCCTTAAAGGATTGTAAATCAAAATGTTATTGTTCAGCCCTAGAGACAGGAAAAGATTCAGCGAAGGCGAGGCTGTTAGGAAAAAACTGTAAAGAATGTTCGAAGTAAGTATGCAAGTAATTTAGACAAATATCAACACTTTCTCGCATTATTTTTCATTTCGGTATCGGCCATTTATTTAAGCCTTATCTTGTCGTAAGTATAATTAATTGTGTTACATATCATTTAGTTGATGTCATGAATACTAGAAATATGCGATTGTAGAATCGGTGGCTTTTTATCGTAATGTTTCATTTTACCTACTTTATTAGTAGTCTTCCTTAAGCTGGTTTCGCTCGAACAAGTTTTTCGTGTATTTCTCTACTTTCGTTTACTTCATATATATCATTCGAATTTAATAAGAGTGCATCTTCGCGAAAAGAATTAATTATATTATCAGGCTCATTCGCTAACACAACGGAATGCGTGCCTTATTTATTAGCTATTTATAGTTCATTATTAGAGTTTCTAAGTGAAGAAATATAATGTTGGTTATCAGAGCGTGGCTCGTCTGTTGCTCGAGACGCCTCATGAGTAACTAAACCAAATTAAAATTACTTAGCTCTATGAATTTATAATCGCGCTAATAGGACTTTCGTCGAACAAATTTTTACTTTTATTGGCTGCTTTCTGTTGTGCCCACTATTAAATTAATTAAAATTAAATTCATCGTGTGCCGTGTCACTTTCATTAAAACGTTTTGGAATTAATTTACATAATATATTGTGTATCGCTACTGGAGAACCGGAAGTTATTCTATAATATATACACATAGGCAGACGAGAATCGACGGGGGGCTAATAGTACAAATAATAGTTACAAAACCACACATCCGTGTGTTTTATTAAATAAGGTAACCTCGCACAAAGAATCTTACTCTTTATAAATCTTTTCAGTTTTCAAATAAATAAAAATTACACAAACTAAATTGTAATAAACATTTTTCAGAGAGGTATACGAAGCAGATTACAGCTATTGCAGCTGTGACTCCGAAAGTTGTGAAGATAGCAACAAGTGCTACTGCGCTGGTCCACGTCGCAGCGGGCACAACGTGGAATATATGCAAGCGCGTGCGGCCTATACGGAGAAGTTGAGGCGGGCCTTTGATGATCACAGCGGGAAGACTAGGAGCCGGTGAGATTCTTTTTTTATGTGTTTTTGTTATTTGAAAAAGCATCTAGGTCTAATTAATTCCTTTTCTTAACCAGCGTTATTTTATAGTTCTATAGATACATAGGTCTGATTTATGCATCGCTACTTAGGCGCCCTAAATCTCTATTTTTATTTTAAAGTTGGGACACATTTCACATACATACATACATTCGGTTAGCCGCAATTTATTTATAGATTGTGTTATGGGTGCTAAGACAACTGATACTCATATACTTACCTCGTATGCATTCTTTCTATTCCAACAAATAGACAATTAAATTAAAGAGTTCTTATGATATTGCTCTATACCTTAATATAAATTACTCTAATAACTCTTCCATCTTTGCTGCTCACTCGCTTTCCCTGGACCCGCTAAACTAACACGATCAATATAGAATTCAATATAAACTGTAATTTTTTTTGACGTAGAGTAAAATTTTCTATTTATGTATGAGCAATTAAAGCAAAGGTTATATAAATGATACGAATTTTCTTTGAATTCTCAGATCCGGTGCATCGAGCCGTCGACGCGAGGAAAGGCGGCGTGCGCGCAGCTCCGACAGCCTCGCTTTGGATTACGAGTTGCTTCTTCAGAACAAGCCACGAGATGCGAACGCTAGGAACATGCAGCGCTTAACTGGTATGAAGTTTATCGTTAACTATAAGAAGGACTACGATTTTAATCAATATTTGGTATAGAATCTCTAGAATGTAGACGTAAGCACTTATAAGTAATGACTTGATATTTACAGGCTCTTTATAATGGCTAATCGATTAGCTTAGATGTAATGCTTACATTTTTTACGAAAGATAAGATGATAATATGCAACTGCTATTACAAGAAATATTTCCGCGAGAAAAAAAAAGAAAGAGCGCGAGCCCCACTCCAACTTGGGGCAAGTTTTCTTCATTACAAATTTCAATGTCTTATTAGTGAAACATTTATTAACCATCCATTATGATAAATAATTATGAATTGTCTCCAATTCCAGTACGCAGCACGGGCGCTGGCTCCCACGATGCCTTAAGCGTGAAGAAGTCCGCTGAAATGGCGGCCTTATTCGCGGACGTGCGACTGTCGCAGCGGACGGACGTGCGCTCGCTGCTGGGAGGGCGGCGCCCCCGCCCCGCGGCCCTGCCCCCCTCGGGCGCTCCGCCCCTCGCCAGGATGTTCGAGCACAGACCCTTAAGCAGGAACGCCAGCCTCGAAGACACGTTGGGCTACTTCCCTTAAGACCTTTGATCTTTTTAGTAGCCCTATTTGTGCGTTCGAACCCTGGATGTACCAGAGGATTTCGCTAAGTGCGCAGTTGTTTTTCATATGTGCACGGTGAAGGAAATTCGAGAGGAAAATCATGTTATTTTATAAAAGCACTTTTTAAGTTGTCACTCGAAAGAATCTAAAAGAGCCAGTTTAATAATGTTAACTCTCTAAAAGTGTTTGTTGAAAATTGTAACAAATCATGGTTATTTTAAATCCCTTCCCCGATAATAAAACGACAATACATACATTGTAATAAAAATTTTGGTGATATTATTGCCCCAGTTTTCTGAAATAAGGCATTATTTTGTCAACCACACCAAAATTTCTCTTTTAATATGAAGTGAATTGTGACATGAATATATTACATTCTCTGAATTGGAGAATTAAATATATTTATTAAGAGGATGCTCAAGCATTTACAATGTCCTATATGTGTAATGCCACGATTATATATAAACTTGTATCTCAATCAATTTACCACCTTTTTTAAATTAAGGCCGTAAATTAATTATTTATCTTTGTATTTATATTTTAGAATATTACGTAAGTGACATTTAAGTCATTTTCATACGCTTAGGAGTTAAAATATTTTGTGATGAAATTTAAAGTTTTTGAGCCGTTTTCTGATGTCAGTCTAAATATAACTAAGCGTAACTTTAAAAAAAACTCGGTTGTTACATATCACTTAGTAAACGCTATTTTGAAAAACTCTGAATGACTATTCAACGATTGTGAAAAAGAAAATATTAAATGTATTATTTTGCTATAAATGCTTAAAATGTTGTGTATCGAACTCCCAATAATATATTAATTTTTCAAGCTTGCCAAATTTAACAACGTTTATATATAAATGTACATATCATGACTTCTTTAATATTATGAATTATAGTAATTAATTTCTAGTATTTATTCTGAAGGTATAACGTCCAAGTGAAACCTGCAAGTAATGTTCCAATAAATGTAAGTGTAAATATGTTGAACAGTTAATTGTATTGTAATTGTTATTATTTTTACGTTTAACATTGTGCAATGACAGTGCAATATTTAGACTATACTTGCTTAATTGCGATATTTCTGTGCAATAATGGATGATCTGTTAATAAAGTTTATATAAAATTGAGTTTATTTTATTCTCAGTACCACTTACTATTTGACTACCCTTATACAACAAATAATTACGCTTAAATTTTTGTTTATATAATTTAGAAAAGGCTTTATTATTACTAGATATATATATACGACGACGTATAGTTTTGCGAATTATTTTTTTGGTGTTGAATCGTGTCCGTCCCAGTTAACGTAGTTCTCTTACGTCTTCTTACGTGTTATTATTGGCTCGCTGCGAAGCTCACCCGATTCATGACAATCTGATTATGCTAGGCACAGAACCCTTCTTCAAAGAGGAATATTCAAGCAGTTCTACTTGTTGACATACTCGATTTGTATACGTTCACAGATGAAGGTATTGATGTATAAAATTACTATTGAGGTACGGATTGCCACACGAAGCGGATCTATAGCCTCCACTTTATTATTGGTATTTTAGTCAAGTAAAATTGAAAAGTGTGTGATCCACAGAAACTGAAACTTTAATAGTTTAACATTTTGGATGTTGTCTGTAGACTATCAGGTAAGTTACCAAACCTACACACTTCAAAAATATAAAACCTGTATAAAAGATCTATCCTTTTAATAATTACTTTATATATACGCTATTGTTAATAAAATAATTTTAACTAAAGTAATAAATTAAAAAGCTAAACTATATTTGGATAAATAATTAAAATAATGTTGAAATTATAGAATTTATTATTTGTTCGTAATTAAAATTTATCTATTTAGTACAATAATATGTGATATTGACAATGTTTTAACTAAAAATAATAATGCTCTATACATAAATATATACCCATAAAATATTTGTGATTATACAGTTTAGCAGGTATCCATTTACAATTGCTCAGACTATTTATTATGGCAGTTTAATATGGTCTTACAGTTCCGAGGCGCCCTCTGGAGATTGGCTCCGCGTAACTATGGCGGAACTTCGTCTGTGGTCTATCTGCTAAATCGCGAAAATCTCTATAGTCCCTTTCATAAAACCTATCTCTGTCGCCTTCAGCATACGACTGTCTGTGATCATCTAATAGGCGAGAGCGACTGAACGCTCGTTGCCGATCATTCCAATCACGTCTCCTTTCCTCTACTGGCTCTATCTCATCTTCATCTGGGCGATGATTTAATTCCCTCCTCTCGCGGTATCTATCATAATCTTCTCTAAGCGGCTTCGGCTCAATCCTGTTTAGATAATCTTCAGTTCCGTACTCGTATCGCTTTAAGTCATCGCGCTTTCTACCTACGCGCGGCAGCCTTTCTATTTCCCCATGTAAGTCAGGCGGTGCTAGATCGCGGACTCTGTCTTCTTTACGTCTCTCTGGTTCTCTGTGAGAACGCTCCACCTCACGATGAGAACGTTCTTGTTCTCGCCGAGAGGTTGTTTCTCTGTGACGTTCCTGACGCTCGTCCCGTCTTTCTTCTTCTGGAGAAGAAGTCGAGCGACTATTCCTGGCTTCTAACATGCTTCTTCGCATTGCCATGTGCGCTTCTAATTCACGGTTGAACCTCTCTCTTTCTAAGTTCTTGAACTTCTCTTTAGCTACATTGAAGCGTTCCTTCGGTGACGTATCGGCTACTTTAAGACTGCCTTCGCTGGCACCGCGCTGGAGTTTTCCAAATCGACCATCAACTCTGTCTATGCTTCGGTTCGAAGGTTTTGTGTCAGCTACGTATCTACGCCGGTAATTTTGGGGCTCTTCAAGATATTTGTCTACCTTGTCCTTGTTGCGTTCAAGGGACTCGTTTCTGAATCTCCTCTCAAAGGTGGCTTCTCGGAACGGGGCTAACGAGTCTCTGAATTGGTCCGACAGGTCGTCGTTGTAAGATGTCCTATCATAGTTTCGTGGTGAGAGGGTGCGGCGCTGTGGTGAGGACCGTCGCGGGGGTGAAGCGCGGCGGGGTGAAGGGGCTCGGCGCGGAGGTGATGCGTCGAAGGCCTCGTGCATCAGGTAGGCCGTACTTTCAGCCCAATCCTCTTCTGAAAATTCCAAAAGTAAAGTGAGTAAATTATGTAATTCGGTTGCTCAACGCTGCATATATATACCATAAAACGTTTGTATTGCCGCACGTGCAGCGGTACACATCAGAATGTTTTAGTTTTTAGTATAGAAAATGTTATTCCCCTGTTATGAAGGCAAATCATGTAAATGAACATATTCTTAAGTAAATATTCTCTGAATAAATATGTTAAAAAGTAAAGCAGTTACTATTGTTATTTCACTCTCAGTAACAAATGGTAACTAAATACTTTATCTTAAAAGGATCTTTCAAATATAATATGAGTATGGTAAAATTATAAGTATTCATTGAATGAACATTTCTAAATTATAATGTTAAAAGTATTCAGGGGGTAAACTATTATTGGGCTTTAAGACTAACGAAAAAGTTTGTAATATTTAAAATGAAGAATTTAAGTGTCAGATCATAAAATAAGACAGGTGTGAAAGACTATAGAAGTTTTTTAATTGCTTGCTCGCAAACTAATACAAATCACTGATTTTATCTACCTACATTACGCTTCATAATGACTGCTCTAAAAGCCTACTTCTAAATATATGCGACACCTTGCAAACTGGCATTGTCACTTTTACATACAACGGTACATCTTTGGAACATGCTTATCTCATTTCTAAAATACTATTTGACATAGAAAAAACCTGTCGCTCCCACGTGCCAATCTTGTGAATCATTTAGCAGATTCAGGTTTTATTAAAATTTTTCATTGTTGCACTAATTTATTGTGAGAACCATATTAGCTTTCCCCTTTCTTCATAATTTTGTGCTAGTTCATTAAAGGCTCTGTTTTCACTCAGCTGTGGGATAATATCTTATGAGATTGTGTCTTGTACTTAATAGCGATTTGCAGGAGTGAAATATAAATTTGTAAAGATAATTGTACCATTACTAGTTAGTTATCTAAGTACTTCTTATTAATTATAATATAGAATATCTATTACTAATTAGATTGGCACAACCATGCATGAAAAAAGTCTATAGCGGCTGTTAATATTTTGAATTCAACGCACGCGCACTATTACATTAACCCCGAATAGCTGTTTCTCGTAGCATGTAGTGTATAAGTTATCGTGAGGTGAACTTCTAATCGATTTTTTATACAGATCGTGTAAGTAAACGACAGTGTTTGTAACTGTTACTAAAGCATAGCCGCCATCTTGGTTTTAAAGTTACTACCTTATTCTCAATATTTAACTCTTATTGCAAGGAAATATTGGAGTAATTTGACTAAAAATAGTGTGATGTTAATTTATTTGTAACCTTGAGTATTCAATTAGGTAATGATATATTTGCATGTTTTCTGTTTATTTATATATTATATTATCAATGCAATGATGCTTGTAGTAGTAATTAATATGAGCAATGTTTTTTGTGTTTGAGCTGATAGTTTAACTTTTCTGGCAACTCAGTGCCCACCTTTAAGTTAGATGTACAAATAAATATTGTTTAAGTTTATATTACAATTAATAATTGTACATTTAGTTGGTAGGTCGTAATAAATAAATAAATTGTACACCTACAACTGTTTTGCTGCTTTAGGAGACGAGTTTCCAAATGCCCTGATGTTTGTACAATATATCTACTCCATTACCATGTATGGATTATTCCAGTCCCACTTGGGACATAAAAATTCAATTAATTTTCAGGAAGATGAAATATATTTAGAAAGTGTAGTTTACCTCACTTCTGTAAATGGACATGTCGCGTTTCTCATGCCAACATTATAAAGTCTAATAAGTACATTTTATTATACTATGAACAACGAGGGAATGAAGGTGAGAGAATGGTATTGAACCATTTGTCAGAATGCAGGCGATACATTATGTTAAGCACGTTCTTTTGTTATTCTTGTAATTTATTAAAATAAGCGTAGTAAATAGACTTTGGAAACTTATTTGATTAAGTTAAGTAATTATTGAGGAATTCATATTTTATATAATTAGCATAAAATGCATTTCGCGGTTAACGACTAATAGATATTAATAAATTGCAAAAAAATTATGTTATATGTAAAATATTTATGTAATGTGCAAAATTATAAATAGAATATTGAAATAATATTTTCTTATGACTTATAACTCTGGCATTGAATTTTAATATTAAGTGCATTCTATTCAAAGTTATACCTACTCAGAGTAATTACAATTCTATAAGATTAATTTAATAGCAATGTTCAGCGACTAAAGCCTCAATTATTGCTAATAATTGGTCTAATAGAAGAGTCATCCGCAAAGTAACGCCTGAATCTATTAATTGAGTCATGAATTATCAAGGAAATTGTTTATTTACATTTAAATAAGTTCATCTTAGGTCACACCGCTCTACGTTGACCTTAAATCGGTCGCTAAATAATGAGACCTGAAATTGTTTCTTGGATATCAGTTAACTATGGCATATAAAAATATTTTGAAAAGGTAATTCAATACGTAAAATATACAAATTATTATTGCATACTACTTAAACGCGGAAATAATGGTACTATATACTGAAATTCAAATCTTTATAACAATTTTATGAAAATATTATTTAAATGATGATAGTAATTGTAATTACAGTTTACAAACTTGAACGTAAACACTGTCTGGTCACGACTGGTGACGCCATGATCTTAAAATGATCTTAAAGTTCCTTTCCAATTTGATTATACAAAAACGAATCGTAAAATCGTATCGATCAAAAGTGTTCTAAGAATATGGCTATATAAATAGAATATGGTTCTAAGAATATGGCTAGTATGCTATATATATTATATAGCTATTACCGCATTTTAAAAAGTTTTCTACATAACAATTCACCATACTAGAGTATACTTAGGTAAATGCTAGACATATTATATTTTTTAAAACGTGGTTGGTCCTCGATCAGTTTCTAGAGAAGATTATTTAGAAAAAAGATAAGAGAAACAAAAGAGAATCTAAATATGTCTGTAACAAAATTGTCTAAGAGTTCTCAAAGTCTACAAAGTTCCTTACCACTAGTGCTATGGGTATCATGAGGTCGGTAGTCGTTCCTCTCAGGGGGAGGGTGCCAGGTCACTGCCGATCCCGGAACTGCCGCCAGAAGATTCCAGCTTGCGTCTGGCATTCACGCCAACTATATTCTGGTTGAGGCAACGCCGGGTGTCAATATTGCTCAGATTGCCTTTCTGTCTATGTACTGTGTCGTAGTCGCGAGGTGGCAACAGAATTGGGCTTTTGCCTGTAATATTAATTACTTTCTGTTAGTATAATTAAGAGATAAGTTGACGATTTTTGCAGGTATGGTAAAATTTAACAGGTAAAAAAAGAGGTTATTGAAAAAAAAAACCATCATGTCTTCCTTTTAATGAGCCATCTACAGCACTTAACGTAGCACAAAAATACAATCAGGCAAAATTTTACCAAATATAATATAAGCTATAAAATATATGTTATAATATGAAAATGAAAATTTTGTAATCAAATATTTTTACTTAAAATAGTTTCACAGATACAAAAGCATTTACTATATTTAAAAATAATGCCTTATGATTTAAATAAAATCCCATATGCTCCAATAGCCAAAGCTGCTAAACTACTGCAAAATAAAGAAAGTTGACTGACCTAATCCTTTTTTACCTGTAGACAACTTCTGTTTCAATTCAGCAGCCAAACTGTCATACAGATTTGCAACATTCCTATCCTCGTTACTGCCAGAATCCGATTCTCGCGACACTTCGCTCCCCAGAGAAGAATCTGGAGGCTTTTTATTACTCGGCAGTGCACCTCTCATTTGTAATTTTCGCTCTATGTCCGCAAATTTTTTCTGGTTTTCAGGTCTTTCTATTAATGCCAGAAGATGGGTGTACAGCATGCCAGCCGTGTGGTCGGAGTCACATCTGTAAATGGATAATCATTGATAAGAAGTTGGGTTGAAATATGCTACTTAATACCTTGACAATTCAGGTTTGTTAACTTCTGAAAGTACCCAGTTTTATACATTCATTGCTAGGTTAAATAATTCACCTATTAGGCCTATATCCTTACATATAAGTTCCTTTTAGCTAATTTGTGATGCGGTTGAATTTAGTGATATAATTTGATGTATATATGATTCTATACAATTTAAGAACTGCAATTACAAAGGCAAGTTACACATGTTCTAGCAAATTGGGTTATATCACCAGATAAGGGCAACACCGTAACGCGACTGACCGCGCAACCTGCTAGATTCTTTACCAAATCCGGCTTTACTAACCGTTTTATGAAAACGTGTCAACATATTAGGACAAATACAGATGATTAAATATATTATATACATTAGGATCGCATAAATTGTTTCATGAATTTAATTATTCAAGATAACATTGGGTGGCCATTTTGTAAGTTATCTAAATTTAATAAATTCTCAATTGAAATGTTGTTGTTATTTGGATTATAAAAGCGGTTCGGTTACTGAGTATACTAAGATTGCAATCAACGCGTATATTTTGTGGCATTTATAATATTTAGGTTTAAAGTCAAGTGTACTTAATTATGCAAATATCACAATGGTGAGGATTTATGCGTTTTGAGATTGTGAGAGCGTCGTAACTTTCGCTTGGCATTTTTAAGTTCATTAGGCACCAATTCAAGAAATTTCGTAAGATTGGTATGGCGAAAGATTTTGTTTCCAATGTTAAACAAATAATGCATTTTTCAATGCTGAAATAGATTCTAGCGATAATAAGCTTTAATCAGAGGCTATGTTGGCACTAGATTAACCTGATAGTAATCTGACACCCGGCGGTTTTTTGGTACCAATTTCCGATAGACAGCTTATAATACGAGTACGCTTGATATAAAGTTCTATTATTGCTGCCCAATTTATATACCGTTATTACACTACTAATGAAAAACTAAATTAGCTAATGTACGTTACATAACGCGGCCGATAGTTTTTCGTAATTACTTAACATTAATTTGAAAATTCCAAAACCACATCGAGTATTATTATGATCACGAATGGAATGCATTGTGCCAGAATGTCAGAGTTCCAAGGTCCTTCTTGTCACAACATACATCACACTTTGTTACTTTGATCGACGGTTGATTTAACGAAAATTGAAACGAGTGGTTTCTAAGCATATGTCAGTCGGTTATGTCGAAAGTCTAATTAATACAGAGGCGATTATAAATAAAACTTATTAAAAATTTTGTGTTCACAATAATATTTTTTAATCTGGGGTCATACCGCCTTCTTACAAGCACTTCGTCACAAATTATTATTATAAAATTGATAAAACATACAAGTATGTGTAATTTCAATGAATTAATATTCACTGATTTGTTTTTAGAAATATCAACCGAGATGTACAAGTAAAATGGTTCTTTTTACTTTATTATTAATCCGTCTAAGGAAAATCAGTGCATATATGGTACTTTCAATAGATTGGCTATATCCGTTTCCGCCTAACTAAGACTATAAGCTTGAATAGATTCGATTACAGTACTAAATAGACCGAATACATTTTGAAATTAAGGATGTTACAACATACGAGATACTTGGGCGGGACCATACAGGTTGTGTTTAAGGGTTATGTAATGTATTTCAATTGCTATTGTTGTCACAAATCTAGTGAACTGGTTTATGGCCCACCCAGAAAAGATAAGATAATAATAAGATAACTTGAGATTTGAGGAGACTAGAGTATTAGATTATCTTCTAGTAGTATTATTAGAGTATTTCTAGAGTATTCTTCCTCTTTTTAGTAATAGACTTTACAATAATTGTTGGAAAGCTTTGATCGTGAGGACGTATTACTCTAATCAGAGCTTTTATTGACAGTTCGAGAACTGTTGAAATGAAAATGTTACATACATCCGCCGGTGTACGTAAATGAATAGGAAAGAAGTTACAGTTAACAACGTTGTAAACACATTAAAACTTGAAGCTCCGATCAATTAAAGAGAATTGCATAGCACGACTTAGACAAGATCTTCAACTACACGGCACGCAATTACCAATTAACTGGTTAAATATTCATAAATTTAGTTAATTTAGCGTTAAATATGCTCTTTGCATGAATTGTTAGTCTTCAGTAAGTATGAGGATTTCTGATATTTTAAAACATAAATACTAACTTTGTGACGGAAACATTGATATATAATGTAAAAATAATACATGTGAAAATAATGATATATTAGAATAAATCACGACTGCAAACAGCCTCATATGTTATTTGCAGATATAAAATATAACAGAAAGAATTATGTAGAGTAATAATATAAAACGCACTTACAAATAGGATGCAGGTCAAAACACTAAATAATTAAGAACTACACGAAGTTTAATATATTACAAAATATATGGGTTATTTGTGCAAAAACCTGGTTTTAATACTGAGAATATTAGCTATACAATGGATGTTTCAAAATACTAATGTCAAGGTAAGCACAAGTACAAATGATGATTGTGAAAACATAATTGAATATGAAATATGACGCATCTTACGTTTTATATCACGATTGAAGGTATTTTATTGATGAAATGGAATTTTAATTGACACACAAATTATACTCTTATGAATTTTAATGAATTCTCGAGCCACGGAACGTTCGTGTGACTGAGATACAGTAATTTGGTAGTAAATAAAAACCGACGTATAATTTTAGTGCCGTGTATTGTCATACTATACAAAATCGTTACGTTTTAAAATTTAACTCACTCTGGTAAACATATCGCATCTAGTTCCATTTTCAAAAAATCTATTTACTATTTTTCAAAACATTGTCTATACTTTATGCGGTTTTTTTGATTTATGAATAGTTTCACTTTTTAACGAGTGAAAAACATAAACATTTGAACGGGTCCGTTGAAAAACATAACAGGTAACAGGCGAAATAAAAAAATAAATACAGTGGCTCCTAGAGGATTACGTGTCCCTTTAGAATTGTTCAGGAACGCAGTTTTTTTTAAAAGACTCTGGAATCTATATTATTATATAGATATATATACCTATAGTTATATATACCTATAGATATATCTACCTCTATAATTTTCTTATTTTTTAAATTGACACGCGGTCACCGACCTAAATACGAGCATCTGTAACCTTAAATTGCTAAAACGACAAATTCTTGAATTCAAAGATGCCAAAAATATGAGTTTTATTTTATACCTGGGTTTAGCGCTTATAGGTCGCTGGTTTGTTTGTGCTTCGGTACTGTTTGATTGTTTTTTTATATGAATTATTTTTGTACTAAAGGAGGCGATCATTCGTCACAGTTGACAGTAATACCAACTAGAAGGGTTCCTACTCGTTTGCCTTGCGAAATGCTGACTTCAAGGTGTCACAATGATTTCGCTCCATGCTTCGGCAGTTTTAGCTTGCTTAGCTTTAAGTTTTTTCTAACACCCGCGGGGTGAAAGTACTTTTATAATTGATAATTTCACCTATCAAAAAACTGGAAATGTAACGGAGATAAATTTGAGAAGAATTATGCTGTTTTTTAGTTTTAGATTTGAAGAGAAATCGAATTGGTATAAGTAAAATTTTATGAATTATTATATAAATATAATAATCGATAAAATAAATACTATACTAAAAAAAAAAAAAAAAAATATATATACATATAAATAATCGCGAAAAAAGTTGAATTAACTTTTTTTCAATTTTATTTAGATTTCAGATTCAATTTCACTTTTGCACTATATGTTGTATATGTGTTTTGCGTAAGTGAAAGTAGGCGAAAAGAAACAAAAATGTATCCATCAGAATATTAAATTATGTTAAATTATATGATTATAACCTTGACACTCATTAAGATAAGAATGTGCGGAATTTTAATAGTCAGTGTGGTAAATTATCGTTATGCGCGTGAGTTTATTGCGACACTTCAAATAATGCAATAAATTATTGTTTGAATGACCCTGTTTTCCCTCCGTATCAAGCTTATACGAAATAGAAACGCAACGCCTCCCGTTCAGTAGAATTTTACATATTTTAAACCTAATCTAATATTAGAATATTTTAAAGATGATAGCTTTGTTTGTTTGGTTGAACGCGCGGCTAGTTTGAATTGAATTTTTTTGTGTTGGATATTCCATTTACGGAGTAAGTTTATAGGCAATATAAACCTTCGTTGCTATCAAAATGACTATTATGATATTATCATTGAAATAAATAAGTTTCACTTCTCGTGCGTAATAATATGCACGGGTATCTTAATTAATGCGGGTGAACAGGCAGGAAATAGCCATCACTTTATTCCATGGTAGGAAGTTTAGCTAGTAGCCAATATCACCAACTACGTTAACACAAATGCGATTTCTAAGGGTCATCGTTCTCACCTCCGGGCTACAAACAAGTACATTAATACACGTACTCATAATTAGAAAGGCTTTAAATATTTCTATACAGACGAGTGAGGTTACAGCAAAAGTCAATTTAATGCTTTCGATTAGATTCTATAATAAGGATCTGAGCCCTAAGAGAAATTTAATATTGGAGTGATTTCTTACAGCTAATCAACAGTGAGTTTTAGTATGCATTCTCTATGATAACATCTCAGATAAATAGTACAAAAAAATTCGTGTAAATTCAACTTTATTTGATTATAAAATCCTCCATTATATTAGTTATTATTCTTAATTGAATAGGAAATCAAGGATAATAATACGCTTAAGGAAATAATTTTCCGCTATGCCGGGAAATCGGAACGCATAAACCCAGCAATGAAGTAGAAAATAACCATTTAATATTACTACTAGTAGTATTCCGTCATCTCAAGATGCAAAATTAATTTACTTAAATGATACAACAAATTGTATGTAGATGTTTAGAAATTTGCTTTGAATAATCTACACTTTCCAATAAGCAACAATTCTCAAGATGTATGGGACGACCTTTGATGGTGTTTAAATGAATTTATGCGCAGTTTATGTTCCTGCAAAAAGCAATAACAACGTACACGGAACAAAGTATTTTAATACAAATTAAAAACATGATTTCCTCTCTAGCTGCCATCTTGCGGTCATTGCTACAAAACTGGTACAGACTGGAATTATCTAGCTTCTAATCTGAGGCTGCATTGCGAGTTAGTGAACTTGAACTGGTAATAAATAACTAACACTGGAATCAACGTTCCTTTTTCAAAATATGAATTAAAAATGAATGTCAGCCTAAAAAGTATAAACACTTAAAAAGTAAATCTCTCTGAAAGTGACTGTGAACAAATAAACCGGTTTTTGACGAAATATCATCTAGACTGAAACTGACAATTGATAATGTGATCTTTAAATAAAAACGACATTTATATCCAAGTCAAATAGCGTGTTCAGAATTATCACGCATATCGTGATACCTGTTATAGTTATTTATTTGTGTTTGCTTAGAACTTGTTTCAATTGGTGTTGCCATTTGAATTGGGACCTCAGGAACACATTTTTATTTTCAACAATTGTGTTCACAAAATACCTGATTTGCAAAAGCAGTCAAAAATACATCGAAACCTTAATTCTTTAGATTATTCTAATATGGCAATTTTTTTTTATAAAATAGAGGGCCGAGCTTGCGGGTCCAAGGGAACAGCCACAGCCCACAAACACCCATTAATGGGTGCGTTGCCGGCCCTTAAGGAAGGGGTACGCTCTCTTTTTAAAGAATTGGAAGTCGTACTCGTAGTGTAGACCTCCGCTTTTAGTCGATTCCACAGTTCACTTGTTTGCAAGAGAAAATGCCTTGTAAAGCGAACTGTGGAAGATTTCCATCCATCGAGAAGGTGCGTATATAATTTTCCTGTACAGTATTAGTTTTAGTAAATTGCGTAAAACTAATTTCATTTACCGTAAAGAAGCTGAAGCGGATAGTATTTAATAAGTGTTGAATGTAACCATAAAGTTTTATTAAATGTTACATACCTTACAAGATTGCGAACAAGTGTCAATTGGAATGCAATTGTTGTAAGGAACCTTGTTGTATTTTACCTTGTATCTTTTGTTGTTAAGGGCTAATGTTGCATATAATGAAACAGCCTTCAAGATGCGCCGGTACCGCTAGGCACTCGTTGCAACATTATTGAATACGGTAAATGTCAAATTAGCTATTTTTCTTTATAAATACCTATATATCATTCTTAATAACAACTATTAAACATAAATTGTAAAGTGAATTTTATTTATACTATAAATCCTGTATTTTAAAATCAAGTTTTAAATCAAATAAGATAAATTGGTTCGTTCTACTAGCTGTGGTCAGAGTAATCATTACAGATTCATTTCTATATAATAATCCAAGCAAAAATATAAACAAAATATTAGTACCCCGAAGTTAAACTGCGATGTCTTTTTTTTGCTTTAAAATGGGATCTAAGATAAGCCAATATAAATTGTATTATATTTATTATTAAATCATTCATGACTTCCTCATGTTAAATACGAAGTCTGTCACTTTTAGATCGCGCTATGCCTCAAGTCTGAATCTAAGTCAATAGTGGCATTTAAGAATTAGAATTATTTTAATGGCTTAATTTTTAGAACAGCTTAAGTTAGATTAATGTTTTGTAATATTATACCTCAAATCGCATTTGAAATTACATTGAATATATATTTTGAATAAATTGACTCTATTCAATATTTATGGTTGTCGCCAAGACTATTAACTTGTAATATAATCACTTACATATATTTATTATATAAGTAATGCTGATTTAAATATGTAATGTGTGGTCTGTTAGGTTGATGACCTGATAGGACTCGGCTAGTTGTAGCTTATGTAATCACATACCTTCACGTGTGATCGGCAACGTTTTGCTTATGTACAAACAGAAAATAACGTATACTTGGAATAAATTTATTCTCGTTGCATTAAGGTAGTATTAAATTTCTTTAGTTAAATGCATCGTATGATCTGTATGAGTGTGTCTATAGCCCACTAGATTACATTTCAAAAACTTTAACGCTGATGCGACCAAGGAGCTCTCATAGCCTATGGCATGGAAATTGTAGACCGAACAATGTGGTAAGTAAACAAAGCTAGAAAGAAAATAATTTGTCTTATAATTTGAGAGACTTAAGATTTGTCTTATATTAATATATAATAAATCATTTCAAAAGTATGGCATATACTGTTAGTAATGAAATTAGAAATTTAATGCTTTAAGCTAAACATATATCAAATTTTTCGATACATAGAGAGAGAGAGAGAGAGAACGTCACGGGAATCGCTAGTCACTATTTGCTTAAATGTAATGGAGCCATTGTCTTTCGTGGCATTTTCTTAAAGAACAAAGGTCATGTTCTCAACAAATGTCAAACGATCACTCGAAATTTTTTAACGTTTCAATGCCAATAGCAGAAACAAGTAAAACGTGTATATTATTTGTTAAATATGTAAAAATCCTCGGTATAACCATTTGCTTCAAATTATATTCTCAACGAAATATTTCAATTCATTTAAGTATGAGTTTTTATCGAAGTAATTGTATTTAAATTCATAACCATTATTTTTATATACATATTAGTTTTTTGTCGTCAATAGGATATTATATACACAAGTCAGAATAAAATTATGACATACAATAACAACATGATTATTATATTTAAAGTTCATGCTACCGACTCGAAGACCGCTCGTCGATAAGTAACATTTCAAATCTTCACATAATATTCATTATTTTACTGGGTATGAAAAATTACTTCCTACAAGGAAACCACAGGTTGGTTTAAAATTGGATTCAATAGATGGTAAGGGTCAGTCACTTTCGTTTTATAGTATTATTACAAATTATTAGCTATTCCCTGCGATATCATCGGCGTTCGTTAAAATAACTTTGCATTGTAACATACGAAATGGAATAATATTCCACTTTTTCCCATTCTACACTAATTCTTCGCTCCTACTAGTTGAAGCATGATTTTATACAGTCTAAAGCCTTCCTCGATAAATTGACTATTCAACACAAAAATAATTTTGAAGATTTCAATTTGAAACACTAGGTCCTAAGATTAGCGCATACAAACAATCAAACTCTTCAACTATACAATTTTAATATATATTGTATTTATTACCATTGAAAGATGTTATTTTATTTATTGTATATATTTCCTGTAAAAGAACCTCCTTCCTGTAATAAGTGAGGTACTTTTATCAAGCGGACATTAAGAAGTGATCTTTGATTATGTAGATAGAAATGCTCATAAGCCCGAGTTTTTATTGTATTGTCAATTTCCCGTCAATGTACGTTTAAATGATTTCAATTAAATTGTATAAATATAGATTGAAATACGCAAATATAAATATAAGATTAAAACATTTGGTTGATGGGTAAATCTATCTTATCGGTGCTTATGTTTTATTAAATTTAAATAAAAACAATTGCATGCATCATGAATATGTCTGTGATTATCGTAAAACCTTTAAGAATTAATTCAAGAGCTCAGTTCCTTCAGTTTAATGTAGCAAAGTAATGAACTTATTTTCTCATTTATCATGTGAGGTAATTTGTACTACTTGTAGTAGAAACTTTATCGCAATCAAAGCTTGTGACAGAGTCAATTGTCATGTTGACATCGGTGGTACAATATCGTATGGAAATATGCAAAATAGTATTGTGTTGAAATGACATTGGTGTTACGAAGTAGGCCCAATCGAAAAAAGATCCTATGTATTGTAACAAATTATATGTTAAAATACATATTGTATTGTACGTATAGTATACGAATAATTATACCTACGTACTCGTAATACTCGTAATTAATATCTTGCGTTACAAAAACCCAAGCACACACAATAATTAACTTCTATAATTACGTTTGGGCTTGAAAAGTTGGAGGAACAAATACCCTAAAAGTCTAGAACTTACCGATAAGCATGTACGTGGACTGGACAGCCTGTGATGGGATTATAAAGTAACAGGACACAGGCCACTACATCTCCCTGCACCACTGCACTGGTGATGCTTCCATGTGGTATGAAGTGCTTTATAGTCTGCTGCTTGCCCTTGCTCGTCACATTCTGGATGATTTTCAGTCCCTTGTGGGAAACCTGTGCGGAAAGGCGAATATATAGATAAAGGTTCACTAGTTTGATTATTTCAACCATATTAATAACTTGCTTAATCAAAATTGTACTTAAAAGATTTCAATGTTAGGGAGGTGTAAAATATTTTTATACCTGACCCACTTACGAGCACATTTCAAATAATATCTTTTATTTGTAACGCCCGGGTAAGATCTATAACTTGGGTTACAAACGCAAAATCCCTTTTGTTAACTACAATTTTAGTCGTACCTGTAATGTGACTTTAAATGGCTCTAAATCCCTGGCCCTTTCTTCGAGTATCCGAATGGCAGGTAGCGCGAATTCCTCACCGCGTAAACCTCTTGATTCCTGCGCGCCCAGGAACCACACGTAGTAGGAGGCTTTCTTTATGTCCTTTTTTAGTCGTAGCGCCATTTTGTTGTTATGTCATTCTCGATTCTGTAAAGAACATTTAAAAGTTATTATTACTTGGTACACATCTGAGATATGCCGATCGTTACGGGGCGGGTTTAATCGCACAATTGTATCTTACATCTATTTTCACGGGCTAAGACTAGCTACCGAAGATCTTTTTACAATACCCTATCCACAAGCTCACTTGAAGTTTTGAAATCAAGTTATAATACATATGCAGCTATTTAAAAGCTATAAATGTTCCTCGAAGTGCACATTGAATAGCAATGAACACCATTTGATAATTGGAAGCCGGGCTGCATGGAAATTAACTTTTGGTATTTAGATTTTTTTCAAATGAAAACGTGATATCCAGCTTTAATAGTTTTATTCAACGATGAATCCTTCATTTGTTAAAAGTTTTTGTTAACCTCAACGCGGTTTGTGGGAGAAACAAACGTACACTGTGTTTTTTACTTGATAATTTTATTTCATGACACATGGTGGTAAAAAGTGAACTTTTTAATTCCAGTTTAGTTTCCAGAAATCCCAGTAGGACCATTCACATCGCAGTAAAAAAATCTACAAGAAAACTATACAGAATATACTTCTTTTGTAGATGGATCAATTGTTTATGTTGATACCTCACACGGATACCTCATCATTGATTTTATGTCACATAATAATTAAATAACGCCAGAAGTAAATACGTCAGTATTTTTTTAGTAAAGAATTCTCACGACCAACTAGTTTCTACATTCGTTCTCAAACCTTGACTTCTTTTCTTAATTGTACAAAATGAACACTTCAACTGTTAATTATGAGATATTCAAAACGATTAAATCAATTTAACATGTTAACTAATGTCAGCAATTTAACTCATATTTACCATCAGCTATTTCGTAACATGGAACGGAAATAAACAACAGTACATTTTTGTGAAAAACGTATCACATAATGTGGAAATTATAAATATTATTATTTTAATAATGGTCGCTATGATATAATATAATTCTCTGAAAGGAATATTTACAGAACCATATGCTCGTAGTAAAGATAAAAATTAAAAAGTAACATATTTATTGAATTTAAAGAGTTGTTCTGTGAATGTAGAAACTAGTTGGTCGTGAGAATTCTTAACTAAAAAAATACTGACGGATTGACTACTGGCGTTATTTAATTATGATGTGACATAAAATTAATGATAATACGTAGATTTAGTCGTGAGGTATCAACAACTACAATTGAACCATCTACAAAAGGAGTAAAGAAGTATAACTATATAAGAAGTAAAGAATTTTATATATATTCCTTAGAAACTGAGTTACTGAGATATGAAAGATAGAACTTTTTACCGCACAGCCTAACCGTGTTCCCAACTTGGCGAAAACTCTTTATTTAAAAAAGACACCTGTAAAATTAGTTAAAAATTATCATGTAACGAAACCAGGCCGCACCTGTCAAACCTCGAGAATGCACATAAAAATTGAACGTTACTTATATGTATTATTTAACAACGAATTCAAAAAGGTCGTAAATGACTTAATGTGTGATGCAAATTATATAACGTATAGATGAATTTGTGGTCATTTTAAATATTTGCACAATGCTATTATATAAGTCGACGGAGGTCTTTAAGAGGTTTAAATATTCATAGATATTGCTTAATAACTGTCTGATTTATACAATCAATATTATTCCATATGTCTATGGGTAAGGAATTGTTGTAGATTATTCCTTTATAATATTAACAATTATTGTATAATATATTTTCGGATATTTATAAAAAATCTGAGAGGTTATGAAATCTAAAGAAACTGAAATATGATTATTACTTTTTTAATAATAGACTGTAATGTTAAAAAGTCAAACAAACCGGAACCTACTATTAATATACTATAATTTATTTTGTATTAAAAATACCATAATACGGGTATCTAATTTAATAAGTTAATTTCATACGTTAGCTCATTTTTGGAAGAAAGCAGCTCTCAAAAGTAAGTATTCACATCTCATTATGGTAAAAATTCGTTAAAACTTTTCTATTTTATTCCACGAAGTAAAACAGTATCATTATATGTTATAACTGTCGATTGGCTTTCGTCTGATCATTATATTGTAATTGATATACGAAGATTTTTCATAAACACGGTTAATTGACACCATAAACGTTTCTTAAACATAAAATTATTCGGAATTCAGCAAATTACACCACATTAAATATCACAGCGGTCTAATGACCTGAATAGCGGAACAAATTCAAATGTCAGAAAATCATCGTGGACTGAACACAGTAATAAAGGTGGGATTTTACACAAAACCAAACTTTAAGATTGTGGTCATAAATACGAAAATAGTGTACACAATTTTCTAATTTGATAAAATTACATTACTGTATTACACGATATAAAAACATTGGTAAAAACTTGATTAGACCATTTATTACATTTACACTTAACATGAGACAATTTATTCAAATATTAGAGTGTAATGTGAAGATAATTGCTGGCATAAAAAAGACAATTTATGGCGGTTAAAGTAAGCAAAACTCACTCTAGATATTTGGAGTAAATCCAACTTTTAAGTTAAATTCACTTATACGCTCAATTGTGGAATTATGCTCGCCTCATAGCTTAAAAAGTAAATTTGTATTTTTCGTTGATTAATTGTATCTAGTTTAATAACTATTTATTGAAAATTCACTATCCACTCTTTATACAGTCCAAAGCAGTAATTCCGTACTAAAATAGCTGTTACAGATAATTATTGGTAATCTATCTTAATAACTTATGAAGTCTCTTAAGAATTTTTGCTTGACCTCCTATTTCTAATCATTATTGTACTTTTGAATAACCTCGGGCAGTTTTCAAACTACCGTTACTTATTTTGGGAGTGGTCTGTGAAGCCGTTAGCTCCACTGAAAAACATGTTCCGAATATTAATATCTATGAAATAAGAACGCTAAAATCAAGTCAACAACTTGTATTTCTAAGAAGATACAGTAATTTTTCAAACTAAAAACGTCCGAGGTTATTTTTATAACAGAACTGAAATTTCTTAAGATCAAAGACCTCAAGTAACCACAGATGGCTATGGATACCACAAAATCTTTATTAGATTGACGGTAATACACAAAGTAGTTACTTCTGAGTAGTAGTAGGTACTTACAAACTACTAACATCACATAGTATCTTTTAATTGCAGCTACGGTGAAAAGGATAAGGATAAATAATTGTATACTATTCCTCTGTTGAAATAACTGGTCGTATACTAGTCATATATATATACTAGTACCAGAAACTTTTATAATCCATGAGTTTTCATTCTCCTGAAAGTTCTTCTATGATCATTTATACATTTAATTTAGGAGGGACGGAGATGATTGCAAAGTGTGTTTAAAGGTACATAAAATTGGCTCACAATTAAAATAGTAAACATAATTATGTTAATTACTTGACAATATGTGATTGTGTTTTTATGTTGCAACCGCTTATGGATAAACAATGGATGATTATATTTTAATTCTATCATCACTTGTCTTCACACGGGTTCAATGCGAAACATTGTTTGCACTGAACTTTGTGTTCATAAGTACTTTCGGATTAAACGCCAAAATGGCAATTAGCCTTTTTGGGAAACCGGCGAAAGGGCAGAAACAAATGAAAGCTACATACTTATCAACAGCAAACTTATTTGAATGAAGTTTCCGTATTATAAACTTACATTAATAATCATCTGAATAGGAGTAATATGAAAGTAGTATAGGACAATACTAAGAAGTGTTTTTACAAACAATACGAGTCCACAGATATTTTTTAAATATTAGTTTATTTATTTAAACTCTATATACTATATTGTTAACTCATATTTGTCTGGAAAAAATGAATGAAGGTAAATTCATTAAAAAAAATATATTATAGTATTTACTGCACTTATATATATATTATATACTTTTTAACGGATGCAAAAAGGTTTAAAGCACGGATGTAGTAAGAAAAAATTTCAATCACCTAGGCGATTAAAACATTTTCTAAAAATACCCACATATATATATATACATTTCAAACTCAAATTCGCTAAAAATGGCGCTCTATTGACATAGAAAAAAATGGTGTTTGCATTAGACAAAAATAAACCCATGTATCGATGCAATACAAAAATGTCACACAGTTTGTTAAACAATTTCCTCAATAAAGGTGTCACTGCAAAGTATTTATTAAATATACATTTCAATTATGTTACAACAGAGTTAATAGAACTTCCTTGAAAAATTAATTTCAAACTACATTTTTTAAGTTTAGATATTTAACTCCGTACAAGACATCCGTTTTTCAAAACGAAAGTATTTCCGGTGATGTGTTGGTATCACTATGAGCAACTCATGTGACATTAAGAAACTGTAGGCTATTATTAAATAGCTAATAACATAAAGCTAACAAAGGAACAATACTGACTAAAAGTGAGACTGGCGATTGAGGTCACTCGGTTAGGAGGTTCCCACTCTTGAAAGCTAAGCTTCATTGTTTATAAAATTTCTAATATCTTATTAAACTAACCTTCAAATGTGTATGGTTTAAAACAAAACAATTATGAAATCGCTCAGTCAAAAATCTGTAATTCTTGAAAATAACAAATATATATCAATTTCGATACACTGTGTGATTTCTTGATTTACAATAACAATTATCAGTAAAGGTAACGCTGTCCGCAAATAAAAAATTATACAAATCGTTGTTTTTGAATATTTTAAGATAAAATTAACAACTCATTATAAATCATTAACAATGATTTTTTTGCAGTGATCTACGTTTCATTCTTCAATGAAAATAGTTCATGGTTTAAAATATGTTTGTTAAAAAGTAACGAAATAGGGCGTCCATTTTTCATGAGCCTCAGTTACGAGACAATACAAAATTTTGTCTTTTATTAACATAACTGTTACACATTTAAAGAATTTTAGAAGAAGTTATGTATTTTTTTTGTAAAATATTAATATAAATACATTTTTTTTAAAAAATTCCGGCCGTTACGTGTGCTTTACAGCCTGCGTGGCCACGGTAGAAAAACACTAAATATAAATACAAATAATAAATTATATTTAAAAAAACATTATAGAACTCAAGAAACTGCC
This sequence comes from Pontia daplidice, assembly GCA_963693355.1. Taxonomy (NCBI): domain Eukaryota; kingdom Metazoa; phylum Arthropoda; class Insecta; order Lepidoptera; family Pieridae; genus Pontia; species Pontia daplidice. Next base: position 3,254,617 of record CAVNZL010000139.1, read on the forward strand.
TTTAATAAAGCTTAATGAGAGACGGATTGACACACATACCTTTTAATTACATAAGTGCACGATCAAATTAATGATCAACTGTCGCCGTTATCATTACCGTAACGTTATGTAACGTGCCTTTTAACTTGTTATTTTATAGGGAAGTGGAATCGCAATGATTTCTATTAGATAATTAGCACGGTTCGTTAATCTTTACCACGAATTGTTCATGTCACTAACTAATACTTTATCTGATTCATGGATTGAACTTTCGAAACAATCGTTAAAACAATTTAAAAATATTGTTATATATATTAGCAGCATAGCTAGATAAAATATAAATATGACGGTAAAGAAGAGATGCAGTCACCGTTAGTGTCAACCAATAAAGTCTAAACTTACAATAAAAAATATATATAAAACAATGATAATATAAGGTTGTCAAATATCTCGTTTTTTATAGTTTAAAAAAGTGTTACAGTGGGATTAGTGTTTTGATTTTTAAGGCAATTATAATATCCTCGTAGAGCCCCCCTTTTTGCGAAGAACTCGGACAGCCACTTTTCATAACCTTTTTTGAATTCACTTTACACCATAAGGGGTTGATGGAAGGAAAGGTGGAATATTGGTTGTCTAGGTGGATGTGAAAACTTATGTTTGACGATATAACGAAGTGTGTGGTTGGGTTCTGGGGGAAACTAACCCTTCCTGTTGGAATTTATTTGGGTTAAGGGGTGTGAGTAGATGGAGAAGGGGCTGGGAGGAGTGGATGACCCCCCCACTTTCCACGAAGACGATTACGGCCTGTTTTATTGATATGGGTGAGTACAGGGGGTTTTTTCAGCAGAATCGCAGGCGTTGATTCGGTCCAGAAGGTTTTTTTGCGTCAAATCATGCGGCACCCAAACATCAAGATTTTTTTTGTATCCAGCCTTCTGCAGATGGTTTAAAATGGTTTGGTGACTAACTCCCATCTCCTGGGCAATGTCACGAGATGCCACATGCCGGTCTAACTCGATGTATCCATGATTTGATCGGTATGTCGTTAAGGTTTGCGGCTGGCTTATAGTGTCGTTCACCGGCTTTGAATCGTCGAAACCATTCCTCGGGTTGAAGTGATAGAGTACCATCCCCCAAAACACCATTAATCTCACGGAACGTTACTCTAGCGGATTCGCCTTTAACGAAGGAAAACTTTAAAATAGCGCGAATTTGGCGTTAGTGAACTCCATGTTTACACGTCTATAACTGTTGAACGAATATCCAAACTATATCATGATATGGTCGTTTTGTAGGTTATGTATATACCTTTCAAATTATGTAAGTATTGAGATAGAGCTCTGTAGCGCTTTGTACATAGCCCCGAAATTCAAAAGATAAAAAGGGGAAGGGAGATATTACAACCTTTATATAATAAGATATATATAACCGATCCCATAATATATAATAATCTCTTACTAAGAGCAAGTAGCAAGTATATTCGTAATACAAAGGGTACGAAAGTCAAAATAGATTGGACACAATTGTTATAAATTTGGAACCAATACGAACATGATCAACTATTCTTGCCATCATATAGACAGATCGATTAAGAACCGAAGAGGTATATGCTTAAAAACACACGCGGGGTTTCAGTAGTCAGCGATGAAGTTTAAATCTACGTACGTATTTTATTGGAATAAAAAAATGATAAGACACTCCTTTTTAGAAGTCAAATCTATTTCGACGTTAAAATTCACCGATTATACGGTTTACGTATGCAATTATTCAGTAATGTTATTCCGATTGGATCATGTCATGTTGAATTGCAAAACAACGAATTCAATGGAAAAGAACTTGAATCCTAATATTATCATAACAATGCAAAACCTTGATAATATTCATTTAGCTGAGAATTGTAGCAAATAACTTTGTTTGTTTCTTTTGTCAGATAATTTCCAAGTAGGATCGTATGTCTTCCATCCGCAATCCATAATAGCACATTGTTCTATAACATGACAGAGGAAACGCTTATTTGGCTAAATAAGCGGAATGTGAAAAAGAGATAGCGGGCAAATTAAACCTTTAAATTAAAACAAATCTCTTCCACCGCTATGTGGAACCAGCTGGCCAAAAGAGGTATTTCCGAACAATTACGACTTAGGGACCTTCAAAAAAAGAGCTAAAACACTCAAAGCGGGGGGGAAAAGGATGGGGGGCCCCTTTGGCTTCGCGAGTGTCCATGGGCGGCGGTGTCACTTGGCATCAGGTGAGCTCCTGCTCGTTTGCCCCCTGCTATAAAAAAATCTTGACGTCATTTTTTATAATTCTTAGTCTTAAAACTAAAATAATTACCACTAATGAGAACGCTTCTATTTCCATCCGCTGCGTTTCCAATTACCAAGTCAATTGCATCATATATCTCTGAACCACAAGTCTATCAAAGGTTGTTTCTGTTTGTATGAATGCAATGAACTCAAAAATGACTACATGCATGGAACGAATAAGATGATTGAAGAAAGTAGTTCTGAAGACTAGCTCTATAATTCATGTGGTTCGTGTAAATTTACAATAGTATAATTATTATTGGAAACATTGCAACATATATTCAGGTATTAAAAACAGTATGTTTTTTTCTCTATTTCAACTATGTTCGTACCCATATTGCTTCCGAATAATAGATATAATGCAATTTATTTTTAGCTTGTATCTGCCGCTATAAAATTCTATACGTTGTAATTTTCGGCATATTATTTGAGGAATAATTATTTTTTTGCGATTATATAACCGAGTGCCAAAAAAATACCTAAATTAACTTACTCTGAGCAGAATCTTAACAAAAACGTATTTATTTTTTCCTCAGCTACCGTCACAGTCGAGTTGTGCGCGTTTTTTGTTCGTTTTAACGCTAAATGAAAGTAGGAAACTGGCGGGAATCTTGTGACAATTAACTTCAAATCATGCAATGACAACTAGCGTGTTAAGTATGCGGTTTCACTATATATATTCCAAAAGTGAGATAAACTATTGGATAAATAACTTAATACTGCTTTATACTAATATTATAAATCTAAAGAGTTTGCTTGTTTGGTTGAACGTGCCGACCTGAATGTTTCGATATGAGAAAATCTTCTAGTGTTCTAGAGTTCTAAAAGGTATATTATAGCATATGTATTTCTTTTAAAGTTGAGTCACTAGTACTTTTCTTACAATAATCATATTCATTACAAATAAATTCATTACTTGCTGATCTTTTCATTTACATTACATTTAATTCCTAATAAAAACGATGAATGAAGTTGTTCTTGATAGCATCTTCATCAACGTAGGTGAGACCACGGAGAACAACAAGTGTTCTAACAAGTGAAATATATTTCAATTAGTATTGTGTCAGATAAAAATAACGTGTAATATGTTCGTATATTGGATGGGATCCTTTGTTATCTGTTTTATAGTGTTATGTATACTCTGTACAGATACTTACATTCAAGAACACGGATAAGGTCGTAATGGTACGACTTCCTACAACAGCCAGTTTCAAAATGTAAAAGTAAGGAGAAGTGTGCTTTATTGAACTTGACCATAAGCTGAGAAGGCAAAAATTAACAAGGTATAAAGGTCCAAATTACATCACCACGATTCTCACATAAGTGTTATATAACAAACGAAAATACCACATATATCTCTGTTTGTTTTATTTAATTGGGATTATGTAACTTTGGAATGCACATGCAAGTTGCCAAAATATCAGTAATGAGAAGTCTGTTGCATAATTCAATATGAACTATTTCTTAAAATATTTCTGTACAGATCATTAAGGTTTTCCCTGGTCCAAAGCCAGTGTAAATCATTATTAATTAAGAATATATTATTTTAATATATTACGACATTCAACAGATATATTAGAGTAGATAAAAACAGGTTTGAATAACAAACAAACTCAATAAGTCGACCATCACAAAATTATCTTACTCTTCGATCAATAAATAATGAATAGGAGGCGAGAATATAAATGAAAGACTGTTTGTTAACATAATTTTAGAGATAGTCCACTTGCACATTTAGATTTAATTCCGCCCTCACTATCGGTGAGTGTAAAATGATTGCAAACTATGACCTAACAGTTACCCTTCTCTCCAATAAAAATTACCATATAAACATAGAAATTATTACCGTCCATTGGCCGACGTAGATGACATAACTTCCTATACCGGAAGTAGGTTGTAGGTGCTATCGTCTCGATTCAGTACTTTGTAGAATAAGATATTGTGAATAGTTTTTTGTTCATGTATTGTCTATTGAAGTTGAATGTTCGAGGTGTTTTAAATATAAAAGTTTTATTTAAAAGCTGTGCTATTGAGGCTTATTAATTTAATGTATTTTCATAATAGTGAGAATGAATCTCTAACTCACTTCATACTGATAAACGCAACTTTGTGGTCCTGTCGATATTATATATTCAGTTAAAATTTATTTTAAAAATACAGATAGCTCTTAGACTACATGTGTGGGCCAACAGTGAAAGTGTAAATATGTTGATCAAGTGGATTTTTTATGCAATAACTTGCTCCATTAACCAACTTGTTCGGATGAACGAAAGAGATTGGGAACGAGTTGAGAGTTCCTATACTAATTGATTATTTAAAACTGATTTGAATTGAATAAAGGATTTCATATCATATTCTCATTAGGTTCTTTTCTTTGTAATATTATGTACCGTGGTGTACTTGTAAATATGGAGTGGAGCTCCCGTTATGCGGACCGGTTAAAACCTACGTTTATTAGTAGGAAGTCAGGCCTTGATTCAGATGCCTATAGCAGTTATTAATTCTAGCCTATCATAACGTTAATTACCGATTTGTTATGCGCATATATTTAAGTTAATTAAAATATTATCCATTGCCGGTGCACATTTTTGTTCTTGTTTTCCGTGTTTAGGTATATTTATAACACCTTAAACAAAGAGTGCTCTATAAGTAAGAAATACATACTGTATAAATTAAACGCTTTAAATTTAAATGTAATAATGAAAAATATTTTTCGTGCTATAATTAACTAGACTTCTTTTATAGATCTGCGGCAAAAATCAGCCATGTATATGCGTATTCCCTGACTCTCTACAACTATGATCATGTGCTAAATAAAATTATTTTAATATTTTCTCCGTGAAGCTATTTGTTAAACTGTCTAGTATAATATCGTGACCAATTACTTAAATGTCACAATATAATAAATAAATTAAGATTCAGCACAGGTTTCACTTTTGTATTTGTTGTTTAAATGTTATTAGTATCTTGAAATATTTAAGTAATAATATTAAAATAGGAAATTCACTCCACATTCGATCTCTTCTCAACTAAGGTAATCAATGGTGTTATTATAGAAATGGAAACTTAAAAAATATCATAAAGTGAGCCAAAAAACTTTCATTTATGCCTTAAATACTTTGTTATCTGGAACATATGACTTTATTTGATAACCTACTTAATTTAACATAACTTTCACCGAATATACATTAATACCTTATAATGAAATCCGAAGTTCAATACGAACCTAGCAATTTTCTTGTCACCTTATGAAATTGTAAATGAAATTCAATATATGGATTTGACAAGTTAATATAATACTTTCGCTAATTTGAGAAAGCTAGGAGTGTCGCTTGAGATTCTTAAATCTTGTAATTTGCAAATTCTTCGTTGTATGAGGTTTGCCGCGAACCCAAGACAATAAATATTACAATGTAATTTCTCAGTACATACTACACATAGAAATAATTATTAAGTATATAATAACACAGTGGCCAGTGAGTGATGTGAGTGATTCTATTGTTGAAAACGTCTTGGTTGAAAAAATATATATTTTAATATCTATTCAAAGCACACAAGGAAACAAAAGTATAATTTCAATTTTCATTCATTAATTATTCATTATATTATTTTGATATATTAAAATTATTAAATGATATATGTATTGGTTAATAGATATACTGAATACAATTGATGACTCATAGAACAAAGATTAGTATTCCAGAAGCATTAGAACCTTTTTAGGTAACAACTTCTTCGGTGGAAGTCAACTTCCGATTGTAGTTAATGATAAATAGAAGTTATTTGCTTTTGTAAATTTGAAACGTAGAGAACGTATCACTTGCTGAGATTTGTACGAAAAACTTTGAGAAGGTAATGTTACGGATGGTCCAACAAACTTTAGAGCAACTATGACTTTTGCTTACATAGTCGTTACGATTTAGAGTCCAGATTTCGAGTAATACTATCTTATATAGATTCTAATTTATATAAATTGGATGGTGTAACTAAAATATAAAATACTTCATATTACATATGGATAATAATGAACAAATTTGGACATTTTTTTTTTGCTCAAGAATTTATTTATAACACGACAATTATAAGCATAGACAACCGATAAGTCTTTGATATCCTTAACCGTATAGACCAACGTCAAAGGTCACAAGACTAGAGAGAAGCAAGAATGTATAGAAAGTCAAAACTATACATTCGTTCCATATGTAAATTAACTACTAAACTATCTTGTCAAAGACGCTGATATACCTAATTTAGCTTGAAACTGGCTCAATTATGACCTACATACTTAATCTAAGTTCTTCTTGAGCGTGAAGTGTTATCGTTTAGGTACATGACCGATAAGCATTTAACATGCTAACGCAACTTAATTGGATATTTCAGGATATTAAATATTTTAACAAAAGGATATTAAAAGTTTAAAAAAAATACTGTCAAGGAGGACCAAAGATTTCTTTTCAATAAATGAGAACTATACAATATTGACATTTGGTCGAGACGCCATTTTAAAAACGACCATAGAATAAGTATTTAACCGTTATTACTGAAGTACCTCAGTGTTGACTTTGTGCAGTGTTTATGTAAATATCAATATTTGTTATACCAGACTAAGCAAATTGTGTTCCTTGACATGATTTAGGAATATTGAACATTAAACAAGACCCACTTGGTATACTACGACTTTCCTGCGACTTTTCTTATCTAGAATTGGAACAAAATATAGGTACAGTCATCTTACAAATGACGAAATTTTTAAAATCAATTTAATGAGTGCACTGGGAGAAACGTTTAGTGTTTTTCCATACACTATAATTATTTATTAATATATGTAATCACAAATAAAATACTTTTATTGGCATAAAAAAGTGGAACATGTAGAGTGTATTATTGGCTACATACATAGTTCGCAGAACTTGATTCAATATTTGAAGAAGAAGAAGTAATTGACAAGAATCTAAACAAGATGTGCTGAATAAACAATTTAAATCACAAACGGTTATTATTGTGTTCATTTTATATTATATAACTCTATTAGCTCTCGTGACGTTTGACTCTTTTATCAAACTCGTGAGAATAGATCGGTATCCCATGCATCTTTCGCAATAAGCTTAAGATAAAGCTGATGACTCAATACACATTAAAATGTAGGCTATATGTATGTTAAAAATCATAATTGTAAAATAGTCAATTGTAGATCTCTAAAAGCTTTAAGACTAAATAAGAAAATATAGTACAGCGCGTGTTTTTATACTATTATGTGGGTTTACAGTTTTTTAAAGTTAGATATTTGAAACGCATATAAGTGACTTAGCCTTCCTTAACGAATCAAATGTAATTAGTGTGTATTAAGTATGCTTAATGAAAATGTAAATTTAAGTTATTAATAGTCATTATACCGGATAGATCGGAAACCTTAAATTTTTTCTATAATTTAACGACGTAGTAATAAAACTCTATTAGTTTATCTGTGAGAGTGATACATGCGATTTCTGTGTCAAAAACCGTTAAATATTTTCAAACGTAACTTGTAACAAACTACCCAACTTTCACAATTACTTTGGATTAATAAAATACACCTGTCCTTGTTGGTTTGAATAGCTTAAAGACTCCGTCATACAATATTTGCATTAAGCTGCTTTGACCTCGACGCGTTGGTATGCGAGAGAAAATCTTGATTTGCCACTTTGTTGATGAGATGTTAATCAATTATTTAAAAACATTTATTAATAGTTACCTGTTAACGGATGGAATGCGTTGTATTTCAAGAGAAACTTTGGTAAAGATTATACGAAGCAACGTGTTGTCGTGCGTATAGAGGGTAAATATTTATTCAAAACTAAATAATAATGTAATAATAATCATGTACGACGCCACGCTAAATCTGTTTCCGATACAATAACATATCGCCGCGAATCATTGTGATACGTGAAAGTTGCTCGTAGATGAAATAATTGCGATCAATTGAAGCAATAGTTATAACTCGTGGTTATTACAGTTGTATCGAAATCTAAAGACTTATAATAGTAGGTAATTGCTTTTTCGATCGCGGTATACTTTCATATTTTGGCGAACAATTTACAATACTTATTATTAGATAATAATATTTTTTATGAAATTGATATAACAGTAAAATTTGCATTGTTACAATCAGTCTGGACGATATATGGGGTTTAAATTATATATCAAAATAGTAGTATTTGTATTTAGTTAACTGATTACATCACCTTTAAAACGTGATGTAAGGTAAGTAAGGTGAAACATGTATTTAACATACAGGTGTTAAACATATAAGAAACCAGTGTATGTATACATAAATTTATAATTTATCCTTATATTGATATGTAGTGCATAATTATTTTATATTTTCAATCACTAATATCGTTGTACTAAATGTATCATTAGACTTTATTTAAGCCTTAATATTAGTAAGTAAGTATAATAAGTAACTACTAATTTTACTTTGAATTAGCTAGAAACTAAAAATAAATTAATAAAGTGGTTTATATAGAAGTAAAATGTGTGTTGCCGCGTAATTCACACTTAAACATAAGTATATGAGATATATAGACATATGTAGATCCAAGAGACAAATAAAAAAAAATTGCATTAGACCGTAATATTAATCGCGTGTAATGTTAATTTGTTATTCTGCTTTCTGTCATAACGACTTGTTTAAAAGTAATAAACTTCGAGAAAGCGAACTTCATATCTTTACACACTCGTTGACCTTTTAAAAACATTGAATTGGAGAAAAAGGAAAATAGTCGATGCATGGAATGTGACTTGTTACTTGTAACTGCCTCACCTTGGACGGAGGCCGAACGAAGTACAAGCCTACTGTATGAATCCTAGAACTCATTGTCTGTGCTAATTACTTCCATGGTTCAATTGGCCAACCTGGCTACAGAATATTACTGATCACAAAGAGGTCTTACTATCGCGATATTGGTAAACTACAATGAATATAAGTATCAAAATTATAAATCACCTTTACGAGGCAATAGACCATTGTTTTTCAACCTGTGGGTGGCGAAGCTTCTGTAGGGGTCGCCAGAGGTCGAAAAAAATAGGTACTTTAGTAAAAAAAAACAATAAAGATAATTAATAATGTTAATGGTAAAACTGTAACATACACATACATACATGATAAAAAACCGAAGGTCAAAGGGGGTCGCGAAATATTTTTTTATACCAGGGGGGGTCGCATCATGAAAAAGGTCGAAAAACACTGCAATAACATTAATACTTAATAAGTATTCATATTTATATTTATATTTTTTAGCTTATATTAAAGCATGATTTTTTTCTTGGGTTTCTTTTGTTGGTGTGTACATCGATGCGTCAGTAATATTATGATGACAATATATTAGGCGCTGCTCCACCGTCGCACTTTCGCCAAGGCGGACTCAGGTTTGTCTCCTTTCACATCAAAACAAAGATCGCAGGTGGAACACGTTAACGGACTAATAATTATTAACTCGCAGTAATTGAAAATTGGCGTGGCTGTAACTATTAGTGAAAGTTAGGATGTTTTCTTCCTTTTATCCGCAATTACCGGTTTAGCAATTAAAATATTATAATTTTAATTAGTGTAATAAAACAAGCAATTACGGTGAGATTTCATTTAATTTTAACTGTTTTGCGAATGTTAAATGGTTGCTTTTTGTCTTTTACTTGCCTATCTATCTATTATCTTATTATTCAATAAATTTAAATAAAAAACGATCTATACAAAAATAATACTAGTCCTATATCGTTTACGTTTAAATATTTTGTTAAAAACTTCAATTTTATTTTTTTAAGATATCCACAAATGTGTCAATCGTAATTTTCATCAGAAATCTCACTAAGTATAATCAAACGATTAAGAAATTACAACTTTCCTTTTCATATTGCAGATAAGCAGTGAAATGAAACTTTAGCTATTTCCCATTGCAAGACCTGCGAGAAAGTATGTACTGTGTATTGCCTATACTCGATCGTTTATAGCATGTATTGTGTTAGCTTCGTTAGCAATTAGTTTTCCTTGAAATATTATTCCGTTTGTATATATTTAAAAGCTAGTTTGCAAATTGGAACAACGAACTTAAATTTATAAATTCAAGTGTCGAAATCATAAACAACCGAGATAATCAGTCAGTTTAACTATACATGTAATCACATGGTAAATATTCCGTCACATTTTTATTTTGATGGTTATTAAAATTGGCATAAACGATAAAGTAATTTGCGAATCGCATGGCGTTACAGATGTGCTTGGGCACCCGCGTCCAAAAAAACGACGACAAAAATTCTAGGAATAGCAAAACCGTAATTCACACACAAAATAACTCTATAGATTTCTTTACAGCGGTTTTAAAAAATAAACATTACTTTCAAAAACTCATACATGTCGTATATAGTGTTGATACACCAACAGTCTAAACGGATTTTAAACCATCAATTCAGTCTTAAAAAACCGTAAAAAGAGGGCTGATTTAGCACAAGACTAGGCTTGAAATACAAAGTTTTACTGTTCCTTTAATTTCATATATAATAATACAATATTTAGAAAAAAATCTTACCGTGACCATCACCAATCACCATCACAAACTTGTTAGTTTATATTAAGAGAATATTTTTTTTTAATAGGTCAACAAAGTGTCAGCTGTCATCTGTCAAATGTCATGGATTGTAGCTGCGAAGTGATATCATATTTTTCGTGTCGCTATAATGTTACAATGCTCTTATAAAGTACAACTGCCTGAAGGTCGGTACGTTCATGACAAGAATACGATCACTTCACATTCTAATGCTAATAGCAAAACATGGCTTTCTTATATTACATTGAATTATTATATTGTAGTCTTTTTTTTGAAAAATAAACAAACTTAATGCAAAGGAGTAGATTAGTAAGTAGATGCAGAAAAACATTATATATACATCAAGAATACATATCAAGCAGAACGTTTTGTGAACTGAAGTGGGCATTTTTTTCTATTTTAGAATACTAAGTCAATGTTACGCAACATAGATTTTCCGGAAGAATCGATTGATTGTAATTGGCGTCAAATACCGTAAGTGGGCCAAGTGCTTGCTAAATCGGACAATGAGTTTATTATGGGCCAAATTGAAAACGTGCCTAATGCCCCGTGGTGTTACAAGAACTATGTTTTTATAACTTAAGTAGAAGCTATACAGTTGGATGTATTATCACATAATGATAATAAATTAACTCTTAAATTAGTCTACTTGGGGTTTTGAGGTATAATTTATATATATATATATATATATATATATATATATATAATAATACAGGGGGCAGGAGGCTGACCTGATTTTAAGTGATACCCATGGACATTCGCAATGCCAGAGGCCTCACAAGTGCGTTGCCGGCCTTTAAGGTGCCTACATTATTTATATATCAAATTTCAAAAACAGATACTCAACCTCTATGACTAATTCCATAAACTAGCCCTTATATTCCATGAACCGGCGAACGTCTTATTTTCGAACCTATCACAAATATCATATTTTGGAGAATAATTAAGTTAAATTTTTCTATTCATATGCGAAATAGGAACATGCTGAGGAAGACTAGTTCGAGAACGACGGCCATATTTATTTACTTCTTATATATATTGATTTATTACAATCAATTCCGCTCCTGAGCAAGTTTTAGCATACTATATAAAGCAAACTATTATGAAAAAAAAGTATAAAATATTCCAATAATTATAGGCCGCAATGAAATAAGCATATTTTTTGAGGTTGGGTTAATTACTAGAACCTTATCTATAATATAAATTAATTCATTAATTTGAGATGTTAATATATTAAAACCACAGGAACCACAGGAAACGATAGTAGTTCTGTGTCTTCTATATTAAAGTATAGTAGTAATTATTACCATCTTTTTACACGACTATAATTATATTATTATTGAAAAAATTGTTAATTATTATTGAAATGAAAATAATTTGAACATACTTATTATTTTGAACAAAGAACTTATACTTCCTATATTATAAGTGTCGTCTCCATTACGATCAACAAAATACCAGTCCTTATGAGGAACGTGGGTCCCAAACAGTCTCTGTATAAAAAATAACACAAAAACGAGGCACGCGATCAAGAATCGAACTTGAACCATTAACGTGCCAGACACACCTACCTGTTTCGTAAAAACTGCCCGGTACAGGCGAATACACGAGTGAGTATGGTTAAAATAACTGGTTAAACATAAGTGTAAGGAATTTAATGCTAACGTGTAGACGGAAACAAAGACGCACAAAAGTACAGACAAGTTTATAGCTCTAATACAGTTTTTATTATCATTCTCCACGTATTATGTTTTCCAAGTAAAGTTGCCAAAAACGCGTCAAATCGTACTCCTCATCCTACAGGGATTTTTGAGTCGGTTGGATAGTGAAGTGATAGCGATAATGAAGATGTACCGTATAAACTCATTTTGGTTAAATAAAAACAAGACTACATCATAATGAATTTAATAAAATAACGTAGAGGCTAGATAACTGAGAAAAAAGCAATTGCGGTCTTTAAATTTCCGCATAGCAAGAGTTTATATGACTGGCTTGAATACTAAACCAGTTGTGAATATATGTAATGACAACTTGGCTTTAAAAAATTAAATCACTGCTTTTTAGATACTTATTATTAGTTATTATCGTGGCAATAGACTTTTTGCCATTGGCTAGTCAAAAAACTTTTTTTTACGACTACAACGAACTTTTCTTTTTTAGGCTATCAAAATTATTTAACTCAAGCGTTAATAATTAAAAATTAGGTGATCTAAGGATATATAAGACCATTAGAGATAGATGGAAAACCACTCTGAATGAGGCTGTTAGTCGCAGGTATTTTAAAAATTAACAAATAATTACGTTATTAGATAAACCTTTGAAAGTGTTATTTAATTGAAGAAAGTGTATTCAAATTCCACCAGCTAAATCAGTGTAAGTGGACGTTAATACGTATTTACGACCACACTTGAGTTGATTCACTTTTACTATTAACATTCACGCAATGCAGTGAAAACAATTGATTTGCTAAACACTTTCACCTTGATCCTTGAAAGTTATTCTAATAAAGTATTTTTAATCCCCAAGCGATCTAAATGCAGCCTTCAAAAGTGTGCGTAATAAACGCAACGCTTGGAATAAACCAAAAATGGCCTAAATTTAAATTGAAGTGAAGTATAATATTTTATTATCTTTGGGCACTATGTGATGTACACATAAAACGAGTATGTTATTTAACTGTGATAGTTTTTATTTAATACTGCGATCAGATTCACTCTCCACCCACGATAAGAAAAATTAAAATTAAATATATATAATTATCATTCGTATAAAGTGATTTTACTTTTAATTTAATGCAAAAAATGAATATCTTTTACTCGTTGCATGTGAAAGCAATTTAGGCCAATGTTGCCCGTTACGTAAACTAGTCTTCTTTTCCACGTAACTAACCCCGAGATGGGAAGTGTAATTAAAATTACTTTTTAGTATCGTTACTTGGGTTAATATACATTTCGTAAATTGTGCTATTTCAGAAGTAATTAATATATTAAATGTGCAAGCAAAAGGATTTCCTTATATGAGCACGAATTTCTGAATTGAAAGTAATTTAGTTTAACGACAATACCAACCATACATCCTAATTGAATGGCACAGATAATATTAGGTAAAGGTAGAAGAATAAAAATAAATAATTTCATAAAGTAAGTACCTAGTCACATTTTGTTAATGGGACGTGTACTAACTCATTCGCCGAGATATTATCTGTTATGTTCGTTCATAAAATTGAAAGTGTCCATTTCACAGTTTCAGATTGCCGTATATTTTCGACCGCACGCATGCGCACTTTCCCTCGTGTTTATATTTCACACGTTTTCAAAGTTTTCAATTGTAAACTGCATTATATAACACGTGTTATTGTGGGAACGGTTGCTTGTTCAAGCTAATTTTATATTAACACTGTCCGGTGTTTCGTTATGATGTAATATTGACCAAAAAGCATCTTCTGTCGTAAGATTATGCTAAGCTAGTTCCTTAAGCCCATTGATTATAAATAAAATCATCAATCACTAAATTGAGCGGTCGTGTTTATAGCAATAATTTAGTGGTTCTTTTTATCCTATGGCTCCTTTCGCATTCTGAATGACGAGTTCCTGTAATAATGCAGTGAAAACGATTCGCAAATAATATTCGACTATGTTAGAGGGTAACATTTTCAAATTTAAAGTGATGTATTTACAAGCCTTGATTTATTTCATCCGGATAAATTTTTACGGGCGCTAATTAGATATTAGACGCGCTGGGTTACTGTATATTCAGCTCGTGTCCTGAGCAATTTGTAATTATTTCTGTTTGAAAGGCTATCTGCCTTTCATCTATAATTTATTTCGTGATATAAAACATAGCGCAATTAAACTATATCGAAGCCACCAATATATAGGATTAAAGTCATTAAAAGAAAATTAATTAAATCAGAAAAATCAAGGCTCTCCACTCAAATATTGAAATTATTTACGCCCATTATATTTGCACTATCGCGTCTACGATGCCATTTAAAAACCAATATACTTATAATTTATATTACAATATCCACCAACATTCCGTATCGTAGATGTTATTGAAACTCAAATGTCAATTAATTGTTAAATATCACAAATGACGCACAACTCACCAAACAAGATTCCGAAGAATGTCAGCGCATCTGAAATTAAATATTTAAATTATTTTATAATATTCAAAGTGTACAAAAAAGATCAAAATTCATACAACATATGAATATTTTGTAAATTGTTCCCGGCACTCAAAATACCCTTATAGTAAAAGTAAATTCGTTTTTCAGGATTAGCTAATATTTTCTACGCTCATCAAGAGCCGATATACGTGCCAAAAATAAAATGAACGCTTAAAAGAAATACGCACAAGTCACAACATTTATAAGAGGCATTATACACATGTGAATCCTTATAGACCAGTAATACTCCGCGAAAAAACCCACAACCATTCGACGTACGCCCCGACACCGGAGCATCCTCAGGATGTTGCCTTATCGAACGCTGCTTGATACGTCGAGTGGTAATAGGTTTTTTCGCGGAGCATTGCTTACATATTGGTCTATTGGGGTTTTGTACTATGGACACATGTGAATGTTTTGGTGAGAAGGAGAGAGTCAATCACAGACCAGTGCACCGAGATCGCCATATGTCTCTCGTCATGAGTCTGTAATGCGCTTAAGAGTGTTATCTGTAACATTTTATTTCAGAGAATTTATAACCACAGATGTTTGTTACTCATAATTTGTCACTGTAGTGTTACTGTATAAATTTTATCTCTTATCAGATGTATGGCCTAATAAAGGTAAACAAGAAGATTAAACTGCTTGACCAAGATATGAAACAGAGGATAAAAGTAGTTTATACTACAATTTTAAATATGTGGAGCGTGTTAAGCTTAAAACTGCAGTTCACGCTGCTTTAGCCCGGAAAATCGCTATAAAATACCATAGTTATAATGAATAAGAAGGCTGTGTGTCTTATTTTACGATGCTTTAAACTCTTCATCGCAGATAATGCCGGTATGGCTTTCCTATATTTATGTAGGTATAGCACCACTGTTATATTTAGGTAAATTTCTAATCTGTCAATTTGCTAAATGTAATGTGCCATCTATTGCAGTGTTGGGGAATCACACTAGATTCAATATTAGTCTATAGTTTTTTGTTCTTGTTCTCTTTGTTAAGAAGCATGTGCGGTGTAAGAATATGTCCGAGTGATATTAAAAGTAAAGTACAGTTAAATATGTTTATTTTCTCGATCCAACCCTTTTAACAACCACATCACCTGTTAGTTACCATTGTATATGAAGGAATATTTTAAAGATAATTGAGAACGTTTTAAGTATAATGTACCGACTCCAATGTTTTACAAAAGAAATTGTTTTGTTCAGATTAATTTAAAAAAATCTTATAAAACGTCTTTTGTTCTTGACTTTTTTGTGATTATTTATATCCATAATAAACGAGAATGTTGTAATAGAATATAAATCATGGCTAAAATCTAGAATAAAATGCGGTTGCTAGCGAATGTAATCTTTGCTTGAGTGCATAAAATTTCCGCAACATTTTTGGAGTTGCACAATAATTTTGACAGCTTTCATATTTAAGTGTAGACAAGTCACCGAATTGTTAAAACGAGGTGATTATTTATTTTGAAGACAAATACAAAAAAAACACGCTACGTTTGAAAAATATATTGTCTATTGTAATGATTTGTAATGTAAGCCCCTAAATCATACAAATATTTAATTTATTCCATTTACTCAGTAAAAGTACAATCATATAACTACATATAATTTGATAAATCCAGTAAATCTTTATATGTACAATTCTAAAATGAACCGGACGCAGTTTACTATGCAAGTTGCGTGTCAAGTGTTTGCAATGTATATTATAAACGTATTGAAAATAACGTTCAAATAATAATTATTTAAATTAAAAATTTTGTACACGTATCTATGTGTGAAACGTAAGCGATGAGGTGTGTTTCATTTCATTAATTCTTCTAGTTGTTCTATATATAGCAACGGAGCACTAACCGGAGACTGGAGGCTAGGCCCAATCGAAACTACTTCATAAACAATTATTTACAATCAGGATTCTTGTTAAACATGTTGGTAAGAAAATGTCCATAACATACAAATTACATAATATTTTTGAGAGCTGTAACGGCAGTTTCTCATGGAGATTTAAATGTCAGAGTGGCACAGGTAGTTTAATGTAATGTTCACTAACAGGTAGCACAATTTTAATAAATCGAGTTTTTATATAAAAAATCATATACCTACTCGTACAAAATGTCACAATATTATTCATGAGTATATAAACATATACTTGTATATAATGTGAATTTTACATCGCAGACTATGCGTCTACGATACATTTAAGATTCTGATTCACATTTTTTAAAACGAAATACTATTACAATGTTACTCTAAATTCAACTGCGTGCTCATTACTAAGTGATCATTGAAATTAACTGTAAAAAATACGGTGCGGGCAAAAGTAGGTACAGGCCCCGTTTCTTGCTGATAGGAACTTGAAGTCCTGCCTAGTGTAATCGTTGGGTAAAAGTATTTTTGAAATCGTAGTAAAAAAACACAGGCAAAACTTTTATAGAACTACAAGGAATCCTTCAAGTATATAAATTCTAGGTATTTTATATTAATCCTTATAAGATTCTGTTGAAAGTTCTAGCATTACACAACCGACTTTTTGTTAGGTATATTTTAACCGCAGTATTGCAATAATAATTCCAACAATGTGGTTTATTTGGTCTAGACACACCTAGGTCTTTTAATTTAATTATAAAGTATTTTACACATATCATAGTAACTAGTTGAATAACATCGACAAATTAACTTCAACACGGACGGCCTCTGTGATGTGGTTCTATTTGAGATCCCAGTTATTTTTATGGTCAAATAATTTTCATATCTCTAAGAATCTTATATATTTTTTACTGACTTCAAACTATGTAATATTGATACTACATTATATGTGTCTAACAATTTAATATGACATATATTCAGTTGTTAGACACATATCAGAATGTTCGTGGATTACTTACATATTATTATGATTTATTACAGTAAACGTGACATTATAAAATATATGGATGACTTGTCAAAAGGATCTCCTATAATAAAACTATCGGAAAATTTTTTTTGCCATAAGTGTGACAGCAATCATTTTTTATAATATCGACATCTGTTAGGATCTTTTGGAGTTAACAGATAATTGTGACTGTTAATTGATTACAGACAAATAATTTTCAATAAAATAAAATTGAGACTGTAATAAAAAATCTACGCTTTCCTATTTCTTAAGTTGGACCAGACTGCTCAAGGTGTGCCAAATTAATTTAAAATCAGTTGAGTAGTTTAGGAGTCCATCGCGGACAAACATCGTGACAGGAGATTTATATATATTAAGATTGATAAATAAAGATTCTCACTGAAATATCTTGCTCTTTAACATTAATTGACTGTTATTAATATAATCATTTCGATTGACTTACCTATATAGTAGAAGAAGTGACATCGTCTTCACGTTGTTAAAAAGGCTAAAATAAATTACGACTTACAATTAAGTCTTGAGAAATTAAATAAAACTCATACCGATGAGAATATTCACAAATAGCTATCGGATGAATGATAATAAAACTGGAAAACCAATTTCCGTTGACTTTCTACTGTCGTGCGTTGATGTCTTTTGTACGAGGCATGCGTCCGTAATTCATACTTTCCAATCGATTCGCAAATATTTTGTGTCTAAAATATAATGAATGCGAAACGTTCTCAGATAATCATTGATGTGTACTAAAGTATTTGTGGAATAACAGTAAGTTGAAATTTACTATGTGGAAGTGCACCTAAAGCTTAAAACTAGGAATAAGTTTTTTATATCGAACAATGTATATTTTTTTATAGCTAGCAATCGTCCGATGGTTTACTAGGCTTCTAATAATTCTTACACCAATGTAAGAATTATTAGAAGAAATGAAATGAAAACATAAATTCAACCTTAAGAATTTATTATATATGCCTAATATATAATAGTTTTAGAAATATATGGAGATCATATGTATATCTATTAAATACATCCTTGTAACAACAAATAAATAATTATTCAAATTTAAAAATCATCAAGAAATTCAAGGTTACCTTTAAAGCATGAGATAATTTTAGTATTTTACCCACATATGAGATCATCATTAAAATTCTTGACAATAAACTCACGAGTTTTAACACAATAGTATTATTTTATTTTAAAAGCTTTGTTTACTAATATTGCTACAAAGTAATGTCAATAAATTCTTTGAAAATACATTATGTTATTTGCTTTTTTGTTTATACTGTATACATTGTATATGAATATGAGTATGAAGAGCTAACAAGGATAACAAGATTCTTTAAGAAGTAATAAATTATGTAGGTGCGAGTCGAGTTGTAATTGTACTACTTAGGAATTAAAAACAAATAACATTTAATATAATCGTGCTTCTATATCAAAGTTTGCATATAAAATAGAAATTTGCACCTTTTAAACATGTTTTACCGGTTAGTATTCATGTAACAATGAGAGCATTTCTTCATTTAGATTCAAGATAAACAAACTCAATAAAACCTTATCAGATCGTAGATTACCTACTCCTAATACAAACAATTGATAACTGCTTTGAGACCATTTAATGAACAAACAAAAAATTCTTGTAGTTTAATGGTGCAAAAACAAGTTTGTTCCTTAAAAACAGGCCGCAACTCTTAAATGGAATTTTAATAGGATTACATGATGATTTTCTAAATTTTATTTATCTCCAATAAAAGCAAAATACTATATCCATACTACTGCAATATATCAAATTGTAATTGTACTTTAGTTGAACAAGAAAAATAAGCTTTCCTCTTGAGCATCCTCTAATAACACCAATATCCATTCACAGTCATTTTCTTTAACACCAACATTAAAAATAAGATTACTGATACGTTATGCGAGAAAATTTTAAAAATATTTATAACTAACGAACCTTTATACGGTACGCCTACCCACTCTGCAATTAACTCTAAAGGTTCGAAAATTAATACAATAAAAATGACTAAGGCGTCGGATAAGGCTTCAATACAGTTAGTAATACGTTGTGAAAATTGGAAGTGAAGGGGTCAACGTTCTATGGTCTG
Organism: Pontia daplidice; assembly: GCA_963693355.1. Lineage (NCBI taxonomy): Eukaryota > Metazoa > Arthropoda > Insecta > Lepidoptera > Pieridae > Pontia > Pontia daplidice. The sequence goes on from CAVNZL010000139.1 coordinate 3,274,649, forward strand.
TGCGCTATTTTTAAACCCTACACAAACCATATAGCTTTGAATCGTTTCTATAACTAATGAGGTTATCAATATATTTGTAAATGAACGAGAACAAGTGTATTTTCAAACATCAACCTGCCGTTACGTCTCCTTGGTACGTATGTAACGTATCAAGGCAACTTACCGATAGTTTGCGCAAACGTCAAAAAATCCACTTATTGATAACACTAAAACTACACTGTTCATACAAATCCTTAAGTTTAATTATCGTTATTCTAATTTAATCACAACGCGTAACACGAATTAGCGGGTATATCTAAACACGTCAGACTCGCATAGCAATCGTCGATTTACTGAAGGAAGAGAAGCGGAGACACGTCGCACGGTGCGCCCGCGCACCCGAGCTTACCTTTACTTATAGTACGACTAATAAGTTTTGAGTTGTTTTAATTATAATTTTGTATAATTTATATGTTTGTGTTCCTATCAGCAGATATAGAGAAAGAAGCGTATAAAACGCTTTGGATATTATTTCGTTTAATCGTTATTTCGATTTAAGTGCCTAAAATAAAAAAAAATATTTAAGTGTCCATACTTCATATATCGTAACGTCAACTTACTACAGTACAGTACGTACTGTAGTAAGTTGACGTTAGCATTAAACATTTAATAAAACCTTTTTAACAAAGCACTCGGATGTCGAGTTATATAAATAATTAAAGAAATTCACTTTTATATCTATAAAAGCTGTTTTAATCAGAATCCAAGTATCAAAAGTTTCAATCTTACAATCATCTTGCAGTACTGTCGGCCTCGATATTCGGCTTTTACACACACACCTTTACACTCCATCCATTCCACATCCATGCATACCTAAGGAGTGGTTCGCTTGTGATCGATTAGTGCAAAAAGATTTGGCCAAAGTGCATAAACTTCCAATAGAATACCTATCAATCATTTTGAATGGCGTTTCTGAACCAACTATAGAATACAAGTGTTTGTATTATACACTGTCATTAAAGTGATGTTTAAAAGAAAACTGATTTTGGGCTCTAATGACTTAGAAGTACAGTTATTTTAAAATTGCCGTAGGGATCACTGTAGTTCTATTGATGTAAGAAACCTGTAAGGGTTAGGTTATAGGGCATATTGCCAGCCAATGTAAAGTTAATATTTCATTTACATACAACAAACTTATAATTCAAAATCTTTCAACTGCTTCAGGAAGGGCCTTTACATTTTATTAAAAAAAATTAATTTATACTCCGAAAGTATAAAATAAAATACTTATTTGTAGACATCAAACAAATGACTATAAGAATTGTATATATTTAGTGTTAATTACTTTAGTCATAAATTTTATGTTAATTGAAAGTATGCACGACTTTGATTTGCGTAATATGAATAAAAAATAAATTCGGAACTGCTGTTTCAGTGTGACGTATTAACCAATAAAGTAACGTATAAATCTAATCTTCGTTAATATGAAGAAATCTGAAATATATATATTGATATTCATCCTCACGCAAAGGTTATATTAAACTTTTTCAGGTATATGATCTCTTCAATAACACATAAAGTTATCTTCGATCTTCACGAATCTTTTAAATTACTTTGCAATCCTTTAACTAGTGTCAAAATATTCGGTGTATTTAAATTTATTTTTTGATAATACAATCCTCTCTTTTTATATCTATAAATTCAGTAAAAAATAGTTATGTATGCGATTGTATGCAACGACGTGATGAATATTTCTGATCATGTTACATTGCAGCTAACTTAAATTTGATACGATCATAGTTATAAATTTAAACCTATATGAAAGATTTTAATTTAAATGTTATACTGAATACATATTATCGTTGCGATAACGTGCAGACTGTATCCGAGAATAATTGTAATTTACTTTAGTATGTAACATATAATTGGGTAGAGGTGAACTACGCACGTTGTGAACATTATAATGAGTGAAGTCGATGAGGAGCGCGGCCATCGATAGTTAGGCCAGTTTCGATCGTTTTCAGATTGTTACTCTTTACCGTTTAAATGTAAATAATTGTTTATTTAAAAATGAAGCTGCGAGTTTAACATTACATATTATTTAACTGAATACTTTGAATGTTTGAGGAATGATATTTATTCTACATTTTTCTACGGTTTATTTCACTATATTTTCCAAATAATTATAATAATTTAACTTGGGGACATCGTTTTCGTTCGTCATTTAATTTCCAATGGGATTGTAATACATTATATTATGAATAAATAACAAGTAGATTTCAACATTATATTTTACAGTAGTTATTAGTGTTGTTTTAGTTATATACGAGCTGTTCCTAAGATTTAAAACCCGTGCATATCATCGCCTGTTTAGGCCCATTAGGATAATTATTTCACTCTTTCATATAAGCTTTCATCTCTTGTCTCTGACCCTAAGGGGATTATTTTTTTTTTAAACGAATAGCCTATGTTTGAGCTCGGGTTCAACAATATTCATTACAGATTCCGTACAAACCAGTGTAACTATAGTAATGTTTTTAAGAAATTTCGTATTCCATTCCTTAATTTATATCTGTGAACCGGCGAAACTGTGTACACCAAGTGGATAATAAAAAGTTTTCGTTTATGACTGGTTATAAGACATTACAAAAACTCATACGTGTATTAAAAAGGTTATAAATGAAATATTGTATTATTCACCATCTGCAGTATTCATGACAAGAAAAAATAACACGCAACGACATTGCTCGAATTATTACAGAGTAGAAACTATCTGACATTAAAATTGTGAAATAGTTGCGTTATTTCATAGAAAATTGAGCCACAACACGCGGAGGTGATAATTTACATTAATTGTATTTTTTACACATTACATTTATTACGTCCCTCAGGGTTTGAGTTTTATGATTACCTATTCGTGGTTGTAGTTTCTATCTATCCATTACGTCATCAAACGTTGAGAGTATAACTATTTTAAGTTTGTGAATTAGTTTCAATTGTCGTCAAACATCTTGTATTTATAATCAATTGTATATCCTATATACCTAACCGGATATACTTATGAAATAATACTATTTTTTTCTAACCTAAAGAAACTCGTAAAAACTCGTGTAAAAATAACAATAAATTTAATTTCTTAAATCCTAATCTTGTATATTGAATTATTCACAAGATTAACGATAAATTTTTTGTTAACAAGTCCGGACAAGCAAATCTCTGTTTTCCCACTAAAGTCATGGACATTTTTCAATATTTTATGTAAATACTTAGAGTAACTTTGTTTTTACAATATAACCCTGAAGACATGACACCAGTTGGGTCGTGAGGCCTAGTCACGATATTTAACAGGCTACTCGAATGCCACTGAGACTTTGATCAATTACCTAATTTAACTCTGAAAAAATATTATCTGTTAAGAAAAAGTGAGTGGGTCTTGAGCTAGACTGTATTGGAGCATACACCTTTGCGATTTCATTGATAATTTATTTTCAAGTAGGTTGTTGTTGACTCCTGTTATGTTCAGTAATATTTGTGTAGGCATTTCTCCATTTTTTGAAGAGATTGTTTAATGGCAGCTTCACACTTTTGACCATATCGATTTGGGACCGGTTTCCAAGTTCACAACAGGTTGTGACCCAAATGAACAAACTTTCTTCATCTTTTAACGAGGTTCGTGAAACCTGTAATGTTTTGTATGTGCATTTTAACCATACCCTGATATTGAAATAATAAAATCACATTTTCAGAAGGAGCATCCTTGAAGTCTACGTCTGTTTCATTGATGTCTTGTAAGGCAAGTGAGCATTTACCCGAAACTATTATAAAGCTGGCAATCCAACCCATACCTAATATGTTAAAGAACTAATATTTGGGCATTTATCTTCCAAAGCCTAACATTATTTTGAATCTAGTCTCAGTGTTTAAGATGATAACAGGCTATGCCGTAAAGCTACTTTCACATAAGAAGGTGCAGTTAATATCGCAAGGTACAACACAGATTCGTAAAAAAAACAAAGATTATATACAAATGCTATATTTTATTATGTAACTAGCGTCCGCCGGCTTCGCACGGGTGCAATCTGACACTAAATACACTACAGAAAAATAAACGCGTCCGATCGTTTTCGAAAATATTCACTTCAATCATACATCACATATTAAATGAACAATGTATTCAAGGTATTTAATTGGTTAATTATTAATGCTGATGGTTAAAATCGCTTCAAAAATTACCATATTTGTCGTAAAAAGTAAATGACAAAAAAAAGTTATTGTGGGTTATCCAAAGAGATAACACATACCATCGCTTTTCTGTAGACCTTTCAATGTGTACAATACTTAGTACATTATTTTGATAAAACTCGTTTGGGGGGGGCCCGGCGTTTGCAATGTAAGCGGAAAGCAATGTCATAATTCCGACATCACATTACAAACCTCAAAAATACAACAGTACTTCTCTACTATTTAATGGATGTTATTATGATATATAAACCTTGAATCACTCTCTATTAAAAACCTATTAAAAACCCATCAACCTGCGTAGTTTCAAAGATTTAAGCTAAAAGGGGACAGAGAAAGCGACTTTGTTTTCACTTGTGTGTGAAATTATTGCCTAATATACTTACTTGACGTTTCGTTTGAGGACCTACCGCCGTCGAACCACAGCCAACATCGAATTACTGAGGCTCTTAAATACTTTTATTAAATAAATATTAAACCTTTCTTATTAAATCATTATGTTTTTGATTAATTGATTGATCATAACTTTTGAGTACAGCCAGTCCATAATGAGTTAGAACAATTTTAAGACTATAAATAATGTATTCAGTAATAATGCCGTTAAACAATGAAATTATTGTGTTCCCACTCCCAAAAGTGAGCCATGGGTGATTTCATTGCCACATTTTTACCGTAGGAGGTCTACAGTAATATTAGATCGAACAATATGTTTGTTAAGTAATTAATGTTCCTCAACCAGAAGATCGCTTTTAAGCACATACTAATTTATATACACAAAAAACCCCGCATAATAGGAAAGAAATTTCAAATTATTAGGTGATTAATTTCAAATTCAAAACTAGAAATTGTGAAACGATATGTCCATTATGTCTATCTTAAGCAATTCTGAAATTCCGAAATTCGAGACATTATGGATCATTCATAATATTAATTATTGTAAATCCAGTTTCGTAAGCACTTACATTTAAATGCTATAATTTAGCAACATTATTAGCACATTTTTAATTATGTGCGAAATGTATCATTATATAAGGCTAGGAAAATATCAGAAATACATTTGTTTTATCTTCCAACAAAATTAAGTAAGCAGGTGTATAGTCTATGACTAATTTATTTACATTATATCTTTTTATATGTGTAAAATAACAAAAACATTGTTTTGTACGCTATTACAAAACTAAGTAAAATTTATGCTCAAAATTAGTTAATATGTTCCAACTAATTTTACTAAACAATTTAACTAAATAAATACTTTAGTACAGAAAGCCATATTAGCTTTATGATGCGAGCACCTAAATAAAAAACAGTATTGATATAAACATAATTTAATTTTGACACCGTCAACATTAATCACAATGATACATAGTCTTAATTTTTAATTTAATAAACATTTAATGAATAATATAATGGAATGATAGATTTAGTGAATGTTCCCAAAAACCCAAAACTTGTGATTTATTCAGGACGGTAAATTGTTATGTAATGTCGTCAAATATTATTATTTTCTCATAATCATAACGATTCGATGGTGTATCACTCGACAAAAGAGATTTCTTAATCCATATTAATATCTCGAGTTAATTTCTGGCATAAAACAGCTTTTACGAAATTTGTATTATTCATTACATAGTTCCCGTTATATGTATATAACAATGACGTTTATTTTTATTAAACATATGTTATAATTTTTATTTGCAATATTTTTTGTATCGGGATAGGAAAAAAGTGTTCAAAATTCTATTCAATTAAGACTTCCGGACGGCTGGATCATGTCACATAAATAATATTATTATATGGCATAATAACTTATAAGGATACCTATTATGAAAAAAAAAATACATTATTCATGATCTTCCGAATATTACCAATGCAGTGATGTTAAAATCTTCATAAAGTTCTTCAGTTATGGATTTATGTTATTGTACAATTCGATCTTAAGACAAACTCCAATAGATATTTTAGTTTAAACAGTACATAATAAAATACCGTCATGAAGCCAAAACATTCTTAAATCTAGTACCCAGCAATACGGTGACTAGCATTTCTGACATTGCAATTGTTATGTCACTTATAATAATAACGCATTACTTATTTTATACTACTGTCTGTCATCATTGAATTGCTTACAATAATATATATAAGGTAAGAGATTTGATTGAAAAAATAATCATGACGCATCTAATTTTATAATACATCAACTATTTAATTTAATAGGAAATTAGGTATACAAGAGTTTAATGTATATTTATTTGTAACCCCGCACATTTGCAGTTTATTTTTTTTTGATTTTATATATAACAACAATATAAAATACGAAAAAGACAAAGAACCAAGAAAAGTTACCCAAGAAGGTACATCCCCATGGCCACTAACGTTTATTATACAACAACTTGATATTGTTTGGTAAGCATAATGTTACTTCACAAATTTCAGATTTAAATACCCAGAATAAAATCGAATCTTATTAATATTCTAATCCATATTCCAACCTGTTTTAAAATCACAAAAATTTGGAAATTACGGTTTATGGTATAGTTGGGAGAGGAAGAAAATATTTTGTAAGATCCGAGTTGACGGCTATGGTGAAGAATCTGATTCTGTAACCGTGGTGTGGACATACCTTTTTGGGTTTGCAATTATAGAACTATAAAATTAACGCCAGCGTTAAACAAAGACGACAGACAGACCTAAAAAACGAGCAAATAGGAATGAATATATCCTTAACACTAGCGGGTTATTAGTTCCGCACACTTATTCTAAACATCCTACCGAATACTATACTGATTAAACATGATTGTATGAGGCACATTATCTAGTCTGTGTCTATTGAGAAATATGGACCTGTTACATTCGCAAACTATTCACAATATATCCGTGAAATCCTAAAAACAACTTCACATATATAAAGTTGAAAATGTAGCCAGGTCCACTATAATGTATCGTTTGTGACATCTACCCTCCTAAAAGTATGGAAGAACGGATAACTTTAGTTGGTCTATGAGCTACTCTCTGAAACAGTCACAAGTTTTAATAAAAAGGACTTTTTGGTAACTTTATACTTAGAATGGCTAAAACCAATGGTAATGTGGTATATTATGTGGTCAATAAACAAAAACAGCTAGAAGAATTCACTTTTATTAGGCCATTTCAATAAATTAAATTAAATTTAAAGCGTTGTATTTAAAAACGTAAAACTCATAATTCATTTTCCTACTACAAGCTGTTTGGTATACAATACATACATTTTTTTATTAATTATACGACCGCATTTTTACTAGTAATATTATTATTATTATTTTTCGATAGTGATATTAAACGCTTAATTTGGTATGGTGAAGAATTGACTAAAGTAATTTGAGTACCTTCAGCTTGCGTAGAAGAACGTGGAAGTCATTAAGTTTAAAAATATCCTAACGAGAAGTTTTGCCACAGAATTCAAAGTCCACTAAGCATTCAAACGAATACACACTATGCGTTGAATGCAAATAAAGACGATATTAACTTTTAAACGAACTCCATGTCGGGTTCAAGAAAATACAGTTGTTCAGCAATTTATGCAATCTGCAAAGATTTTGCATAATTAATTGTTTGTAAAAAAAATGGCCCAAATTGCATGCTCATATACCACCCTACCTTACCTACAGAACCTACTCAAATTACTGTATTCCGAATCGAACCATATTCGTATATACTCAAACATACAACTATGAATATTTATTTATTTATTTATTTAAAAGTAAGAACAGTTATTTCGGTTCACCGTAACAATTGTAAGCAGACCTACAGTTGTTACATACATATTCAGAATACAGCAATTTAATTCGCAAACGCCCACCGCCCATTACCAAATCGCAATCATTTATAGTTCTTTATTTATGTTACATAGTCACATGCTCATCTTTAGTTAGCTTTTATTTGAATTGTATCATCAAAAGCTAGTATTAGTGCTTACCATCTACGAAATACAAGAGTCAAAGAGTAGCATTCAAACTACCTAATAAGGTGAGTATAATTTAGCTGTTACGCTTTATTACAACGCATAGCTGAAACAGATGGCGCTGACAACAATCCGTATAATGAATTCGATGTGTGTTAAGTATACGCCGTGTAAATCAGATAATGTACTAAAAAATTAAGAAAATACATAGTTCTAGTCTTTTTTTGCACATCAATATAAACATACGGCGTAAGTTTGAAGGTCTACGTATCATAGAAGTTTAACTTTGTGTCTCCAAGAAAGTGTAGTTCAAATATCCTGAATTGATGATAACTGTGGACAGGAGCTCTAAGAAATGTAGCTAAACCATGTAAAAAAAATCCTGTGAACCTTCGCTACATATCCAAATTAGCCAATCATTGTCATTAAAGATTTTATGATGAAACATAATATTATTTTTATTGAATAACAAAAAAATATGAAATATCAAACCCCTACTACCGTTCTACCCTAGTTGACAAGCATAGAACAATGAATATAAGCTTGAAGGTTTAATAGGTTCACACGACTTTTCCGCACGCATTTATTAATATAGACACAACAATTTAACGTTTAAACATACTATAAAGTATCAACATTTAATTTATTTGGACTATGATCCACATGTCTCAACCATAGACCAAACAGCAACCTCAGTAGATGCATGATACATCTAAACATTTCGCTTTCATTCAAATGGTTTTCTTCCCAGCACGTAAATTTTCTGGCGCAATCCATAAAATATACAACCTTTATAAACAATCTGTTTATATTACCCAACAAGGGTTTCTTTGCGCCATTTTCAGAGCAAATCCGACAGTTGCAGTCGTGGACTATATTGGTGCTATAGATGGATTCAATACAAACTTTTCTAATATGATTGACATCTTCAACAATTGTGGGCACGTCCTGTCTACTTTTAACGCGTTTCAGAGATGAAAAACTAGCTTTAAGTTTTCGTAAGTTTGATATGCTAAGGTTGGCTGTATCAATATTTTCATAGCTATCTCTCAATGGGACAAAATCTGGTACTCGTAACAAATCAGTAGAATTGCACCGCGAAGGTTTCACGCTATTCTCCAAAACGATATCATTACAACTTTTCACGTGCGACAAATTTTGCTGGATTAGGACAAGTTTCCTTAAATCATTACTAGATCTCTGTTGCCATTCATTTGTTATTACTCCAAGTCTTCTTTGTCGTACTTTATTTTCATCGTTTTCGTTCTCATTTTCTTGTCGCTCTTCAGCTATATTTTTGAACCTTATCCCCGTGTATTCTTCATCGTCCAAATTCTCAAAGGAACTTTTTACTGATTCCTTGCCATCTTCAAAGATTTTAAATGAAAATGTTTTCTGCAACTTTTTCACTTGCGGCGACACATTCACGTTGTCTTTTTCCATCTCAATGCCCTTATAACTTTCTCTGAGCACGGATAGGGCCAGGCTATTGCCATACGGTGAATTCGTTACGTCTAGCGATACATGTCTATTTTTCTTCTTTGGTGGCGCCGGTATATCTTCAAAGCTTCGATACTGTTCTAGACGTAAATCAGAATTTGGTCCGGCATAATCGATGGACCAAGTAGATGATGTGTCACTACCCGACCAATCGGAGCCCAAACTTTGCAAATAATTAACTATATCCAGGCCGCGATCTAGTGATATGGACCTTTGAAGGGGGATATCGTGGTTAAATCTAAAGTCTTCTGTCTCTTCAACGTCGAATTTGCCAAGCCACGTATCAACTTCGCGATGGTTAAGATCGAGGCTGGTGAGCTCCTGCCTCAGGTCGGCGTGTGTGTGTTTCATTTCGGAGTGGCGCCTGTGTTTGTGTGAGTGGGTGTGTGGGTGTGAGGTGGGGTCGGAGAACCTACGCGGGGGCGGAGGCGGCACTGGAGGTCGCGGTAAACTTGCAGCCCAACGTGCGCGCCCGCCGGGGGAACGGGCCCACGGCGATATCAGACTCAGCAAAGAGCTTGCGAAAACTGTGGGACGACACAATTCTCTCAATATATCCTCACTACTTGCTTACTATTAGGCATGCCTTGAGCTCTTTGAGCAGGACCAATTCAATACTACCTTAAATTATCCCTAACAATTGATTTAGCACAAAAAGTTAAAATTGTATCAGTCATGATAAGAGATGTAAAACGCCCCTTGCTGTTTATGACAGTCAATTTGTCCCTTTTAGTTTTTAAACAACATAAAAGTTTTAAATATATAAGTAATAAACCAGTAGTTTTCTTTATGTCAAGACTAGCAAAAAGATTAGATACAATTTAAAATATATTCTAGAAATTACTAAATCGTATCAGTGAAATCAGAGCTTAACAAATTGTGCATATAAATGAAAACTACAAGGTACACGCAATAAGCACTACATTAAACGAAAAAAACTACTAAATTTCTAGAAATATAAGGCGCGTAGTTAGCATAAATATTTTTTTGACATTCTCTCGGTTGTTATTACGAGCCCCAATAACCCCAATGCAAAGAGTTTATCCAGTTATATATTGCAAAGGTTTGTTTTCAACTAAATTACAATTGCCTAAAAGAGGCCTTTATTTTATAGGGCATAATGGGCCACCTTTTGTAATTAGTTAGGTTACTTACAAATAAAAACTTATTATACAACTAAATTTTCAACTTTTTAAATCAATAACTCTGTTTTAAATGAAAAATTTGATTTTAAGATAGAAGTGATCTGCCACATGATGCTTCACTGTAATTTTCAAATATATGAAAACTATTTTTACATTATTTTCAAAAATAATGGCCTGTGGGAAACTCATCGCCGACGAAGTACAGAAAGTAATTGCCCCTACCAAGACCGACAATTCTGACCACGATGGAACATCACAGTAAAATGCCACCGTTAAATGCTTAAAGGAATTCCAGCAAGGTCTAAAAGCAATTTAAAAGAGAAAATTAAATTCCACAAAAATGTGAGGAATTTGTAGCAACGATGCCACAAAAAATAAAGGCCGTGAAGGCCGCTAAGTGGTATAAGTTATTCTCGGCCGAAGTTTATTGCTTTTAATGAAAAAAATATTTTAGTGTTCAGAACCATTAGACACGTATAATAATTGTGCTAGATCTCCTTTGCATTGGGGCTCGTATTTTTAAAACGACTAAAATTGTTCCCTTGGAGTGTTTTAAAGACCAATTTTTACAATTATTATCATAGCTGAAGGCATCGCCTTTCTCTAACATCTGAAAACTTCTGAAATAACAATTATTTCAAACGAGAGACTGTCAGTTACAGACACCACACTCAATTTGGCTTTTAAAAATGAAGTCACCAATTCTTATTATTATACCTTTTTGGTTCTAATACCAGGGGCCGAAAGAGATCCTTGGAGGTGGCGATCGTCTCCCTTCAGCTCGCCACGTCGCCAGCCAAAACCTAACCATAACGCAATATGAAGGACGGGATAAAAAACAGCAACGTAATATACAAAGCGAAATAAATATAACACATACAATGGAGTTATAGACACAATGTGGTGATGGTAAAAACAAATTGTGTTACATTTCGTTATTACCCTAATTTATGTGGATACTTATTGAAGGGGAATATGAAAATGCATCATATTTTAGCATGTCGTGTCGATCGCACGTGGAGTAAAAAATGACAATATGAATATAGTCAATATTGAAGGGTAGTTGTAAAAGAGAATATGAGGGTAGGTGGGTAAAGCACGAAGCGGGTGTAATACTTGTTCCATGCCATTCCGTGCGGCCGTGCTAGTGTTACGATGGCTGTGATCTCTTTCGGCCCTGGTCTCATTTTTGCTCAAATAAAAAACCTAAAAATACAATATAATTTTGAAAAATAGAGCCAAATTTGTAGCGGGAGTCAATTTTTGCACCTCTGTACGTTACGCTTGTATGTTACCTAAGTATACCTAAGAGTAATTTTGATCTGTGTTAAGACATATAAACATAATGAGAAAATATCTGCTGTGTTGTTAATAAAGTTTTTAACAGATATTGTATGGTAACTTATTTGACGATTGAATTTGCTTCTAAACTAAAAGACATGCGTATAATATCTAGATATTAAATAAGTGTAATTAATATAACCGTTTAGTGTATAAAAACGTACAAAGATGCAAAACAACCATCTATTAACTTAATACTCATGCTTACTGCAATCCCATAAAAAATGAACCAGAACCAAATAAACCCTAGACAGACAATGTTTTGTTTCGCTCACAATTACAACAATTACGAAACATAAGAAGGAGACAAAACACTGCTAAGTCAATACAGAAATGTATATATGTATGTATACATGCTACAATGTAAAGTGACAAATACATCTTGACATAACATATATTTGTTATTATGAGGTGAATCGAATATGCAAAAAAATAGATTTAACTAATCCCTTGACCTATGACTACAATACATGGTGTAACATAAATAAATATCAATAAAAAAGCAAGACGTGAACATATTAAATAATAACATCCAAATATATAATTTTAACTGATAATTGTTTCTTTTTTCACGATTATTCGCTATAAGGTGTTAACTGAACTTAATTTGAAGTTTCATATTTTTAAGGGATTCGAACCCTTATTGCTAAGCCAATTAAGAAGCCAAAACCCCATTCAGTATATCGTATAGAAAACAAAGTTTTCAATTTCTTAATGTTAGTTACAAAAGCCCCAAATAAGCATGCCAATGCGAACCAAAGCAATCAAAATAGTTAAAGGTTATACATGCATAAAGGAATCGCTTGAATTATTTAGTATATGGAATTTTAAACTATCCTCTTTTAAAATCGAAACGGCCAATGAATGATTATAATAACCGTTGACCAATGCCAACCAAGCGATTCTTCAGTCTCGTTTTCAAAAGTATATTCTAATGTTCCAGTATGTTGCCCTCATTGTTAAACATTGAAATTTTTATAGAAATCAACCCAATAAAGGACCTGAATAATATACCAAAATAAAAGCAATGAAGTTTAATTGTAATGCGAAGCGTGGGCAGTGTTTGAACTTTATTAAAATGTTTATTTGGTTAGTATAAGATTTATTTAATTTCAACTAGAGCAGTATAAAATAACTTTAGATAACGCCATCTAGTGGCAATGTTTTACAATGAGTAAACTGTATTGGTTTTCATAGAATGTTTGTGTGTACTCACAACTTCCTTATTCCGCTGTTACGCTTCCACGGCGCGTCATCCGGTTCAGCCGGTAGTGGTCCTTGTACGGGAGCTTCATCCTCTTCTGGTACCGTGCTACTAAGAGATGGCGATGTGTCCGAGCCGCTGCTGTAAAGTCACGTAGGTATACTTTATTAGAGTTGGTTCAGGTATTCATTTAATTTACATCTATTAATTATACTAAGATATCATTTAATTCAATAGTAATGTAAATTAAATCAATATACTCAATAACATTATTATAATGTACCCGAGTATTGTATGAATCAATGCAACGGGTCTCTTTGTTAGAAAGAGACTTCTTATTTAGTAGAGCTGGGTGTTTATATATTCTTGGCATACTATCTGGTGCTGCTTGTATTTGAAATAAACGTAAGCACATTTTGTATTAATTTAGTCTATTCAGTCTTTACACAGGCTAATAAAGAATAACTCCATTGCATTGCTTCAACATGAAACAATACGAACCAATAATGAAAATTCGCTCGGCATATGTATAAAAAAAACTTGGGTAAAGCTCTGTGCGCGTTTTGTGTAAATAAGAGATTTGCAAAATGTAAAAACTGTAAAAACTGACAAAAATCTTACCGTTAAAGAACATTAACAATCGAAAGGGTTGTGTGGGGATCCACCTGAATACTATCATGAACTTAACAAAAACACGCTAATAAAATATCTGCGCCAAATGTTTGTATGAAAAGCACTCTCCATAAAGTATAACATTTCTTACCTATCTGGTTGCGGCTCCAACTGTAACGCCTGCAATTGCTCTTCAGCCCTATTCAATTTCAGTTTCAACTCATTCCGCTCGTGTAAAATTGCCCGCAGCTCCCTAACACTGAACGTCGGCTTCGATGATTGGTCCTCATCGTCCGTGCCTTCGGGAAACGACACACCGCACGATGCGCACTTCTGAAACATTTTGAATCAAAAGAGGTATAGAGCTGCTTTGAATCAAATTTTATTGTACTCCACTCACCCCATACATTCAAATTAGAAAGATAAAAATATACTATTCATGAGCCCGTACAAAACTTTCTCATCACTTAATATAAATAAATCTCCTGTTACGATGTTTGTCCGGATAGACTCTAGCTACTTCATTTTAAATTAAATTGAACGTGACCATCAATAAGTAATTAATGATATCTATAGTTAACGACAATGTAAGATAATTTATTAACCTAAATAAAGATATTTTAAAAACTTTGATTATAACATATCCCCGCACACTTAAAGCTGGTAATTATTTTTATTAAACTAAAAAATGATTGCTAGAAATCACTTTTATTGCAAAACAACGTTTGCCGGATCAGCTAGTTGAATATAAATTTAATTATAGTGGTGGTGGTTAACTAGGGAAATATGAAACACCTTAAATGTTTTTTGTCAAAGACAATTAACAAAACTATTACAACGCATTGTAGTAGATCCATAGGTTATTAAGACATGTCCAATAACCTTACCTGTGGGGAAATTGGATCAGTTTATCTGTCACTTAACTTTGTTTAATGTATAAAATCGATACAGTACAAATGCTCCTCAACTATTCCAATATGTACCTTGTTCTGCGCGTCCGATTGCTGTAATACGGCAATGTCTCTTTGTTGGGACTGAACTATGGCTGATAATTCTGTCCTTTCTTCGCATACTAGGCGCATCTAAAATTTAGAATGACTTTAGTTAAGCAGTTAATTTTTAATTGAAAAGAGAAGATTGCAATCTTTTGGGCTCTAGTGTTATTAATAACATAATGGTATTAATAAATATCAGAGAAAAAGACCGTCTTAGTAAAAAAAACGTGCAATTTAACTGATTTATTTTCTATTTATCTATTTATACTAATTAAGTCAGCAAAAAAAAAATTGTGTTAGAAGCCCCGAAGGTAAAACTTCTTTGGAAACTTTTATAAGTTTACCGACCAGAACTGTATCATGCTGAATATATGCCATTCAGTAGAAGTTAATGCACCTTTAAAGTTTATTTACAACTTTCTTAAAACCGTGCAATTTGACTGATATATCATCGATGAATCTCCTTTTTTGAAATGGTATGCTTATTATGACGATAGATCCAGTACTATTTAGATTATTATAAATATCTCAAAATTTGTTTAATAATTACTTGCAATTAGCATAGTATTAAGCCAATTTAAACGGCTTCTTATTTAAAACGTCTTACGAACGTGTGCTGAAGTTGTGCGTATATTTGTGGGCTAAAGTTATGATAAATCGTAGTGGTAACCATGGTAACGGTAACCTCAAAGCCTTACATAAGGCACTTATTGTTTTGGTCCCTAAGGCATACACTCCAAATCAAATGTTACTTATTTAATAATTTATGAATGAAACCGACAGTCTCCAGTGAAAAAAATTTAATAACTAATTACTTATGACAATTCATTCGAAAACACTTACTTGATTTTGCAGCTGCTTATGCTTCCGTCGTAGTTCGCGGCTGACCTGCGCCAACTTTTCTACTTGGTTTGTCAACTGTAACGTGTCCAAAATTGCCATATTCAGTAAATATTCTTCCCAATGTTTTTTTTATATAATCTAAGCACGTGCTCTAAACGAAGACGTAGTTTCGAAGCAAATGCGATTATCTTAACAAGTAGGTATAAAAAAAACACGATAAGCCTCCGAGCGGAGATAGAATGGCACTTCACTTGCAGTGATAAGATTACGTCAACGGCTTATCCTATGCTTTGCGGAAAAACTGCAGCTTTTTGCGCAGAATTTTGAATTTTACAATTTGCGTACATTTGCAAGTTAATTCTATACGGCTGGGGCTTTCTTTTTTTTAAATACCGAAAAACCATCTATAGCAATTACGAATGGGATTGTAACGGCCGTTAGTGAAGATTTTTTTTCTGTTACCAACAATTCAAACGCACAATATATTCGTGGAAGTTTTAAATGGAGGATCGCTGAAACTATTGATTGATATATCAATTCTAATCTCTAAACTAATTCTGTGCGAAGTCGTAAAAAACAGCTTTTGACACAAAAATGTTTACTTTGGGGGCAGATTTAAGCTTAAATATAGACTTTAACACACTTTAACATATAAAGTCAGAATCTAGGCCGCGCGTAGGTAGTTCAAAACTAGCATTCATTGCTTTTTGCAACATCTCAAGCTGTTTATGTTAGTCCGGATATATCTCTTTTCAAGTCCACGTTTTAAAAAATGACTACTCAATATTCAGCAGTTCATGATGACAAACAATAACCTGCACGACAAGGCGGAATAACAGATAACAATAAAGCATTCGTTTTTGAAATTTCGTTATGATTATATAGACTCAGATTTTGAGGATGACGCCAAATTAAATATCAACAAATTTTATACACGGTTAGTTTAAAAGTAAGGTATTTTTAGCTCTGCTATGGGCACTTACACACCTGATAAGCATATACTTTTTAAAAACATGAAACAATTCAACATAGAGGTTTTGCTATCAGAAGTTCTATAGTTGTATCTACGAAATATATAAGTGGACATTGTAAACAAAACTGTGACTCCTCTGTAAAATTATAAGTAAAGTAGCCCTTTTACTATTGAGTTTGAGGGAGATGCTTAAGACATATTTCTTTTCCTGTTTATTCAATTGTGTAAATTTACATATATATTTTTACATATATTATAATAATTGTTATTTATCCAAGTATCGACCTCAGATTTATTGGGTGAATCGTATCTATATTTTGATTAAAATACAAGTTATGGACGCATGTTTATAATATAAGCAAATACTTGGATCTTAACTGTTCAATTTACATAAGGTTTTCACACATTTCATTTTGATAGTCCAAAAATATTCCTAAATTGCTTGAGTTACGGCACCTTATGAGTGAATAGTCTCGGTCTGTTTAAAATGCATTACGTCATACAATGTCTTTAGCACACAATTTTGTCACAAAACGAAATCTAACTAACACTATCATATTTTTTGTAATGCAATAAATAGCAACAAAGGTGAAAAAAATTATATAGTATAATTGCACGTCACTGAAAAATATTTTAAATATAACCTCTTTATAGGTTCTTCGTAAAAGATAAATAAAAACATGTGTTGTATTGTACTAACAGTGTACTATCAAGTAGGCACCTGTCCGTGCACCGCTAAAAAATCTAAGAGGTATCTCTACTTTTTTAATTCTATTTTCGGCAATTATAATTTAATCTTTAACAAGCCTTTGTAATTTTTATTCAAAATTGTTAACTATTACTCTATGCATCCGTTACAATTATTTTAAGTCAGCCACAGGAACTAGTGACCCATTGAAAGAGGCCACATTTCTCATTCACCTTACATAATATTATTTATTGGAATGTAATATTACTGAAATTTTAATATACACTTTCAAGTAACCATACAGTTCCTGACCATTACAAACGTTCCAATGTGACAATGTTGTTTTATTCTTGAATAAAGAACATAACATTTATACAAGATGTCTTAAGCAAACTATGCATAACATAAGTGTCTTACACAAGCCTTGTGAAATAGAAATAACTCCATAATAGTTGGATATTCAATATCGGAAACAATGACTATTTATATCACCCTTTCATCATAGTGTGTCTTCCGGTTTTGCAACTCGGTCGCAGCGTGATTTACAAAACCTCTATCAATGGACATCCAAATAGTCAATTCCTAAGAAGATTCGCTTATTCAACCATACAAACAAATAAACCCTTCGTTTATATAACATGCATACTATATAAATGTCTGACTATAATAGAAAAGAGCTTTGTTAAGTTAAGGCTTTTGGTGTAGATAAATCCATGAAACCCTTTTGTTGTTGGACAAAATATTTTTTTCTGGAATTAAATGAGCCTATAAATTTAATAATTATGATGCTGAATATCTATGCGGTCTCAACCATACTTCTCAGTGTTACAACATAGCAAATCGCATCAAGGGTGATAAGTATTCGATATATATACAGTCATAACAAAGGCTGTCGAAATTAAAGTCGAGCTTTCGGCGAGTCAAAATTAATGAGATTCTCAAGCACTGAAATAAAAAACCGATATTCCCATTTGCATCGCTGTGAATACAAATAAATGTTGCGTTTTCAATAAATTGAAAATATTCCGATAATCCGACCATTGTACGAAAGATTGTGTAGACACACCACATCACAAGAACCGTCTCCGTGCTTTTTTAATATTTTTTTTTTTCATCCAACTGTTTTCACGATGCGTTATGATCGTTATCTATTTTCAAAATGACACGCAGTATAGAACTGCGCTGCTAAATGCACTTGTTATTGACAATATTGTTAGCAAAGTTAACACTTACAAGAGAGAGTTGAAACCTATATTAATGGCGTTTCTAAAGTTGCCTATAAACCCGAAGAAGACTTAGTGTTCTTGAAAATTTTATCGAGTATCTGTAACGTTATGTTTTTAAACAAACGATACTATCTCTCGTTTAACAATCAGAACTTCAAAATATTCACTTACACGCTTAACAGATCATGAATATTTATGCGCTCCCCGTTGCATAATTGCGAGTGCGTGGCACTGATATGTAGCCTAATATATTGTCTATCATGTTTATAGCAAGAATATT
Source organism: Pontia daplidice (assembly GCA_963693355.1). NCBI lineage: Eukaryota > Metazoa > Arthropoda > Insecta > Lepidoptera > Pieridae > Pontia > Pontia daplidice. The sequence continues at coordinate 3,293,611 of CAVNZL010000139.1, forward strand.
TAAAACCTTTTAAAGTTTATCAAAACCTCTACCTTATTTATAAATGAGGTTAAAAAATTAATGATTAGAGTCATCAGCACATCCGGTGTTTTACTTTTTTAATAAGTCTGTTTTTTTTATATTTAAACATGAAAACATTTTCTCGAAATTTTTGTATGAGTGAATATTTATTTCCAACTAGAATATTGTTCTGCCTGTTAAAATACAGGTAACACAGATCTATAGACGCATAAATGAAAAAAATGCAAGTCTACCATATGCCCAACCCACAGTTTGGTTACAGTATCTATTATTACGCGTATGCGATTCCTCCCTAGGCAATGAGAACTGAATTTCTAAAATTAAAAATTAAAATTATTGATATTCCGCAGCTTCTACACATTTAAACGTGATAATTTTCTGATGTAATATTTTAGTGATTATTAGATTTTTGATAGATTTCATCTTAGATAAAGAAATATTTCAACCTGATTTAGTTATACGAACAGGCTTTACAAAATAATTTTGCAAGTCAAAGCGTTGTACTTAACCTGCATTCCAGAATCCAGCTCTAACTAATGGTAATTCATAGTATTCAACCGAGCTGGTTAATTAAGGCTTTATAACTCGGCACTTGTGCCCGTTATAACAAGTTGCTATTGATACGAATTATTATCCTACAACAATGTCATTTTGCTGTAGGCATCAAAAAAAGTGTGGTCGCGTCGCAAAACTACGTCGTATCGTATAAGCATTTTCCTTAATACGTCTTATACGATACGACAATTTTTTTTGCGTTGCAGCATCGCATCGCTTTGCTGATTGTTGTTCTATACTAAAAAAACAAAACATTTTTAAGAAATATAATATAATATTTTTGTTTTTATTCCTGGATCAATCTCATTTATACACGGCTACCAATATTCTAGTATTTCAGAACAAAAATTATAAAAAGACCGCTAAAAGGGGACGTCAAATCATACGTGAGTTTTATACATTATCCATAGGAGCTGAACTTTAAACCTAGTAAACATCTATTATACCCCTATGCAGGAGATTGAAATTAAGATAAAGAAAAAGAGAAACAAATGAAGTAGCAAGAATAACCATAACAGTTTTTCAAGACACCTTAACATTAAGTTGGCGCATCAGATTCTATACTTAATTTTTAGCCTGATTTTCATTTCTATATTGACAACCGCATGTGAAACATGTACTTGCATAGAAAACAATAGCGTAGTTTTTAGTTTTTGGACGAATAAAAGAATCAATTTACGTAATATATTTTCTTTATCGTTCACATTTGTGAACGTGGACGTCATCGGTATGTTGAAGATACAATGAAGAATACTGATACTTATCTGCAGTGTATATATCAATCACTTGATAATATTCTGGATTAGCATATTTAAAAATATGAATAGGCGTTTCGTATATAGTAATAGTAGCCAAATTTAATTGGGGTGAAAAATCTAAAAATAATATCAATAAAATTATTCGCCGTAGAATATGGAAATCAATTCTACACTGAATCCCGTCAAAGTTACGCTCTTTGTAGGGTATCTTTATAAGTACAGTTAGCTGAACAGAGGTTAAATCTACTTACAAAAATGTAACAACTGTTTAGAAAGGATCTCCAACTTTGCAAGCAATTGAATAAAACATTCACTGAATATTTAATTTATTTGGCGAGAACCGTATATTACATATTAAGATAAGAATGCTAATTAACAATAATCATAGACGATAAACAAAAATATTTTATGAGATTACCTCCACTATCTAAAAAGTAATTTAGTTGGAAGTTCCTACACAGTATAATGACGCTTTTCCACTCATAACAGACTGAACACACAAACACAAACTCAGAGTATTCGTGAAAATATATTTTTTTAATTTCTTTTTATGGGTAAATTTCTATTGTAAACGATTTTCGATTTATAAATGAAAACACGTTCTATTTAAATATACGCTAACTAGATTATGTAACGAACAGATAATATTATTTTTTTCATTGAAAACTATTGCATAAATATTTTAACTTTCCAATGCCTAAATGTACGCGCAGTGGAAATATGTCCAATTCATTTTTACTTTTTTACTAACCCCCATTTCAGTCGTGTTCATAAACGTAACATTAGTAGCTTTTCTTATGGTTATATATTTCTAAGAGTCACTTAGTGATAAAGATAACATTCGCACCTATTTGAAGTTATATATATAATAGTTGGGAGTATACGACACGGACAAAATAAACTAACTCAGAGTAAACTAAACATGAGCCGCATTTTCCGCCATATAACATTAAGATAAATTTTGATATAAGACAAACATATTTAATATCTGATAAATATTTCACGAAATAATCTATCATAATCTGAGCAGATAGAAAAAACAATACATTCTTTTGATTTATTATCAAATTGAGATCATGATGACTATGAAGATTTTTGTTTTACTTTAAAAATTTATTTTTCCCGTATATAAACAAGTATTTGTAATGTAACACTATAATAATCATCATCTATATAACCTTTTATTCAATCATATGTCATATCTAGTCTGAGAGTAATAAAAATGTCAAATACTTTCAAAATTAACAAATAATACCTAGGAGGATTATAAGTGCATATTGCTAAAAATATTTATATAAACCTCACCGTTTTAATCTCTCGTATAATGAAGATTTTAATAAAGCGTGAACATCAGCACATTGCTCTACAAAGTTTTTTGTATATTTCTAACCTAATGACGTACATTGTCAGTTTTTATACGCTCTCATATTAAACCTATTTCCTTAAAATATTTATACAATACATAACATTTGCTTGTCACGCTATTCATGTGTCATCGATTCAACAATAATTGAAGTATCCTACTATAAGTAACCTTATTTATAGCCAAAACAATCATTTATTATAATAAAATTTGCACAACATTACACTTGTACCGCCATGAAAAACTACAATCGTAAGATAACCTTTCGCTCTACTGTTAACTTCACAGTCGCTCAACATTCCCTTTCTGTAGTACTTACGTCTTGTACTAGATTCCAGTCTAGACCAGCCATGTATTTTTAAACCTTCAATTAAATATACGAAAGCTTGTTGAAGGTATCACAACTTTTGAAAAACCTGGTTTGACTTCCACAGATCACATTGATGGTAGATGTTTTATTTGAAGCTTCATGTGATCTATGGCGAAGTAGAGCGCGTTGTCAAATTAACTGACATTTAGGTTGGGTAATAAAACAGGGCATTTGGGAGTCGTAAAGCTTTGGCCGGGTGATGTAAAGGTCGTTGGGATTATTAGGTCGCTAAACCACAAAGGTGATATAGATTTTGTTTAACGTGACATAAACTACAATATTCTTAATCTATTCATATGCTGTTATACCTCTTAATTTTGGTGGCTGTGAGCAATTACACATTTTAGATAAAACATAATTTTGACTTGTAAAATTATTTCCAATCTTCGACGATTCGTCCGTCGCCGAGCACGATTGCTTTACAGCCCTTGTTTCGAGTTATGTTAATAAAAATAAATTTGCATGTATATCCGTTCAAGAGGTATTTAAATCAATGGGCACATCTTATCAGTAGCTGCCACTAATGAAATCTTAGATAAAACATTTCACTTCAATTTCAATTCATATTAATTTAATCGTGACATAATTAATGAATTAATTATACAAGAGTTCTCTATATGACTTCAATCATATAGCTGAAATAATAAACAATTGCATGTTTCTGATCAAGACTTTCTCGAGGGGAAAAATACTTGAATGTTTTAACAGTATTTCTTTTAAATCAAAATGGAGATGTTTAGTTCGTTATAATTCCTTAAATTAGTTCCGTAGCTCAAGGAAGATAGGTTTACCAATCCTAATATCTTCCTTTTTCGTCAGGTATCAAACATAAGAGTCATATTATAATTCCAACAATATCATGGTTTTAATAGAAATTGCTAACTTTTGTGTGGGCGCAAATCCTTACCTAAAACATATTTGCAGAGTCGCAATTCTATCTTATTTGATATTTGATGAAATTACTTCGCTCGTATCCTTTTGTTTCGTTTCGTTTGGGAGGAATCGTTTTTTGTGGGCTGGACGTAAATGATGAAACTTAACTTGTACTATTCTTTAAAGACTAACATATTTCTAATTCAACGCGATGTATGTTCTCAAGACGTCATTTAAATTATGCTAGTAAAACCATATGACTAAAAGCCTCTTTTACTTTTCTATAGGATATATTTAAATATTATATAATTATAAATAGTATAATATAAAAGGTATGTCACCTTTTACTGAGTAGCTGGTTTAATTATCAAGCAAAAATGATTAAAACTAATACAGAAACAAAAGTATTTGCTTCTGAGGTACAACGAAACGTCCAGAGGGATTTAAATGTAGTTTAGAAAATTATTGGAGCGTATATAACTCACAAAGCCAAAGTTAAAAATGATATTTTAGCAAAATATTTAATGCGTCCGTTTAAACTACATAATTGTGTTAATATTTTTATTATATAACCACACCGGGACATGCAAAACTAACCTCGTTATTCGTAAAAAATGAATTATTCTAAGTGGACCGCTTGAAGTTATGTACTCATGTACATTAGATCATAATTTAAACGTCGTAAATACAATTAGATAGAAAGAGACAAACTAGAAGTACTATTATGTCTCTTTCTTTTACTAACCCAAGATATGTGAACATTTTCCCAATTTACAATCTCTTACAATATACTTTATCCTTGTTTTGTAACATAACATCTATTATTAAAAGACTTCGATCCTCTTAGGACCTTAAATAAGAATACTTATCCTTATTTTCGTAAGAGAAGCTGCGATTATAAAAGTTATAATGTAAGATCAAAAGTGTACACCTGCCCCGTCAATTTGCTACGAGAGACTGCGTAAGAATTTAGGTCAGACCCAGCGGCAAAATGTTTTTCTAATTATGTTATTTTAAATGTTCACGTAATATTTAACAGCTTTTAACACTTGATAGACGGAAATAGAAAGCATCATTCAACATTCGAAGTAAAGCTTTCTACTTATGATATATGTTAGTTTAAAAGAATTTCATCTATATTTTACAGAAATTGTTATACATTTATTGTATATATATAAACCTTGGTACAATCAACCTAGCCTAGGTACACCGATGCGGGAGCTGTCATTAAGCAATAATTTACTTTCTCTTTGTTTAAGTACTCGTATTTTTGTGTACGAAACAACTTTCGGCTCATCTTCAATAACCAAACTATTAATGTATTGAGTGAAAACTTGCAGCACAATATTGTGAATTTACGTTCACTTTTGCTCATTACAATACGTAATGTTTTAAATTATAGAAAATTACGTAGGTCGTGTATGGCAGGTATTGCTCGCTGGACTTTTAGAGAAATCTACGATTTGGTACGATCACAAAGCGAAAATTGAATCCGGGCAAAATAGGCTGACATCCCACTAAAATAAAATAAAAAACTTTTGAACTTCGCAACTTTGAAATTCGCAACGACATAACCTGTCGGTTAATTCTTAGGAGACTTTTTGTAGAAGTTATTGTTCAATATAAAAATTAAAATCTGTTCGTTTTGTCAATCTTTCTTTTAAGCGGTATTAGTATATAGTATAGCGAAATGTATGCCGTAATGGGCTCTCTGTTCATCTACAATGCGCTATCATTGAACAAGTCTAATAAAAACAAATTTTTTAGATATCCTCCCACCGTGTACGACAACATAGCAATTGAAAAATTCATACATAATGTGAGGAACTCACGGCCGCGACTGATTAATAAACAGTAGCAAATGTGTGTTCCGATTAAAAACATCAAATCTATGGTCTGTATTGTATAAGACAAACGCTTAGACAGGAAATCGTATAATTAATAGTTATATCGAAACACTTCAGCGTATACTATGTTTTCACTCTGCATATGGCAACAGGAAAACTTACTTCTAAGAATCTAAGCGAGATTGCGTTAATACTTACTGTGAAAATTATTAAAAATAGTGTGGCCGTTTTTGTTACCTCCGTTATGACGTCATGTTAGTAGCTAAGTTACAAATTCCATACAAACTTTAGCATTGCATTAAAACTAATATATTTCCTCAGTTTATTAAACTTATTGTACTTTTAAAGCGGACAGCCACTATTTTCTACTTAGAAACAAAAAAACTTGTAAGTATATCTAGAACTGTTAGTCCATAACTCGGCACGTCGTGCTTCTCATACAAGTGACAGCTATACAATGAGAACCATTTGCTGTTTTAGAACTTTGTCTAACGGTAATTTAACAGTTTTGGTGTGCTGTCGTATATATAACGTAAAAACATCCATCATTGTAAAACTGTGTTTAAATTTTTGAGGTGTTATAAGTTATAACTTACTAATTAAGTAAAAATGTGGTGAAGAGAAGCTGTCGACGATAATAACGATAAGATAATATATAGCCAAATTCACATAATTAACCCTATAATAAACAAAATTCACACCTTTTAAAAATGTATCTAAACATATCTCTAATCTCACCATATTGAATTGATTCAGATTTAAATTTATCTTTTACATTGGTTGTTAGTGAATTAAACCTTTTGTTAACTTACATTATAAAAGACAAACTATATTAAATGTCAGCTGTTAATTATGAATGTTTTTTAAACTGATTATAAAACTATCAACATCCACTCTTAATAACCGTTAAAAACATAATGAGTGACGCAATTGTGAAAGCTGCTTACGTTCAATTACACAAATGTCAATCAAGTATTATTATTAATAGCCCTTTCTTAATCACAGTAATTAAACTTTTTATATGTGCCACCGAAATCGACATATACAAAAATATATATCTGAAACTATTTCAACTAAAAATAGTTACTTTAGAAAAGATAAATTAGTAATTTACATGAAGGTTACAAGTAATAATAACTCCTATTAATTCCCTCATATATATTTCTTTGACGTTCTAATTCACTAATAGAAAATGCTCAGTGTTTGAGATATGATAGTCGGTTGTGCTGATTTAATTGTTTAACTTAACCAGACAACCTCAATTATCACCATTATGTCATACTACGGTCGCAATAGGCTCTATTTCTCAAGACGAGAGATCTAGAGCTTCGTTTGAGTGGGCTTAGTGAAAACATATGACATTGGGTTGTTTCATAACTTAATATTGTTGAGTTAATATTAAATATAACTGAAAGGGGCAATTGTGTCATTGTTTGCACCAAGGACTCGAAACGTAGCATAATGAATTCACCTTAAGTTTTATATGCCGAAGACAAATTAACATTTAAATGAATGCCTGAAAAATTAATTTCATTATCAACTTCAAAATTGACGTCCTTTCTTTCGGCGATCCTACTTTCTTTCTTTCCCACGTTCTTGATTTAAATTTACTGTAAAGATAACTTAAATTAAGCTGTTATAAAAAAATTTATTTAATAAAAACGAGGCGTAACAAATTGTGACACAATATATGATATTAAGTTGGTCGTAATTTAGCGTTGACTCATGCTAAGCAGCACATAAATATTATGAATCATAAGTAAACCTTACAAAAATACGCTGTTAGAAACACTTTTTGTGATAAAATATAAGTATGTAAAAGATAAATAAAATATACATCAAATATATAATGTGGTGGGTAATGTCATCTGAAAGTCCGGCAACGCAGTTATAAGCCCTTCGGCATTGTCCATGGGCGACAGTATCACCTATGATCAGGTGAGCCTCCTGCCCGTTTGTATCTTATAAAAATAAATAAACAATAAATAGCTGTAAATAAATTTTCCATAAGCTTAAAAATGTATGCGTTATGTCAATTTTATTAGATACATTTATATAAATGTAAGTAGGATTGCTTAGTTACGATCACACCGACGTCCAACGGTCTGTATAGCGAAACTCGTTTAAATTAATTTGAATAAAGTAGGTATAAAATAATAATCTTAATGAATACTAAATCGGAAATATCACATAGTTAAACTAAATCCAAAGCCATATCAGTAAGCCTATCATTACAGCGATGATAATTTCTGAATTGATAATAGAAGAATCAGTTCTCTAGTTTGAAGTAGACAGATCCCATTTGCATGTAAGTAGCTAATATCAGCATGGCTATAAACGTCCTCTTGTTACACTAAATTTGTTTATATAATAGTTTACATCATGCCTATGTCAATGTTTCAATATTCCTATATTAGATAAATAGTAAATACATCCTAAATTCTTTGGTACGACCAAAAGGTGAATCTGCGGCAGTGAAAGGGGCCGTGCATGACGTTGAGGTTTGCGTGACGTAATCCATTTTATAGAAAGATTAATTTAATTCGATTTTGTACTTAGACGACGTGTGGGTTGACAACCTAAGCTATTTCATGTTGTGCCTCTATCTCTATACTCTATAGGCTTATGTGGTTATTTCTTTGCTTGTGAGACTATTTAAGTACGATACAGAAGATTTTTACGCTATGCCTGACGAGGGAATCATCTGACCTTACACAGTTATGCTGGAATGTGATCAGACTATACAATAATTTAACCTCAACAATTCTATACGACGACGGATGATGTAAATAAGGTATTGTGCAGTGAAAACTTCACTTTGCAACGATGTTCTTAATACAGAGTTAGAACAGTCGGTACTACATATAATTATATAGCACCGGGCATCCGGAGATCGCAAATAGCAACGTATCCAATTAAAGTTGGCGATAACGGGAAACAGCAATGTATGGAATGTTTTGAATACTTTAGATGTCAATATAAGTTTTACGTAATACTAAAATAGTCTTGGCCCACAGATCGCTCTACTGTTTATATGAAAGATAGATTAAGAGATAAGAAGTCAAGTATTCAATATGATATGAAAGTAAATTTTTACCATTTCATATTTTAATCTTTTTTTAAATTATTGTACAATGAAATTACAGACAATACTATAACTAGAATAATGATTATTGATTATTCTTTTAAAATATGCACTGTATTTTGCTGTGATAATGAACATTTAATGTAATTTGTATTGTCTTTTAAATTTCAAGTTTTCGCTTCCTTAGTTCAAGTTTAAGACCCTTATTAATTTATTCGAATCGTATCTCTCGTTTCTTGGAAGTGCCGGCGGGTATATTCTAATTTCTAATTGTTTAGTAAGACTGTAGTATCATATCGAGAAATGTATATTGAAAACACTTAAATTTGTTGGCATCTTAAAATAGACGAATCATGACTGTCTGCTGTTGAATTACCAGCATCGGTGATTTCCAATAAATGTTTTGTCTAAAATATATTATTTAATATTCGTTCGTATTAAAAGATAAAACTAAATGTTAATTTGAAGAGGAATTTGTAAGAGGTCATACGAACAAGAGCGTCCTATGTTTCGAAGAATGCAACTTATCCTTGCTTAGAAATTATTATGTATCTCAGGCTGTGCTTAGTTGAAGGGGTTAATAGGACAAATGTTCTAATTATAATATTTTTATCTGAATTTGAAGGCTATGTTAAATTACGTTTTGACCTACTAGTAGATATGTACTTACACTTTCGATCAGTTGCTGTTTCTCTTGCAATTGCAGCTCCTGGTGGCGAAGAGTAGCTCTCTGTTTCTCGGCCGTACTGCTGAGCCGTGATAGCACCTCCTGATCATGCTCACGTGCCGGTGAAGGTGGCGCACTAGTACCTAAAAGAATGTATAAAATATAACTAATGTTAGAAATATGGTGGTGCTATGTATAATTTAATGGGTTTACCATATTACTATTGGTTGCGAACTGATAAGTGCATATAAATTTCGATCATGGTTTTATATAAAGTACTTTAGATAACGTTAGTCTTCTTTGTACTGTAACGAGTTAAACAATACAATTTACAGATAAATCTATATATTCTATTGCATATGTTATTAGCCAACTGTAGTCACCAATGTTGATGAATATTTTATCACTTCGGAAAACTTTTATTTGTTACTTTTTTAATTTATAAATGAAAAAACACCAATAGGTCTTATTGATCTTCTTTTATACGTTTACCTCGACTATATGTCTATTTATTTCTTGTCTTAAAATTTAATATAAACGTATACTTTTTGATAAAGGATTTAAAGGCAAATTTGCACCCTATTCAAATAAACCAACGGCGATTAGTCTAAATAAGGAATTACGGCTTGCCGCATTGTCCTTCTTGCGGTTGTAGGGCGAATCTTCAGCGTAGGCAACTTGGAACGTCGGAAATTGTATGAGAACGATAGAAAAATATTCTCAGCATAAGACGGTATAGATAAAAGTAAGAAAACAACATAGAGAAGTTACCCTGATCCTTCACAAAAGCATAAAACACTATTCCCGAAATTTCTACCCCTTACAGATCTGGTTATGATAATACAACTAGAAGCCAAACAATTTAACATCAATATCGTTCGAGTTTATTCACAGAAAGTAGAAAAAGTTAAGCATTAAATAAACCATTCTACGACAACTTCGATTTTAGAAAAAGCTTTTAACTTTCAGAAAAGTTGTTGTTAACTTAAGACCTTGTGTGTGCTGTTACTAAAAACCTAACTAAATCAATCATGAATTTAAATCCAAGATATGCCAGGCATTTTATTTAACATAATTGTAATTAAAAAATGTGACAGAAAAAGGCATATTTATATGGGTATACCTCAACTTACTCAATTAGCACATAGGCCAGACAGAATTGTATTATATATTATGGGAACTTAGATCTTATTGATATACAAGACACAGAAATAACATTATATGGACTTGGACTAGATCACAATCCAGTAGTAGCAGACATCTGAATACATATGAAAAATATTTGCCCATTTTAAGATCTATTTTGCTCTCATCAACAGCTTCAAGTAGTTGTAAAATTATAAATGAAGAAATACTTAATAATAATGGTTATTTTTGCTGTCCTCAGTTCTAATATTTTCCCAACAATAGCATATCTGCTATATTTTATAAGTTTAACATAACATTTTTTTTTTATTAAATTAGCAAACACGTATCCATATATTTGTTATGTTATTTGGTCCATGTCACCTCTAGAAAATAGAACACCCACCACACAAATTAAATTTAAGTAGACATACTTCTAAACTCACCGTCCGCAGGCGAGTTCACTGTTCTTCTCAGTCGCTTGTTTTCATCTTGTAACCTTGCTACAGCTGTGACTAGTTCTGCAGATTCTGTTCTCCATTGCTCTTCAATAGCTTCTATTTCCTGTATAACAAAATATATAAATTAGAATGCTACCGCTAATGGTTATCAAAAAAAAATTGTAGTGACTATTCTTACAGTACATACAGTAAAAAAAAATTGCACAGTATATTCTTAAAGAGTAGATAGAGCCATGTCATGGTTGGATTGATCATCACTAATATGAAACTAATGTATATAGGATGATAAAATTGTATAAGACTGTTTGTTTAAACAACACTAGATATTTTGCATCTTATACATATACTTGCCATATTTACAAGTAGAATGAAATTAAAGCATGTATAGTGTATGCCACGAAAGATGAGACTTGACAAGTGTTAGAAGTGGGGAGCTTGTCCATGTTAAGCAAGTTATGTTAAGCAAACTACAGGCTTTGTTAAGTCTCTTTAGTGGTGCATAGAATACTTTTAGTATAAGCACTGATAAACTAAAGGAATAGTAAAAAGTAGTAGTATATGATGGTATTAAAAATATAAAAGTAGACAAAAATTGGTCTCCATAACAATGACACAACTATTTATTAAACTGCCACTTGTTTTAAAAAATGTTTCACTTCTAAGTAAAGTCTTAATGGTAGAACAAAATTAAAATATTGTTGTATTTAAAACATGTACCAGAATAATAATAAATATGGGATACCAATAATTTGTTATGGATCTGACAACTGTAACAAGATAACTTAAATAAATATATACATATTTAAAATTTTTAATTTTCATTTCCAACCTACCACATAATTTCTACTGTATACCAAATATATGAACAAAGATCTTTCATGAAATCAATGAAATAAACCTATCTATGGCCCCAGACACAATATGTTCTTTTAATAATAATTTTTATAATATAATTACTTAGCATGTAGTTACTTATGTATTGTTGCATATAAAAATGTTCACAAATAATATAAAGAAAAATCTAAAACTAACTTTGTATGCATACACATATTTTATTAATTTAATTATTACATGCTTGAGTACATTAGGAGTGATATCAATGTCGCGCAATACACTAGTAGGTGTAAAAAATTTGCAAAACTGCAAATGCACCAAATGGCCAATACAATGAAGGATGTTGAAATTATGAACAGTATTTCGTGTCGAAGTACGTATTTATTCAATCACCAAATAACAATGACCTCTAGTTACAAACCTTTTCAAATCGTTGTCTGTATTCTGCCTTTTCGATCTTATCGTTTTCTAACTGTGATATCTTAGCGGTCAACTCATGTAATGCCTGATTCTCTTTTTCGTTTCGAACTGCTAAGTTTTCCAGAAGTTCTAGAGCATTTATCACCTTCGGAAGAAGTGCAGTCACGGCTTCAGGGCCGTACTTCTCAATTATTATTTCACATTCCTTTCCAATGTCTGAAGCCAAATCGTACACATCAACGACGGTCACATCGTCATCGAAATCCGGCATTTTGACGGAAAAACGCCTGCGGTACGGCATTAATAAAACCACTTTTTCACTTCACCGCACTAATCAAAACGATTTCAGAGAAAACTATCCACCTTTCGCAAGTGCGCCATTATTACTGAAAAAACAGAAACATCAAACAAGTCATCTATGAACTGTCAGTACCTCCTGTCACTTTCTGACATTTACATCTACTCTACTGTAAACGAGGCTGTCACTCAATATGACATTAACATTCACCATAATACTTTGACTTTGATTACTAGAATTAGTTGATGTTTGATGTAACCCATAATAGCAATTTAAATTTAGAGTCACTCATAAGTCAAAAGGGGTGTATAATGTTTATTTGTTTACTGATCTCAATTTATTCAAAGACTAAGAAAATTAAATATACTATTTTAAATTTAAATTAAATAAACTAAAGATTTATATCAAATATAATATATATTCTTAGGGTGTACCGTTTCAAATGTTTGCACTCCTCGACAGCACTAAAATGGCAGCTTATATTTTAATATAAAGCACTAAAGCCTAAGTTAGCCCGGTTCGCTACCTTCAGAATGTCATAATTTTACATTATGCACTATTGGTCAAAGGAGAAGAGGGCGACTCTTCGGAATGGTGAACAATATTAATTTGTCATTGACGTTACAAACGGCTTACAGCTTATAATAGATTTTTTTAGTGTTAAATATTTAAAAAAAAATCTGAGATGAAAAATTATTTATAATCCTTTGTAATTCTTCTTCCAATAGTAGGTAGTAGTTTTAATTTCCCGCCTAATGCCCCTATAAACGTATCTACATCATATTGGTTTCATATTGCAAAAACTTTAAGAAATTAAGTAATTTTGAAATAATACTATTATAATCCTACTTAACAATACTATTATTAGCATTCAATATTTTTAATGTTTAAAATTAAGACAAAAATAAATAAATGAATAAAAAGAAATGATACTGATATGTAAAGAATATTTCTTTTAAACAGTTGCAGATAGGCGACAATAGATTACTTAGTTCGTCTTTGTGGCAGAAAAACATTTTGTATTTTTATATTTTATATAGAGATGATATTTTTCCCAGTTTTTATAAAATATATAAATATTTTATTCAGATTAAAATCTAGTTCTGTTAGAAGTAGCAAGACTTAGGTAAAGAGTTATACATACATGAAATACGTACTCATTCTGCATGTTTGATAAGCTATGCTCTTTATTATGTGAAGATAGGGAACAACGGACTGTTTTCTTTTCAATTGCTTTTGAAAGCGTAGCTATATATCGATTTTGTATTCGCCACGCGCGAAGCAACAGTTGTTAAATCAACAGGCAAGAGAGAGCCACGCGGTTCTGTGCTCCGGTGTTCCCGGAAATTCTTCATTTAAATATTTCGTATAATGAACATTCAAAGTAAAGCCAATAAATATGTGTGCCCCAATGATCGCCAATTATCTTTACGAGCTAAGTAAGTAGATTTTTGTAGTTCTATTATTTATTGTTTTCTTTTCGTTTATGATAGTTTTATAATATGATACAGAACTTTTATCTAAGTAAAGAAAGAATAGGTAATATTATGTTATTACAAGTGATACTTATACATTCATAGGACGTAAACTAAAAGTTTTAAGTGACTGGTTTTGCTGTGAGTTTTTTTCGGAAAAAAACCAATAGTTAGGAGTTTAGGAAAAAGTTTTATAATATTGAGTTCTTTATGCGTCATTTATTATGTCGCTTCCAACAACAGTTACATCTTACATTGTATGATTAAATAAGAACGCAATAAAAACTCCTCTGGACCATGAAATTAAGTCCTCAGTTCCAGTCTACGGCTACGAAGTATATAAGTTTTTTTATTCGTAAAACGCGTTCCTGTTTGTGTAGATACATATTTCAATCTTTTTTATTTTATATTTTTTTAGTATACTTAGTTTGAAACTACACTGTCACGTCTTTAAAATTTATGTATTCTCCTTATAAATAACTTACGAATATTATATCTACGCCGTAGCGCTAGCGTGTTTAATTTGTAGCAATGGTGAAAAGGAAAATAGCTACTTCTAAGCCGTACCTTCAATGTATTAGGAATTTATAACATTTTCATAGCAGTAAGAGTCATATCATATGTTGATAAGTATATCTTTTAATTACGATGTACACCATGTGCAATGATAACATAATATTATGTTTTACCGGAACTCAGCTAATATATACCTTATCATTAGTATGAGTTTAACGTACTGAAATAGTCATGCTAGTTAAATTATACAAAGTGTTCTAGTCAGTTTGAATATTAATGGAATTAAAATATCTTGACATAAATTGTAAAGTAAAAAAAGTTAACATTAAATTATTTAAATACTTTTTTTTAATGTTGTAGTGTACAACAGAGCCTTTTTTTCCGACTTCTATGAAATCGAAAGAGAAGTTTTACAATTCGACGCGTATGTTTATTTTCTACTTGGCCACTCATGCGTGTTTGTTTAGTCTGTCCCCACTTTTCTGTATTAGTTATCAGATTACAAACCAACAACAAAAGTATTCCAAAGTATTTCCATTAGATCTTTTATCTTTGGATCAATTAAACGACATGTCGTTTCTAAAAATAAAGCAAGGTTTTGTTTACATAAAACCTTGCAGCGTGATAACACTATCCGGTATAGGTACATCCGCTTCCTCTTTCAGAACATCATCATACAAACTCTTAAAGGGCATGAGATATTTTTGTGTCATATTTTTGGACACCGTGCTGGGCATGAAAATCTATTTCCGTTGTTATATATACATTATTTACAGATTTATTTCCACGTTCTAAGCTAATCTTAATTTTTGGCGTCTCACAATATTTTTCTTCACCCTAGAGTCCTAGAAAGAATAATACATTAGTACATAGACGAGGATAAAAGTATAATCCTTCTATAAATGAAACGTAATCCCGGAGTTATATCATTCCGGGTTTCATCTTTTCACTCAACCTTCCCTAATATTTCATTTTGAGGCTTCCAATAAAGAAGGTATTAGATATCTTGACACAAAAGTTTGGCATTTAAATGAGAACTTCAATCATTCCCTCCTTAATATTAACAGAAGCTGTTTCACTATACCTTCTTCCTTTCTTATGTACTAGATTCCATCCAAATTTCAAATATGTAGTAAAGAAATGAATATGTCATACGAAAAGCTTATAACCCAATCAGTTGATTATTGATTGAAACTCGATAGAGCGTTAATCGTAGGGGAGATAATATAACAAGAGTAATGGCTGTTTTAACCGTCTTTAAAGAAATGTGTGATCAACGTGATTAACTAACATAAGGATTTTAATGTTATACTCGAATATTCACGTATCGAAATGTGTTTGCCGCGGTTTTACCAGAAGTAAAGCTCCCAGTCAAAAGCTGCATATTACGCAAATAAAACATTTTCCAAGTTTGTGAATTCTAAACTACATATTATGAAATTTTATTAGATACTTTTAGAGATTTAGAGATCTAGATATGTCTGAACAATTATTGAAAACTAATATTATATTTTAACTAAGGTTACGAACTGGCTGGAGTGCTGCCCGTAGCGAGCCCCCGCTGACAACAGCTGAGCGTGAGGCCATTGCTGCTGTCGTCAAGCGAGCTGAAATGGTGGAGGAGAATGAGGCGCGACGGATCGGTCGACTAGTTGCTCGACTTGAAGGTTAATCGTATTTTATTACTATAATTGGTCTACACCCGAGTGAAATTCAGGTTTATTTTTTTTTGGACAACTATAGGTAGGGAGGTACCGCTATAGTTGAGCAAGTTAATTTGTACCAACTAAAAATCATAATCATGACAGTTTTCCCCTAACATAGGTATAGCAGCTTGGAAAGTCAGCTATAACAGTTTAGTAATAAAAAGTCATTGGAAAAATTAGCTTAAATATTTTTTTGTAAAATTTATCAAAATATACTATAATTTGAATGTTAAATTATAGATATTTTGAAAGAGCAAAAAATCTTCGTCATTTGATTGTCTGCATAACTGGCACATAAAATTCATTCGGAATGAAATTCTGTTGTACTACAAGGTAAGGAACTTAGATAAGGAACTAGAACTAACATATCCATTGCGATTTTTATATTACATCATCGGAATATGTCAGAAATAATACAGCTACATATTTTATGTAAATTTTGACAGTTTGAGCTATTGATAAAAGGTCCTTTGTATTGATCATTATTAATTAAGTTATTGAAATATATTTTAACATTTCCATTTTTATGAGCTGAGAAGCATTGTTGATTTAGTTGTAACTGTCATCTCTAAGGTTGTATGTCATATTACGTGTTAGTCAGGAGGCCTTAGATTATGAATAGGTACTAAAGAAATGTACCACTGAAAATATATAAAGAGTTGTATTAATGCAATACCTGCTTATAATTGAATTATTTCATCTGTATATACAGCTATAGATAAGTAACTTAAGAAAAACTAAAACTAAAACTTTAACTTTTAACTATACTTATATAGTTACTTTTGGCTGCTGTTTAAATTTGTGGATTATTATAAAACTGCAAACACTAATATTGAAACAAATAATACAAATAATACGTACCGCTGCCACTGTGGTAAGTATTCAGTCTAACAATAAATTATGAACTTCAATGTAGTCTCGGTAACAGGGTGATATATTAATAATGTGGGGTTTGTATAAAATGGGGCCAAAGAGGTAGCCCAAGTGGCAACAGCCGCAGCCCGTAGGCACCCACTTTATAAGTGATTGTGTTGCCGTCCCTTAAGGGTTAAGTTCCCTTTTTAAATAAATAGAGGGCGAATGCTGTAAGGGAGACCTCCGCTGGGAGCTGATTCCACAGTTAATTTGTTCAAAAAAGAAAATGCCTTGTAAAGCAAACTGTGGAAGATGTTTATTTTAAATTAAAAAAACAATCTGAAATAAAAATAAATCATGTTACATTTCTTTATTTTTCAGTAAAACAATTTTCTTTATAATGTACAATGTGAATAAAGTACTTTCAGTCCGTCTTCAAAGCGCAATACAGTCTGTCAGAAACAAAGACGTTAAGAGAAATTGCCTCTTTATAGAAAGTACCTATTCATAATAATTACATAACTTTATTATGAAATATTGTGTATAATAATTTAATTCGTGTTATGCTTTCTCACTTTAAATGTATATGGATTCAATAAATGTAAATTAACTTACTACTGCTTAGGCAATAAATAGACTATTGTACAGACGAGTACTCAAAGTAATACGAAACAACTGTATATAAATCTACTAAAATATATGTTTGCAAATCTACTGAAAAACAATATCTAACCTAACTTGTGGGGGGTAAAAAAAAAACACCCCCCCCGGCCCCTTTTTTTTCCCCCCCCGGGGGCCCCCCAAAACCCGGGGAAAAGGAAAAACCCTTGGGCAAAGGGCTCCGAGACCCTTTCAGGGACACGACCTTCAGAATTGAAGACAACGACCAAGAAGAAGAAGAAGAATATCTGTTTCAATTTTAATTGAATAATTATATAAGAGTAGTCGGAATTCAACCTTATGTTGCCAAGAAAAACACGAATATTCGTTTATTATGACTATATGCGTTTCACTGAGTTACGAACCTTGAAGCTGTGCTACACGTATAAAATAGGAATTTATCAAATAATGAATGACAAGCAGAAATATACAGTTTTTTTGACAATGGGAAATTATAGGTCGCTAGTTTACAATATTTAAGAGTTCTTCATTAAGAAATAGGACTACGTTCATTGAGTAGTTACTTGTAAAAAAAATATGTTTACAACAGTAATGTGAACTTAAAATATAAATAAAGTAACAAGCTAAAGACGAAAGTCTTTATTGCGAACGTGATCCGACAGTCGAATTTGTAAAGAGGGTGTCACGTTACAAACGTAATTGTCACGTGACAAATTGGAACGAACGAATGATTTTCATTAGATCAGTTACGGCCTCGAGCGAGGATTTGTCTTTATAAATTGTATAAAGTTATAACTCTATTTTACACTCAGGGATGCGCCGATCAGCTCAAGGACCAGCGCCAAGAAGCTGCGTCCTTTGCGGAGAAACGTCAAGGCTTCTGGCGCCCTTAAGGCTTTGCTACATCTGCAGAAATTACGCCTGCCCCAAATGTGTCATCGATACTCCACACAAGCAAGTATTGTATTAGTGACTACAGCAAATTTGAAGAAGTAGCATATTTTTATAAGGTCAATTGACAGATACATATCTGAGTGATCATTACTTTTTTTATGGCAAATCGTAAATTTTGTTCTCTATATTTTTTTTTGCACACAGCAAAAAATAAACTTTTTTTTAATACTTATTTATACTTGTATAAGTGAAATATAACAGACAGAAAAAATTGAATTCACAAACGGTACACATCATGCATGCCCCTATAACAGCCATAGCATTTATATGTAACATATTAAAAGACACTTTTAAATCTAAGAAAGCTACGTTCGCATACTTCATCTATTTAATTAATAAAAGTCCACAGGTTATATTCTAGAGAACAGTACATGTGTAACCTCTGTGCTGAAACTAGAGAGATGTGGAAGAAATCTGGTGCGTGGTTCTTCAAGTCTTTACCAAAGTATGTTCTCCCCGAACGGAAAACGAAGTATAATGATACGGAGTTCTCCAGATCACTTCAGGTACTTTTTTAGATTAATATAACAGATTTGCCCTTATGTTATAAAGGAAACGTATTTATTTATTTTACATTGAGTGAGGTTGTGAATATTCACGCCTGCTTATAAGATACCTCACTGAGTCAGTATACTACGCAGAGCTACACATTAGCTCCTCATGTAATTTTATGTGGAGAAACAGATAGGCAGTATAGTTAGTCTGGCCATTAATAATGTTACAATAAAAAATAAATAAAATATTCTATTTGAATTTGGAATCTGTCATTTTTACATGATTATTTATTGTGTTTTCTCATGTTGGCGCCATTACATTGTTTGTTATTTTGCGATATTGAAATGGATAGTGATGTGATAAAGAGAACAGAATCGCTCTGATTGCGTTACACAAAGTAGGTATGGAGCCCAATGCAATTTTTAAAACTCTCCATTCTTTCTTTGTATCAGTATTTTGGCAAGACTAAGTACAATTAAAAGTTATGTTTCTACCAGATTGAAATTCACAAACTTGAATTAAAAAAATAGTTTTGACTACACTTACTTAATTGGTGATTGTTACGCTTTAGAGTAGGTCTAGGTGGGTTATTTAAAATAAATTTGTATTTTTGACGAGCCTACAAAAACGTAAAACTTTTTAATTACATTATTAATTAGAAGGTATTCTATTTTAATTTTTGAAAATGGAACTAAAAGCGATCGCTGTGGAAATTGTATTTAAGTTTTAATAATAAAATAAAATATTTCTTGTTTGTAGATGATTTTATTTTTTTCGCAGAGCTAGTGAAAAAATATACGAGTCCATGCTTGTTTTAGAATATAAAACCTAATATAAAATGATATACTAAGGTAATATGACTTATGAGTTAGGTTATGAGTTGGTTGTCTTTACTTATAACAAGGGACTAAAGTTACCACAATAGACGAGGGTCTAGTGTGGTAACTTTAGTCTCTACTATTACCTTTAAAAAATTGTACGAAAAATTATCTTAAATTTAATAACGATCGAATTACCAGAATTAAACCTTTTTGTTTATGGTTTCTATGTTTAAAGTGCCGTCGATATAATTATTTCCCGTGCCAGTAGGTTTAAAGAACTTTATTATCAACACAGACAAAAATTTACAATTATGTGATAACATAGTTTAACTTATATGTATAAACAGTAATAATGGCCACCATCCTTATACAGTGTAAATAAGTATAATACAATTTACAATTCACGAATCTTATTATTTAAAACTTTTTTAACTCTCCTCTTAAATAAACCGTATACAAATATAACATGATTGATATCTTACTGAAATACAATTTTGTGAAAAAAATGTGATATTTTGATATTTACAACTCAAAAATACAATAAAATATATTATAATTTTGGTATTCGTTAAATACATAGTAAAGTAGAGAATGTTACCTATTTATACGTCCAAACATACTCTTCGACAACCTCATCTCGAGATGAAAATCGTTGACCGCGTAATTTGTTCTTAATTTTAGCCACGTTGGGACTATCCAGCTTGGCTCATAAGTTCTATATTTTTCACTTTCAAAAATTACTTGTTTATCTTCTGGCCGTGTTCACACAAATTTCTCATGGTGCAAGATAATGCGGCGTATACGGTTAACGGAAGTTCGTAACCGTAAACGCGATATTCACAGTACGACTGTTCTCTAGTGTCCAGTTTTATTAAAAAAAGAAGCAATCATAGCTTAGATGCACATTTCACGCAAGCCGTTTTGGATAGTTCCGGCTATATGGCGCCAACAACAAACACAATCCATAGTCTACTTAAAAAAACAAGTACAGTAAAGAGTTCCATTTTCAAATGTAGTAATTACTTTTCAATATTGTTTAAATAGTGGCCCGGAAGTTTTAAAAAAAGAGTGTGATCTATAAAATATGTCATTAACAATGTCATTATTAAAAAAATGGCCAATAAGCGTTCGATATAACTATAAACGAAAAAGTAAATCAAAATGATCTCGAAAATAAACGACCCAGACATCTCGATTTACATCTCACATCAATTGCTTTTAGGATAATTAAACATCTCATCAAAGATGACGATACAGAATTTTAATTTTACATATTAATTTTCAATGCACATTATTTAATGTTCTCTTATAATTGAAAAATATATAAAGACTGAAACGATATTATAAAAAACTGTATATTATAACGTTAATATAAGTTAGACGTAACATGACAAATTAAGAAAATAATTATTTGATACTAATATAACAAACATAGCCTTTATATGTAGATATCTACAGCTCCAGCCATAATGTATAAACTGAATAATTCCTATAATACAAGTCCCTATTGTTTCAGGAAGCGGGAAACAGTAGCAACGAGGGTAAGTCCGATTCTGAGCCCAGTTCACCACTTAGCCTCCAGCCGCCTATGTTCACCCGCCAACCGAGTACCTCAGATAGCAGGAAATCTGTCAGTATTTCACAGGTATATAGGATTTTAATAATTAATGTACAGCTCGGATCAAGGGAGTAAATGAAATTAGAACTTTCAGTATTAATTATAACAAATGAAGTGGGGTTGTAACTCCGAAGATTTCAGAAACCATCGCGCTTAAACAATGAAAAAAAAATACTATATTGAAAGAGATCCTTGATAAGATACTCGTATAAAATGAATTGATCTAAAAGTTATGAAACATTTTTTGCGATTTCTTTCTGTGAGGGTCTCACTGAGGCCGAAAATCGAAGGATTGTGAAAGAGATGCTAATACCGTATTGTGTAAGAATCTGAATACCGCAACGTTTATATAAAAATAAGCGATGTAAACTGATGTTCCTTTGAGATGTCCTTAATCTCGGGACCTTTATTGCCAACGTGAATGTCAGTTAAATGAAAGGTTTCCGAGTCAAGGCTTTTTCTATTTCTAGCTCTTCACTACAAACTCCCTCGTCGAGTAATTCATATTATACAGACTTTTGTAAATGTCCTTTCATTTCTTTTCAAGACATTAATCTCGCCCACAGATGTGACGTCATTTGGGTTGTTTGTCGTATCAAATGTTCAGTATCATTCGAATTCACCACTCATAAAATGTTTTAAAGCGATGTAAACTTTAATTGCAATGAATAGAAGCTTATGAGTTTTAACCTATTGCTCATTAGACAATTTAAAATAATAAAATCTATAATACCCATTTCAGCCACACCATGGGTGAACAGTTGAAACATGTCCAAACCAGAAACAAACAAATTCACTATTTCATATCAATATTATTTTGAAAATATAAATAACACGTAAACACCGTGTTTAGTTCTGCGAAACTGGACTGTAATGCAAATATTTGCTGACCTGATTTACTCACTCAATCGTGCCATATCGGTCCCTTCTTTGTATATTTTCTATACATTATACCTTACTATTACTTTTCAACCTATGATCCTCAGCTGAGTTGTCTGGTTCGGGATAATAATATTTAAGAAATATTAAATAAATTATAGAGTGCCAGTTAAAAAACTATTTTGATAGATTTGCAACTAAAACGTCCCATATAATTTTTATAGTCCTTAGATTTAATTCATATGGAAATTTATAGTTTCTGTGAAATATGTATATGAACAGAATAAAAGTAGGTCGGTTCTGTTGTGAGGTTCTACGTAGTTATCTCTATTCAAATATGTCCGTCGAGAAGTATTGTAAGTAAAAAGTAATCAATTCTAATATTTAAAGTAAATAATTATCTTTTTCTTATATAGACATCACTTTCATTGATAACAATGAACAATGTACTTCTTGAGCAATATTCTATTTAACGTTTTAGATGGTATTTAGGTGTTGAAAATGTTATCAAAAATAAACCATTTGTCTATTGAGTCAACAATATATTACCTCGATTCTTTTTTGGCAATTTTCTACGGCCTTTTCTAACTTGTCCGCCAGCTATTGCAGTAGTTTGAAACTTTCGCAAAACTTTCTGTGAATACCTCGCAGATTCTCATTTTAAAGTTTGAGTTTTTCTTACTTAGCAGTAAAATTTGTTTTAAAATGTTAAATTACACCCTTTTAACAAAATTTTACGCACATCCAGAATGCTTTGAAACAAAAATACTCGCGGGAAAAGAAAATTTTACTAAAATGAATTACATTTACTAAAATGAACAAAACATAGATAGCTCAGGAGGAGGTTTAATATATTATATTTTTGAATTAAAATCCTTTTTCCATAATGTACACGTGGTTCCGCTGCCGCTGCTGACGCGATTAAAATCTATGTCACTGAATCCTACGAAATTAATTATTAGTTTACTGCTGATTTAATATAATAGAACAGTGAAAGTTGTTCCCTTCTATATATTTAAATTATTAATATTTTAAGTCTTCATGACCATAAGATATTGAATATCTTGAACTATAGAAATGTGAAACACGACAGAAGAAAGCAATTTTATGAACATGAACATTGACGTCACGTACATCACCCTTTAACCACACACAGACCACCCTCAATTAAGCGGAGATAAATCAATAAAACTTCCTCGCAAGTACCTCGAGTGGATACAATTTTCTATTTTTAGATGATCTCTTTACGCCTCTGAGCTTATGACCCATAAACTACTTCGTGTGAGTGATTTCTGGAAGTCAATTTTGGTGGATTTAAGGTACTTTATTGAGACCGAATTACTGTCATTCCGCGACATGGCTTATTAATAGTACTAAGTTGGGTGGAAATCCTAAGTAATGTATAAAGTAACTTAATATATAGTTAAAGTAAAGATTATTTTATCCTTCATACGAATTGAATGGTTCGGTTTATTCCCCTTTGTTCTGTAAAGCAATTCCAACGAAGTAAGATCTAACTTCATAACGTAATCGGTTCGTGATTTTCACACAATACTTATTTAAATTTTCTCATGATTTATTATCATATACACACCGTATATGATAATAAACAATAATCTTGTTATGTGTTGGTACCATTTATTAGTTGTATACTTCCCGTTACCATAAAATTATTAACGGCTCGTTCTACAAAGGTTATTGGATTCGGTTTTATTGGAACCAGGACACGATGAAATGAACAAAATAATCGTTTCCGAAACTGTTCAACAGATTTAAATGAAATTTTATGGTTGGTAGTACATCAGTATTTTAGGCAAGTTGTTAAATAGGTATTTTTATACCAGAAAATGTGTGTGAGTATCACATATACACTCTTACGCACTCAATTAAATTAAAACATGGCCTGCTGTTCGTCAAAAATCATCGGGTTCCCGCAGAAAACTATACGATTACGCAAACAATGTCTGACGTAGCGTCTCTCATACAAGTTCAATTGTGTGTGACGGACGTCATTTCATCTAAGGCTTTTTTACTATTGAACTATTTATTAAAAATTGAAAGATCGTCATCTATAAAAAAATTATAGATGACGCTGTTTCAGTTTCAAAATTGTTTCAACCGTTATTGGATAAATAATCTTCATCTTTGAGGGTTTTGTTAAGATTATTATTTAAGAGTCCAAACCTCTTTTCTTCGTCTTAAATAAAATGCGGACGAAAGTCGTATTGTTTGTGCTCATAATTCTTCCAAAAGACTGTACACTTGGCATGTATTATGAAGAGCTTTATTGAATGTTTTGAATTTAATTCAGAAGCAACAAGTCTGATTTTTCGTCCGACGTTCCAGAATTAATACAAATTTTCCTTGTTTCGTTGGTTTACGCTGTGTTTATGATAATGTAATTTTATATACTTCAAATCTATTTATTTCAGGATGCCTATGATGCTAGCGAAACAGAGAACCTCACACACGGTGTGTCCGGTCTAAGCTTGCACAGAACGGATAGCATGAGCCAACGTACCTTCGGCCTTAAACGGACAGGCAGTAAAGGCAGTGCACACAGTTTAAAGAGTACACGAAAGGACTCAAATAAGGTGGAAAGACCTCCAGTGATACCTGATGCGGGGTTTGGGACATTGGAAATAAAACTTGCGTACGACAATGGAACTTCCTCGTTGGCGGTGAGCGTTCTTCGAGCGCGGGGTCTGATAGGAATGGACATGACTGGTTTATCGGATCCATTCTGTAGATTAGAAATTCTACCGATTGGTAAGTCATATTTAATTATTTGCTTTAAATAGGAATGTGAACTTGTAGGACAATGACTGGAAACATTATTTATATCACATGAAAATATACACGAAAAATATACTGTTCCTATATACCGTTTTTGATAATAGACAACAGATGTCGGTATCGCCTAGAGCGGGATTTGTATGAAAATTATTTTCAAACGTGTTCAGCGGGTTACAAAACTATACGAAAATTCATTGTTAAGAGGAAATTTTCCCCTCGTCAAATTTAACAAACAAGATTTCCTTTCCTCTGAATTATAAATATTTTGTAAAAGTATGCAATTAAAGTGGATTATTGTATTATTAATATTTAATATACTATATAATATAATAAAGTATAAGTATGACGAAATAAAGGAAGAAAGTGCGACTCCAATTTCGGGTGATTACACCCAAATTGTTGAGTCGGTCGTTTGGTCCTCGTTGTACAATATGGGGACCGACATTGTAATTAAATGCTGATTGTTGCATTGTCGCGCTGTTCTCGGGCTGTACGGATCGTTACATATTAAGTTATGTAACGATCCATGAACAAGACAAGTTTATTATAGACATAGAAAATAATAACTTATAAAACATTTAAAATCTTGAGAATACTGTAAAATCACTTCTTTTTGTTGTTGTGTTCTGATATCTAATCACCTTTTTATTCATAGAGAGATCAATTAAAATTCGGTAAATTTTACGGCCATTAGAGTGATTTAAATTGTTTTTTTTGTGTTGAAATTTAGTCTTTGTGAATATAGTCTTTAATTAAAACAAAAATCTCCTTTCAGAGGGCACATATTCAAATAGGTTAAGAACGAAAACAGTACATAAAACGAAAAACCCAGAATTCAACGAAACTTTACATTTCTTTGGCATCACGGAATCGGACCTTAATTCGAAATTATTGGAAATCGTTGTTTTTGATGACGATAGGTAAGACGACACACCTCTTCAATACGTTAAAGCTATAGCATTATTTATATCATATTATGTCGCAACTATATACGTGAATTAATTAATGGAAGGACATTTTCGAATCTTTCTAGATATGGGTGTGACGAAATGGGTTCAGCAACAGTAGCGTTAAGGGAATGTATTAAATCGCCCGCCCAACTCCGCTTAGCTCTTTCCGGCGCATCCGGTTCGGAGCCTTTAGGACCTAGACTACTTTTAGCTTTATGCTATAATACTAAGAGGAGAGCATTAGCAGTTACTGTATGCAAGGCTGCTGAATTACCACCTAGGGATAGTAATGGATATTCTGACCCATTTGTGAAGATGTACGTATCAAATACCTTATGTATAATACCATATGTTTTGAAGTTCCTAGTTGGAACTATTTAAAAAACTGTAGACAGAATTCTATAGATTTTAACAATATATTAAATAATGATTATAAATAAAAATCTAGATTAAAAAACTGTAAAATAGTATAATCCCGTTTTATCGAGCTAAACAAGATATAAACATCATATAATTTAATTAAAAGAAAACTTGTTTCCAAATAGCCACCTGGAGC
Source organism: Pontia daplidice (assembly GCA_963693355.1). NCBI lineage: Eukaryota > Metazoa > Arthropoda > Insecta > Lepidoptera > Pieridae > Pontia > Pontia daplidice. The sequence goes on from CAVNZL010000139.1 coordinate 3,320,530, forward strand.
CGGATCCTTACCATAAGAAGCACAAGACTTCAATTAAGTGGCGAAACCTCAATCCAGTTTGGAATGAAGGCTTCTTCTTCGAAACCCGTTTGACAGAACTTTCGCGCCAAAATCTGACATTGACAGTTTGGGATAAAGATTATGGAAAGCCAAATGACTTTTTAGGAAGTTTGGTACTTGGATCAAGTAGTAAAGGAAGGAGGTTGAAGCACTGGATGGATTGTATCAAGTTTCCAGATCACAGACACGAGCAGTGGCACGCTTTAACAGATACACAACACATTTAATTCATATGTAAAAAAAACTAGAAATATGTAGAGAAATTATATGTATAAAATCTTGGCCATTCTATATATGTGGGTCTTCTTACATGTTTAATCCAGTCTTTTCTTTAATTATATGCATAAACACATAGACAAGAAATTATTTTGTAGAACCTTTAGTGTTATAATATAGTTATAGTTATAATGTTATATTGACATAATTTATCTTAAATTAATTGACCTCGTTAAAACATCACATAATTATCGTGTGCCAAAAAATTTACATTTTTATATTATTAATATATTATTATCATGAGACAGTTTATGACTAATATACAATATATATAAAAAATACACTATTTTATAAAATGTTAGTCTTGCATCATTTATATTATATAGTAACTCTTGTAATTAAAATAATACATTTTTTAAGATTTCAGCTTTTTAATTCACTTTCACCATAAAATATTAAGCCGTTAAGAAAGAGAAATTAACTTAAATATTAGCATTAGACACATATTTTTTTTTAATTTTATCAAAGTATGTTCTTTAATATCCTGGTGAAACAATAAACAAATTAGAAAAGCCCGACGCAATATGCATAGAATTTGTACTATTAATCTGTAATTGTACTGTGGAATGAAATGCTTATTTAAATTAGATAAAGTATTCCTAATACCAGTCCCACTAAAAATAATTTATTTTAACAGTAATGAGAAATAAAATATGTTCGTCTTCTCAAGTCTTTTTCAAGCTTTACTTGATCTGTGTAATGTCCTGACCACGCCGTTTTGCGTTTCTTGATACCAGTAATTGTCACTAAATAAGAATTTATTCAAACGAAATGTACTGAATGTTAAATATTACAGTTACCTTATAAAATATCCTTTTATGTGCCGCAAAATTTATAAACAAACAATATTGAATTAGAAAAATATATTTTGGTAAATTATTTATATCTATAGGGTATACAGATTGGATTCTGTGAAATTTTTCAACTTGTTCTGTTGGCAAGTGGCACCTGTATAATGTTTTCCACATTGAGTTTTAACCACAGATGAATTCGTAATTGTAGTTTTGACTTTTGAAGCAACAAGTTTATTACTTAGGAGTTAGGGCTGAGGGAGGACTGTAAAAGTTCTGAATTAAATTTTCATTTATGTACTTGTTTGTAAATGGATTTTCTTAAATTATTGGACATCTAACAAACATGGCATTCTTGTGCCCTGTTCGAATCAGACGGGGTAAAAAGAAAAAATGTAAGTAATACAACTTGTGTACATAGATTACGAGCTTTCAAAAGAAAAACTGCAAAGTCTGAGAACTGAGTCAATGACCTTAAACTTTCGTAAAAGTTCGATACTTAGAAATAAATTCAAACAAGCTTATTTTTACTTGTCATTTTTTGATGTGATTAAAATGAGAACATTTATAAGTCTGATATTTTAAAATATATCATTGACTAAATAATAAAGTTCTTTTAGAAATTTTTATTAGTAAATATACTTTTTAAATAAGTTACTCAATCTTATAAGTCTTATGTATAAAGTGTGTGTTGTATATAAATATCTATAATTTCTTAGCAAGTAGTGGAGATTCAGAAAAGGACCTCTCAAGGCCAGGTTCTGGGTTGAGTCCTGGCATGGGTCGCATCACTGGTTCTGCTAGTATTGAGACATTAGTCCGAGTTGGCATTGAGAAAGAACATGGCCTTAGTCCTGATTCCAAAATGGTGGTACTTCATGATTTTACACCATGTGTTGATGATGAACTTGAGGTAAAGCCTATATTAAATTAAAAAAGATAGCTGTTGATACATTAATCTGTAGGTTACACAGTTTAACATCTATTGATGGAATTAAATTTTTGTTAGATACCAGTTTTTAGACATCCCATTTTCAGGCCCAAATATAAATATGCTATGCTTTAAGCACAGTTTCAGTTTTTGAATATCAAATAATATAAGCTTTACATTTAATTTCAGGTGAAACGAGGGCAAATTGTAAATGTGTTATACAGAGAGAATGATTGGGTATATGTTATAGTCGCAGAATCTAGGCGAGAAGGTTTTATTCCACATTCATATTGTGCACCATGTGAACATCATGACTTAAAAAAGAAATTGCCTAGAAGTCGATCACCCACTGACTTGGCACATAGAGATGTTTCACAGTAAGTAAATTATTTTTAAACTGTTTTACCAAATACTACCAACCTTGCATAATCATACAATCTTACATTAAATCTGAACTAAGTTCCATGCTAATATTGAGGTTGTTTTTATAAAGGTCTTAAAAATGTGAAAAGAAATGTATTATTTAATTAATATTGTATCTTATTATCCTAAGGATCACAAAACAAATAAAATTTTCTGGAATTTTTTAAAAGGAAGCAAGTAAAGCAAAATATGAAATACTTCTTCCAGATTATCACTATCAGATGGTGCAACAAATGATGGTCATTCAGAGTTGGGTAGTGAAGGTGATGCATGTCCATTTAGCAAAGATCCTTCTGGACGTTATGTAGTGTTATATACATTCACTGCTAGAGATGAAAATGATGTGGATGTAGAGAGAGGAGAATTTGTTACAGGTATAATTCTTACTATTAAAAAAATGTAATCACATTCTGAATTGTGTGAAGATTGCTCATATCTAGTTAGTATTCTCTTACCATATAATATCAGATACCTGCAATGGCTGATTTAAGAGATAACAAATTTATTTCCAGTACTTAATAGAGAAGATCCAGACTGGTACTGGATTGTTCGCAGTGATGGTCAAGAAGGCTTTATTCCCTCTGGCTTTGTGTATCCAGCTGTTGTACAAGGTAAATTCATGGCATCCATTATTTTCATTGTTAAGTTAGAAAATGGAAACCAATCCAAACTTACAACTGGCTTGGTTGTTAATTGACATGACAAGTAGATATAAATATGTTATGTTATGAAATTCCCTCAAGATATAGTTATCTATGAGATTATCCAACATGTCTTAATATGTAATATATTTGATATTTTTCATAAAACAAGTAATTTACTATCAATTTCAGCTGCTCAACAAGAAACACCTCAAAAAGTCCATTCACCACAAGTTACTGCAAAAACCAACAACACTCCACAAGAAAATGACACAAGATATCACGGGACAGAGCTAGTCATGCTCTATGATTATAAGGTAACTTATGTGGAAATAAAATATGAAAATTTATGTATATCTTCATACCTCATTTTCGTCTGGTCTGCTTTTATGTTAAGGTGTGATATGCTCAGCAATGCAACATCCACAAACCAGCCCTGATAATTAATTTTATGGTTTATATACAGTGATTCATTTATTATATTTAATTGTAGTAAACCTTTTTATTTGAATTATTAAGATTCTATTAAGACAATCACATATATGATAATATTTAACTTGTATAGATATTTTAGCGTTTGGTATTTTTAGGCTCAAGCACCCGACGATCTATCAGTGAAAAGAGGAGAGTGGGTTTATGCAGATCTAACTCAGCAAACAGTAGAAGGTTGGTTATGGGCTCATGCGCCTAAATCTCGTCGATCGGGCTTCATCCCTACTGCCTATGCACGAGCACCTCATACTACATCACTTTAACAAAACAGTATAAGCTTCTGAGTGCCTGTCAATATTTTATGTACTTATTTGTCTCACCCAAAATTTTCGAAAAGCTTTATATTGTATATTTTGTACTACATGAAATCTAATTTTATTCAAAATAACTTATATTTTATTATTATAAAATCAAATGAGATCTGTAATATTTTATTTAGTTTGGGTAGAAAAACATGAAATTGAAATCTCTTTATTTTACTGTTAAGTATAGTTATAAGTAATTTAGATTTTTATATTGATGAAATTGAAATTATTCCAGTATAACAAGGACTACGTCGTAAGCCATAAAATAATTACGTATTGTAGGTTATTTGTACATCAATTTGTAACATTTGTACATCAATGTTGAGCAAAATGATACTGTAAAATCGTGATTCTTCACTATAAGAATGCACTATACTGTTTGGCTTATATTTTTTTATAATTGAGAAAAAGTCTCAAGATTCTTGCCACTTATATTGTAAAATAGAATAAGTCTAGAAAATATTTTTTTCTTTTTTAAATAAGTAGTTCATATTTTGCTTATCAGCTTTATAAAGGCCATATTAAAATTTGTATATTAGTAGTATTTTTACACCTGTAAGGTTGGCATTTTTGTAATATATCCGTCCAAATTTGACTGAAATTGCGCTTTATATTTTCTATGTTGTATGTAAGTTAAATAAATGATAAATAAATTTCTATAAAATATATTTCATTTCTAGACTTAAGTAAGACAGGGTGGCTTTATTCATGGTACTTAAAGGAGAATGAAAACTGAAAAATTTAAGTTTTATTTATCTGCTTTGTTCAGTATTTTATGTACCACCAATACCAATTTGATTTGTATTTTTACTGAAAAACATTTCCACATTACTTAGAAAAATAAGTGGACAAACTGATAAAGATAACTTTTTCCATCTCAAACAGGAAAAATTAATTAGCCATTGTATATTGAATTTTTCAAATCATTACACCTTATATTTAGTAAATAAACAACTTTGGCTTAATTATTTTGGTAAACATTTTTGATATTACAAGATTTAATCATTTTCAACAGGTGGGACTACAGTTGGGATTGTATAAATGTTTCACTTATTAGTGCCCCATCTGACGCAATGTGATTTTCTCTCGGCCTGTAGGGCTACCTTTCATTAAAATAATTATTTAAATGTTGTTTTCAATAGCTGAGAGATATATTTAGGGACTTTTCTAATTCTAAAATCTAACCGTTGTCTGTCTTAACATGATTTAAAAATTATACTCTAAATACATTTACATTTTATTTTAATTCTACATTTAGTCAATCAGTAGATTTTTCTTCTTTTGCCTAGATTGTTCTTTCAGTGCCTCCTTTGCCTTCCATTCTTCTAACTGTGTCTCCACCTTTTTAATGTCTTGTTCATTTACTGTTATTGGTAACTGTAGTTCAATTTGTTCACTTCTTATAAATTTAAGGGCATTTAATTTCTCTTGAAGGTGTGGTCCTTGCTGGCTCTCAAGTAGGTTTCTATAATCATCAAGTTTGCGATTTCGTATTTGATCACAGTGCATTTCCGTTAACCTTCTTAAGGATTCCCTGCGTGTTAGTTTATGGTATGACCTAGAATATATATATTTTTTAAAATTAATGAAACACTTTTTTTTTTGATTCCTTGCTTAATATATGTAAAACCTTTTCTTTGAACTGTTTATAAATTTCACTAGTCACCATTTAAAAACCAATCTAAGAGCATAGACTCAACTTCTACATTTGAGACTACAATTTAAGATCCTTGCTTTCTTAATTTGAAAAATATGATGTAGCTTAATTAAGGGAATTACTTTAATATTTGATTTGATTAAATGGATTGGTTGTATCACTTACTCAGGGTGTGCCTTGTACTCTATGTTTAGTTTCTCAAGTAGCCACTCAAATTTTTTATAATCATACTGCCTTAAAAATTTCAGTAACTTCTTACGTTTGTCTATTAGCTCCTGAACTACTTTCTGTAAATGAAATAACTTAATAAGAATGTTGTATATAAAGTAATTTGTCCATATATTGAGTGTCTACATTATGATAATAGTCAAACAATGTGGTAGTCCCTATAATATGTCTGACACAGGTGCACAAACATAAACTTAATGATAAATATGTTCATCATTGTTATTAAAATAAATATAAAAAAATATAATAATCACAGTTAGTTAATAAATTTAGACTGCTTATATCCTACATTATATAAAATATATTTACTAATAATGGTAGTTTACCTTTGTTTTAACATTCCGGGGAAACAAATCCATAGTTTCTTGTAGACATCTTATGTGTCCAGTAATTCTAGCAACTAAAAAGTTCATACAAGCATAAACATTATTATACAAACTATTTTAAGGAACATCCTAAATGTCTATAGAATGTTTAATTTTATGACTTGAAATAAAAAAAAAACATACATTTAGGACTCTTATGTATCAAATGTTTGATAAAATTTAATATTATGTAAGATTTTAAATAGAAGAGTTTACTAGTTTTCTAAAATATTTATAAGATATATATTTAAAATGATTAGGTAAATTTATATTGTTTTAGCTATATCTAAAATTAGATACGCATACTTCTAGTTTCAGCTGTATTTTCATCGTATTTATGCCTTCTGACTCTGTCCATAAGATCTTTTTGTACTAGAGCCTTGTACTCTTTTCGTCCTAAGTGTGCAATAGAAAAGATTTGCTTCACAGTTTCGGGAGCACTAAAAGTAAGTATAATAAAATAGATTAAGTTTTGTTCTTCTGTTTTCTAAGCAAATTTCAGTTATAGTAATTCGAGCATAGACTGGGTCACATAACCTCGAAATTACTATGAAAACATTGCAAGTACTTACTCTTTCAATTCTTCACTCAAGTTATAGTCTATTCCGGCATATTTTTCAGCGTCTTTTGGTAAGCCCTCTAGATCACCAGACTTTTCAGGTTTGTATGCAGGAACGTAATCTGGCCGAACCCATTTTATATTTACAAGTTGTTTGGCCCCACGATTTTGAATAACAAATGATGTAAATCGTCTTAACATTTCGCTTTATTGAGCACAATTAAAAAAAAATAATAATACATGCAGGATTTTTAATAATATAAATTTGTCACCATATATATTTATTTAATTTGGAAATTTGAAGTTGAGTACTGAGTAGTGAAAAGAAACAAGTGACAGTGATGCAGCCTCTATTTAATCCAGTGTACACAGATTATATAGGTAGCATTTTATGTTTCAGGTTTGTTTCATACACATAAAGATATTATGGAAAAGCACTGTTGAGGCTGAGATGAATGACTTGATTGATTGAAGTCTAAGTTGACATAATACTTTATTATCTGATACAATTAGTATTTTGTGCAGTTTAGTTTGTATTTTTTTTAAAATTTCTTTTTTTTCAAATTAATTAGAAAAAAAAGAAAAATGTATCGCTATGCCACACTGGTGAACTAACAAAATCTCATATTATAATCCCATACTACCGGTCGTAGCAATACATCAACTTGAGAACATACATACAGTTTAACTAACTACCGTTTAAGAAACAGGTTTCTAAAAAGCTCTAGATATTTTTATTGTTTTAACAATTTAGCGCTAAGCATGACCATTTTTTGTATTCACTCAAAACGCATACAGACAAAAATTATTATATAAAAACGCGCCTGTTTTCGGTCGCAGCCTTGTAATGTATACTTATAAAAAAAATTGAGGTCCAATGTTCTTATATGAGGTGCGATGAGGACCCCTGTGACAGATCGCAGATGACTTAAATTTTATCGTACAGTATCTGTAACGAGCAATGACTGATTAATGCGATATAGACACAGCTATCTGCGTATACCTACCTACATGCAGATAAAACAATGTTACGAACCAGCGTGTGGTTCGTAAAGTGATCCCTGAAAATTACTTGCCATACAACTTGAGAATATTTTGAAAAATATAACATCAGCCATATTAAGTAAATCTTATTTTTCTTCTCCTTTTTACACAATAGCTTGAAAGCACACTGAGAACTAAGTTTACATCTGTTTGAAAATAAGGTGTCTTATCGCTCTGAGATCTTGGCCTAAATATTTTTATACTCGTGCCTTAGCGCGAACATAGTTTCGTTAAAAACTGTATACCGTGTAAACTTCAGTAGGATACAGGTCTGAAATAGAAAATTAACAGCTGAAACCACATAAAAAAAAAACAACCTTTAATTTATAACCACTCTTTATTGCTTTTGATTATACAGCCACAAACTTAAATTACTTAACCGATTTTGTACTAAACGTACCGCTTATTTTAAATAACGAAATAATATGATTTTATATGCAATAAATAAAACTAAACAATCCATAATTATTATATGTAATGCACAATGCAAAAAATATTAACTATATAGGAAACAAATTTAATTTGCACTTACAAACTAAGGCTGCATTAGTGCATGTTAAATGGAATTTCATAACTCACCAAACAAACAAATCATTTAGTTATAACCATATAGAAAACACATTTATATCTCTTCTGCTTTAATGTTAGCATGCTTGATAAAAAGAAGAAGAAGAACATATGTTTTCACTTATATTTTATGAAAAATTAATACAAAATTTAGTTTTATATACCATATAAAACTAAATTTTCAAATATTGTTAAATATTTGAAATATTTTTGGATACCTAAACTAGCAAACAATCAAAATATTAAGTATAATTGAAGATGCAAAATACCTATAGAATATTATGAATTATTTAAAATCACTGAAAATATTGCAAAAATATAAAGTATTGGTGCAATGTAATTAGTTTATAATATTAATGAAAGTGAAGTTATTTAAAATATTTGCAAAGTTATAGCTAGTAATGTATAGCAATGTTTCATGGAATGTAGAAACATCTTACAACTATTTCTGTGAACCTGATGATATTTCAATAAAGAAAAGCTATTAATTGTGAAGTCTATCTATGGAAAGCATGACATTCCCAATTCACCAATACTAAAAAAGTCTTTATCAGACTTCAATAAAATATAAATAACAGTGTGAATAAATAATATAAACTCTATTTTGGAAACAGCAAGTATAAGAAACTTTATAGTTCTTAAATTGTATTTAAAACAACTCAAAAGCACCAAAACAAATTTGATAGATCAGACTAGTTACAACATGGACTTTCTTAAGTCAAATTCTGTTAAAGTAATTGTAGGAAAAGTGCAATATTTACATCACCAAATGTTGTATATCAAAACTTTCACCAGATCAATACTAATTGTGATTTTGGCACTGAATTGTTAGACCAACTTTTACTAATTGATACTAAGAATATTACTCTTTGATGATAGGAATTTTATATGTTTAAATTGCCATATTATAAGATATCAAATTTTCTTGCTATAACTTTCTTAGAAGTATGTTACATAAAATGGTAACAATGTTTTAAAGTAACTTTACTTTCTAATCATCTAAATCACCATTTCTTACATATAATGTCTTTTTTGTTTTATCAAAAGATTAGAATGTTTTGGTATAGTTTAAATATTAATAAAGCAACAATAAATCTTACAGTTTTGTTACTGGTTTTCTTTCAGCGGTCTTGATAGAATGTTTGAAGAATTGCAAGTGACTGTCTGAATAATGCTTTTTTTACCACTTTGATTTTTTATATTACATATGATGAAAGTAAATATTCTCACCAACATAAAATATAACAGAATAATTTTATTTTAAATATTATTTCAATAAAAAAAATTAATTTTATTTTCAAATGCAATTATTAACTTGTGCGTTTTATAGATACTTCTATTTTGTTGAAATAAAACTTGAGCTGATAATAAATAAATTGCAGAATTGTAAAGGTACATCTACATTATTATTTCTTTTACACAATATACAGAATAAATCATGTTGTGTGAGTTTTATTTATAATTTAAATTTGTAAATGACAGTGAAATGCTACTAAAACCTTTAATATTATGCTAGCCTATTCATAAATTTTCTACCTAAATATACCTATTAGCTGTATTTAATTGGGCAAGATATAATCTGTCGTGCATTAGCTGTTTACAATTAATTATACCAGCAGTTTGTATGTAACAAAATATGCTTAGATCTAGCAAATTTATATTTTAAGGGACACCAAAACATATTTCAATCTACATATTCATTAACACTGGTTTAAAACATGTATTATGATAACCAGTGTTATTTTTTAAATCTTATAATTATTTTAGAATACGTTTTTATTCAAGTTTTATTTGCTAAGGTAACTATGTGGTACCTAAAAATACAAAAATTGCATTACTTATTACTTATTGACTCTTCACGATGCGTCTACGTGGACAGCTTAAAACCCTTAAATGCATCATAGACAATTTTAAAACTAAAACACCAGTTCAGGTATTGTAAGTTTTAGAATAAATTTATACTCCATCGGACTCTCTTTCAATCAAAAAATTTCGTGAAACAGAAAATTACTTAATATTGCATACTAGCCAAAAAATATATTTTGATGTTTTATCATGACATTCATTCATGATATTTGTTACAATACCTGTATCGTTTAAAATCATTTAAACTTACTTTCAATTACCCCTTTAATACCATTTTCTAAGCATGTTCCATTTATTAATTAATAGCCTATAAAGTCTATGCTCGGCGTAGTCTATTGTGTTGGCGTAGAGTATATAAAGCATCACAAAGTACTACCGATGCTGTTGAGTCTGTTGTACCTTCCGCCGCGCTAAAAATAAACATTACTTATAGTACACTTGCACATGTATTGTAATGATATAAATTTGAAGACTTAAAAATGCCTTACCGAGTCCGACCTCTTCGGCGGCCTTTAACCCCTAATCCTTCTTCTTGCCCTTTTTCTTTACAGACCGTTTGCTGTAGTTCTGCGCGAGTGCATTCACTATGGACACCACAAAGTATAGAACCATTGCTAGTACAAACTTTTCCAAAAGACTAGAGAGGACTGAGCCTTGATTGTCAGTCTGTGGGGCGTTTTTGTGTAGTCGAGCTTTTTGGTTTCTTAAGAATTCCAATAAGGGAGCCTCGAGTTTGGGCCCAATATATGGTAGCCGTTCTACCCACTGAAGAACTTGCCTGAAATAAATAGATCGGTTATTAGAGCATTATTAAAAAAAATCCCTATTCTCCATAAGTCCTTATAGCATAATCTAATGTATAAAATTCTCGTGTCACGGGGTTCGAACTTGAACTCCTCCGAAACGGAGACTGATTTTGACCGATTCTCATGAAACTCTGTGAGCGTATTGAGGAGGTCTGAGAATCGGCCAACATCTATTTTTCATCCCCCTAAATGTTAAGGGTAGTCCACCCCTATATTTTTATTTTTATTTTTTAGACAAAATATTTTGTTTTATATTTTTTTATGATACAACATACAAAAACACATACAATCCTAAATTTTCATTCCATTCTATGATTACATTACCATTACTATTTATTTATTAATTGAAAATTGAAATCACATGTATGGCAAAACAACGTTTGCCGGATCAGCTAGATAGATACATATAAAAAAATTAAAACCAAAATGGATGATTCCCTTAAGGTCATTGAAAAAACTCACCCGACCAGTGTTTCATTGAATGCAATTATCACAAACATCTTTTGAATGTGCATTTTGATAACTGCTTTGCCCAAGAGCGTTGCGCCGAAGAAAGTCCAGAACGGTACAAGAAAATGTCCACAAGTGAGACCGGCCAAGTCAAACAATGGATTAGGGATAGACGCACACGCAAGTATACCAGCGAAACCAACGCGTTGGACTAGTTTTTGGATCATTACCTTTGCTCTGAAACAGGAGATTTATGGATTATTTAAATTTGGGTTTTGTGCATGGCCTAACATTTTGTTGGGCTAATCACTTACTACTTCTGCGTAAATAATTTATGATTTTAAACGTGAATAATTCTATACCCTACAATTAATTAAAGTAAAGAAATATGACCGTTTCGTCGTTACAATTGCTTAGTAATTATTATAGTAGTGTTATCCCAAATTTCCTCCCCCACTACTGCTTTGAAATGTGCCAATATTTTATGAGAACTGTTTTAGGAGTATTTGTATTATGGAAAAATATTTTTTTTTTTTTTTTTTTTTTTTATATATGTCAGCACCCCTCTTCCCTTAGCGGAAGAGTCCTTATTTACATAACTTATCTTAAATACATTGTTTTTATAATTAGCATAACTATATACACATTACTTGGTCTGTTTCTTTTTTGACTATATTTACAATTCTACAACAGTATGTAATAAATTTGTATCTTGTTTTTGTTGGCTATGAGGGTCTCTGGCGTTTTCGGCGAACGGACGCCCGTTTCGGCTTCCAAGTCGTACCTAGTTGTCCACTATAGGGCAGTCAAACAGGCAATGTAATATTTTTCCACTGTTTGATGGGCACGGGCTGTCCTTGCACTTGAATTTATGCAAGTACCCAGAGAACCCGCCATGTCCAGTGAGCGCTTGTGTGATATTTAATTTGGAGCTAGCATTGGAGTGTCCTATGAGCAGACTGAGGGTCTGGGAAGAAAAGTTTGTGACACTCCCGACACTTGATGAGCTGTCATTTTGAGGGAACTCCCAAAGTGTTTTTGTTCTTAGGAACCTCTTTGATGTAGGAAATAGGACAGAGGTCGTAGTGTGGCTTCGTCTTTAGCTTGAGTGCAGCCTCCTTTGCCAGATGATCAGCCCTTTCGTTGCCAATATGACCTGCGTGAGCCTTGACCCAGTACAGTTCTATCTTGAAACCGCGTTTCCGAATTTGTGATAGGATATTTCTTGATTCCAATACCAGTCGATTTGTTGGAAAAGATATTTAAAACGATCAAGAAAATATATATATATTTAATTTCACTAGGAGTGGTATTAAGAACAAAATTAAAAATTGTAGTATCATTTGTCGTGATGGCTTTGTCCTTGACACATAGTTGAATTGTTTTAAAATTGAAGTAATTTGTTTGGTACTGTTAACTGTGTTTGGTATGTTTCTTCAAATGTGTATTCCGCATTTGGCTTTTATGTAATGATTAAATTTCTTAGAAATGTTTAAGTTGTAAGAATACCATAAATATAAAATAAGAAAAAGTAAACATACCTGCCAGTCTTGGAATCGTCATCAGCAGTAAGTTCAGCTACTCCACCCCCCGAAAGACGAGCAGCGCGGGCCATGAAGTACGGGGGTAATTCCCCCAACGCTGTCCCCATACCCCACATCATAGATTCTATCCGAACCTTCGCCATTATGTTCCATATGGACACAGTGTTTTGGGGATCGATCTCAGTCGGACATATTATACTGGAAAAAATACATTTTCTTCTCATCCTCGAACATGTTTCCTATTCTTTTTTTCAAACCTTATATTATATAGATGAAAATTGTGTTTGTTTGATCCAACCCTGTAATGCTCACACACTACTTAAATAACTATAAGTTATAAAAACACGATTAAAGGATCATAACTCCCACAAGATGCTGCATACATAAAAATAATATATAAAAAAATGTATTTTTAAGGGCCGGCAACACAACCATTAATACGTTTGATTGGCTGCGGCTGTGGCTACTTAGGCAACCCGCAAGTTTTTGCCGCCTATTTTATAAAGAAAATGTACTAACTCATTAGGATATGGCGGCGAGGGGAAGTTAAGTCCCCCGCACTCGTAGGCGGCAAGTGTCACGCGAGCTATGTGTGGGCCCAAGTATAGGAGGAATGTGTGCAAGCCTGTGCCGAGACCCACCGAGCTGCAGACGCCGAGAATCACCCACCAGCCCCACCAAGCGAGTGTTAGCACTGCCTCCTGCAAATATTGATAAGGATATATTAATAATCATCGCATATCTGTTAAAAACTCTTTTTGTCAATCGTATTGTCATTTGTCCATTGACAAACAGCTGGTAAAATATTTAAGTGTGACGATAACCGTCGGAACAGTTCAAAATAATGTGTACTCGCCACTCGCTACGGCTTTTGAATATTTATATTGCCTTTGTTTAGAAAATACTAACTCGAAATTTGCCACAACATATTTGATAACAAAAATGAAATGAAAAAAAAAATTACATAGAACATAATTACTTTATAAATTACCTGCACAAAGCTCTGATGTGGGCCATTAATATAGTATGATGCGGCGACACCGCTGACTAGAACAATTAGCGATACTGCTAATCCCTTGTAAGCTAACAGTCTGAAAACCATACAGAAAACATAGATAATAGAAATATAAAACAAACTCTTTCTTAAGATTACCCAAAATACAACAATAAGTAACAAAAAAATGTGACGGTGCTGGGCGACCTTGTCGTCATCTTCCATTCTATCTCTAATAAACGTAAAGGACTTAAATGCAGCATAACTACAAAAATTATTTTATATAGTAATATAAGTATGCAAGTACATAGTACGTCATTAATGAAAAATTTATACAAATATGATTGAATTACCTTTGTAAACCCGTTGAGCATAGTATAAGTAGCTCCCGAAAGAAATACTCTAGTGTCGTGAATGGTCTCCTCCATATCACAAGACTCTCAACGTCCATTGGGACTGTCTTTGTCCTGCAATAAATATTAAAATATGGAGAACTATAAATATAGCTCCAGATTTACTTTTAGGATTTGATAGCGTTGTAGACAGTGCCTAAGTTTCCGGTGTTTGAATACATAGTAAAGCTTACTATCTATACACGCAATACACGAGAGATGTGTATTTAAAACAAATGACGCAAGACAAAAAATTGCGTTTGATTCTAATTAGACGTAAAATTAAAGGGTGTTATGCTTATTCGCGTGTAGAGATGTAGACCAATCGCAATTAAAGGGAAATTACAAACGTTTCGTCTTTAAATTTATATTCTCTTAATTAGATAGGCCACCCCACCCTTGTCCTATATACTATCGCCTTGATAAATGTTCTCGTGATCGTCCTCTAATTGTTGCTGTTGTCAAGTGTTTTAACAAGAGTTATGAACCGAGAAGTTTATTATAAAACAGCTGAATAGACAAAATATGTTCATTGTTTTATGAGAGAGCAATTAGGGGCGCGTTCCCATTTTGAATTCAAACAATAACTACTATGACACGTATTCTTGGATTGAAGTCGAAAATAGTTTCTAATTGTGGAATACGTTAATGGTTTGTATAAATAAATAAATAATTCAGATTTCACGTTTCAAGCTTGTGTTATTGGGTGCTAACACAATTGACATATAAGTATACATATTTTCTAAATATATCTTATACTACGTTTTGATAAATAAATTAGGTAACTGACACCAAAATAATTTAAATAACACTCCTTAATGTTTGTCTTTGGTTTGTCTACGGTCTGCATAGAATAAACAAGAGTTTTACGTGAGTGAATAAAACAGAGCATTTGTTATGTATAACGGAAATTAAACTTCTTCATTAAGGAAAAAAAAAGATTAAAATTAGTTCACTGTTTCAGTCTACAAGGTGAATATTTGACATTTATGATTACGTACTTAATCTCTTTGGCGTGCACGTGATTTATTCCGTTTCTCGGACGCTGAGTCTGCTCCGTATCTGTTTGCACCGCCGCCGCCAGCTTGTAGTACCCTAAGCGGGCGAGCTGGAAATATATATTTTACAACATTCTATAAGGTTTGAAATCCCAGGTTCTTTGAAAAGTGTCACTTAAGCAAATCTCTTACGTTACACTTAACATCATTCAACTGTTGTAATTATACTCGTAGAGTAAACACATTAAAAAAGATTTTTTTTCAGAAAATTGTTTCGATAAGACATATAAAATAGGTAGGTACTAGTTATTGTTAGGAAATCGTGACAATCTTCACAACTACATGCACAATAAATCAACAAAGCGTGAATAAGCCATGGCAAATATAAATTAACATTATTTAATTTCTGATAGTGACGACGGATGGTTTTATAAAAGTAATTTAATATTATTTATATTTTTCTCTTGATTTCCTCGATTTTTCAAGGGGTTACAGAACATTAATCAGAAACTGACAAGCTACATCCGATCATCGACTTTACGACAAAAGTTTATCGTAGTTTAACGTCAATACGATAATGTCAGCCCAAACGCCAAACAATTAGTATTTTACTACACTATTCTACTAGAATAACGTTCATATGACATTGATTTAGTTACCTCATAAATCCACGGAGGACTAATATATATTAAAAAAAATCTCACCACAAACTACATAAATCACTGAAAAAACTTGGGATTTCTATCCCCATACATCAATTTCAAAATCTCTGCTGTTATTCCACGAACAAAAAATCTTATGCATAAAACGGCATTGTTAAAATAAATGCATTAAAAATTCAGTACGTTCTTATAAGAATTCAAACGGACACTGAACAGGTCAGATCACAACCGCCCTAAGAACTGACGAATGTGACATCACGAAAACGAAATTGCATTTCACTTTCCAAAAACGCCACAACGTTCACTCTCAATTGTGGACTGTGGACACACTTTCATCGCAATGCTTAGACAAAACAAAATCTGCGAGCTCGTCTGGCTGGAAATCGAATTGATAGATCAACAATTATTTTCTAAAGAGTACCACCATAGACCCACCATACATCCTCATTAAACTGTGCATTTAGACGTAGAATAAAAAAGTATTTAAATTTAGTAGTTCTCTGAGTCCGAGGAAAATGGTATGACACAATGCTGTGGTTTTATTAGAAACCAATCAAGAGAAATGAGTTCCTCCTTAGGCGATACAAGGCGACACACGAACTATAAACGTAACGAATTGCAAGCAGCTGATTTTGTGGCAATACTCCAACACTAAATCAACGCGTCTTTGTTTCCCGTTTGATAACAATGTAATTTAACTGCACTTAAAACCCGCACATATTTCAATTGATAACTGTACGATATCTTTTTTATTTGAACATTCTTTACACTTTAAACTAATTTTTACATCTTTCGCATAATTTTTACTTCATTTATGTTAAGAGTTCTCCGAGCCAAGTTATTTATAAATTGATGATTTTACATGGTATCAGACCTAGTATATGATGATAATAATTATTCAAAGAATATAATGATGCAAAAATTTATAGAGTGATATACTTGGACTATAATTACAAGCACAAGAGGGAATTAAATATGCCTCATCACTTATTTTTGTCAGCAACCCAAATCTTACGATGGTATGTTTCTTTTTCCGCACAGTCTGTACAGATATGCAAAAATAAAGTGGCGTGATCGTCGCGTGCGCATGGTATTCGCCGACGCAGCCAGTGACCTGTGGGTAACGTACGTGTACTTGGATAAATCAATCGTTATACATACTAGTTTCTTTGTCTGAATTATTATTTATTTCCTATTATATACTAATTCAAAATTATTTATACCATATCATCTAAAACCATATTCAATGTGTCTGTCTGTAAGTCAGACACTTTATTCAATGGGCCTCTTTTAATTAATACAAATAATTTGCCAGGGGACCGAGCTCTTTCGTATCTATATATCGACTATAAATATGCACCGAGATACTTGGTTTATATTTATATTTTGTGATACGCGATAGATTCCTAGCGAAAATTTTCAAATCTCACTATATGTTTTTTACTTCCTAATGGGGTTTAGGCGAATTCTGGCTTTAAGAGCACGCACTCGCCCCAATAATTTCTGGTCTTCGACAGACGAAGTGTTGTTGTATCTGTTTATAGTACACTTTAGGAACATACGGCCTATAAGTGTCCGGAATATGACCAAAGTGTTCATACCTACGTTGTGCAAGGCGATCCTATATTCTTTAAAATCCCATTCCATATTGTTATTTGACAGCAAATGTGAAATGGAGCAATTAAAGTTTTAACAGTAATATAAGTGTTCCAAATTGAAAATAATTTTTTAAAAAACTGTTTTTTATAGCGTGATTTGTAGAGTTGGACACACTTAAAGATATAAAACACATTTACAATATGTTTATTATAATCTACTATGCTGTATTATTTTATTCAATATATTATTTTCAAATACTTGGTGGACAATAATAAAATAGGTACGTGCCAATTGAAACTACACGTCGACATAGTACATTTGAGCTGACGACTTGGAACTTTCACCTTCCGTTTTACTTTCGATTTATGTAAGTACATACCTGATGTTAGTGTAACAGTGTAAATTGTTAATTTCCTGTAATTTTCAATTATAACAGTGAAATTCACGTTAATTGATAACAGTATAGTTCCGCATTAAATTAAAAATATTCGCTATTCAAAGTTTGATACTTTTTGTAGTTTTGTGTAGACTAAAACTTTATTATATACAATTTTTTCACAAAGAAGTACAGGGGTTTGTATTTTGGACTTTGGAAATTTCAAATAATAAAAAGTTAATAATGATATTCCAAAATATTATATACATTGACCCAATACCATACAAAAATACTGTTTTGCTCTATGTAAATTAACGATAAGTAATATATAATAACGCACTAAGCGTTATTATATTATCAGTCCTCATGAATAGGGTGTCCCTAATCAAAATCCCCTACAATAAGGCACGCGGCTCAAATGGGTTGACATGGACACTGGTACAAAAAAAACTGCAACAAAGTTCGCGAGTGTTATCGGCCTCTTAGGAATCCTGTTGAATCAGTTTTTAAATTATATTACTTGAAAAATTGGCTGTCATTTATTCAGACGTCTACGAAGAAATATAACAAAATACGGTGATTATGATTATGATATGGGTTTTTTAATATGGATAAGAAACAAACATTCATATACCATGTTTCAAAACGTTTACGATCACATTAAGATTGGAGTAAGTTGTTATGTAATTGAACCCTCATCAAAGAGAAAATAGATACAGATCTCCTATATTTAAACTTTAAAGCTGCGACACAAGTCAATTTATCACTCCATTAGCTGTGCCACTAATGTCCACAAAGTTATTAGAGCAAATCACGAACATGATCTAGAATATAAAGGAACAAAATACATAGGTTTTGGGAACTTCAAATAATTTTAAAGAACAAATTCAGATAATTTTATAGTATCAGCTGTTACGCTTTTACGGTCGACAAAAAATTGCACTGATTTCCTGGGTCAAACTTCAAACATAGGCCGATGTGAATTAAGAATCATATCAAATGAATCACAGGAACAGCTTGTTATAAATAATTTTATCAAATGTACACATAAAATTATCTTGAGCAAGCAAAGCTGCAAGCGTACACTAGTGCCACTATACATGCAGGCTAATCAACCTAGTATCAAATAATGTCATGAAACATTGGCCTAATCAACTTAGTGCGCCAATATAGGGAGATTGAGCTACAAGGTGTGGTTCAAAAGTGATTAGCTAATCAATTTTTATGAGATACCTTAATTCTTCTCATTTACATAACATAGAAGTCTACTAAGAACAATCAATAAAGCAATGCTTTAACCTTATTTAAATACACTATCTTGATATTTTATTGTAAGTTCAATATGCATTTTAAATAAACAATCTTTGTAAATAAAATATGCATGCTTTAATTCATGTTAACTAAAACTATTTATTGTAGGTTTTAGGTGCTTGAATAAAATGTGGAATTTGTAATATACAATGGCTTCTTTTTTTAGAATATTCTGATCATAGAGGTTGTAACAATTTGATTCTTATGTAAATTTAAATTACTTTTGTACAAAAATACTTATTTTTTGTGAATTATAAACTACAAAAACTCAACAACTCAAGCAAAGCGTTCTATACTGAAATAAAGAGACATGACAAGCAACCAAAATCACACATCAACATACAACTGATAATATACCAGCTCATTTTTGTTTCCCGAAGTCCTCTGGCCACGTTTTCTACATTCTGCTCGCAGTTGATCCTTGCTCATAGATGCCAAAGCTTCTGGACTTAGGTTTTGGCGTACTTTGCCATTGTCAGAAACAGAATTTTGGCGCGGAATAGCTAAGGATGCGGCTTGGTTACGTGCCCGGCGAGTGCTGGCTAGTTTTGTCATAATTTCTTTCCAAATCCACTAAGCTTAAGCTATTTATGCATCCTCATTATTTACAGTCTTAGCACTTTCTCCTGGTTTCGATTTGCATATGCACCACAGAAGCAAGAACTTTTTTAGTAATAAAATATAAATAAAAGTGGCATAGAGAGTACAAATAATAAAATAATAAATAGGGGATAAATTAAAGAGGCAAAGTATTTAGGGGTATAAACAACAGCCAACGAACACAAACAATTAAAATTACCATCGGAAACCAAGTATCGATTTTAGGCGATGTTCACCGAAGTATATCATCAATATTTTCCAGATGATTTGAATTTATATTCACGTTAAAAAGGACTTAATTAGCAAATGCTATAAAAGGCGCTATCAGCCCTAATTAAAATAAGCTTAATAAATGAGTAATCTTGTTCCTAACAGTCAGCAGTTATTGATGCAATTTCTAACCTAACAAAACATAAAGAAACAACAAAAATGTACTCACGTTAAAAAATAATTGCACTAATTATATTGTATTTAAATTCTATTGTTGGCTTTTTACAACTACTGCATAATTAAACACACATATTAATTATTTTAAAAAAATTAAAGAAAAACACAGCTCTCTTTGAATGATCATTGAAAACTGAAATATATTGCCATATATTCGAGAATTTTTTCCTATTGCTTCGTAGTTTTTAATTTGAAATAAATATTGATATATATCATATGAAATAACGAAATTTGTCTAAATTTTGTTCTCATAAATACTATCTAAAAATTGAAACAAGTGACCTACTAAAATTAACCCAAATGTTCCAAGAAATATAGTATCAAAATTGGCCCGATCTTTGTAAAGTTTAAGAATTATAGCAACACATGTACAATGTTATTTTATTACTGACGTGTATTTAAAATCATAGACACCTGATCATAGAATACTACTACGCTGTGATTTATGTCAATTTATTTCCACAAAACAAAATAATGTTTATTTAATCATTCAATAATTAAGTAGTAATTAATATTTTTATAGAAAAACATATATACTTTTTGTGATTTTATGACCTTCTATTTAAACCAAAAATTTGAATCAACTGTTATTTTTCATAGTGTAAAATATAATACATCTAAACACAGGTAACGCTTTCGTTTAAACTTAGCTCTGTGGAAGAACAAAATTCAATGTTGTGGCGGGAATATAATTTTAAATTTTTAGTTAGCTGTGTATTTATTTATTACAGTATGATTTTAACTTTGGTTTTACTGTATATGAAACACCCAGCTGCATGTATCAAGTCTGTCAACAACAGTAGAAATTACTTTAAATACGTTAAGGTTTTTTCAAACATCTTTTGTGAATTGTTATGTTTCAACGCTACAATTTAGTCCTCGATTATTTGGCGACATTCTTAAATAATTCTGATGTTATTCTTCTTGTGAAGTTTAAATAAAAAATATTTATTCTCAAAACTAAAGTCGATGGTTGTACGCATGCGCCGTAGTGAATCAAAATCTGGGATCGCACATCTGGGAGCAGCATCAATCCATTTATTTAGTTCCCGTGAGGTACCTCATGAATGCACTGTGCCTTGGTAGGCGAATGCCACAAGATACAAATACACCAACAGGTATGTTTATAACACTATTATACCGAATTATTATGCTATTTTTAGAGATTCAGATTAAAACACCTTCATTATCATATACAATTCATAAAGCGAATTAAATATTTCTTTATTATTACTACAAAACACTCCAGGTACATGATTTTTAATTAACTTACGATTTGTATTGTTCTTAGAAAATATTTTACACCTCAAGTATCTTTTATAACCGTAACTTACATAAATTCATACCTATAAATCCTATTGCTTTGCCTCCAGTGCTTTACATTAGTCATAACTGCAATGAACGATTAATAAAATGATCGTTAGAGGCTCTTTTGTCTCTGGGTTAGGAAACTAAGTATTATATTATACACAACTTTTCTAAATTCTGATCATGCCATGTTCAAATACATAAAAACTAATAAAATTGTAAAAGATATATTTTATATTTACTTTTAAAATAATTTTAATATATCCCGTATGAAATAAAACTCTCAAAAACACATTATAAAATAAACTCATTTGATGCAATAAGCATTGCAGTAATCTCTTAAGCATATTAAGTTTATGGCGTTTTCTTAGTGATGTGCTAAAACTGCAACAGGTGTATATTTTGCAATTATCATATTATGTGGGTCTCTTTGCTATATTATCTAAGACCATAGTGACTGTTGAATGAGGTTCTTTTTATTAAATTTGAGTAGTTTTTGTGAGTTTTTTTGTTATGGTCTTATAGCATTAAAAAATAAAAGTGGTTTTTCTTTTGTTTCCGACATTTTACAAGCTGGGGGGCGACAGAACGCCTGCCCTGAAACGGCGAGCAAGAGTGCAAACATATTCTCCGCAGTGAATAACTTCTTCGCTGATTCACCTTTGGTGAATCAGCTTAAAGGCATTATGGTAAATATGTTTATGTACAGATATTTGTAAATAAAATAAATTACACTATATTTGGTACCACACCAATGCACTTGTAAACTTTTTTCAAATTATATATAGTATAAAATTAAAAATATAAACTATTTCGTCATTTATATAATATTTTACAAATTTCTCGTAACAATGTTTTATATTAGACTCGACAAACAACAAATACGGAACCAGGCCCGCCTGATGACAATCGAGGACCGCCGATGATAAATCTTGCCGTCAGTCCTTCAGAAAGGTATGAAGACATTTTTATTAAATTGCTATGTATTTACCCATAGGCACTGTAGATGCACTTTGTGTTTGTCCCTTAGTACCAATTTTAATAACATAATTCCTAATAAGAAATTTAGAACTAGGTTTAAAGTTTTAATTTAATACTGGGTATCCAATTAAAATAATTACTTTAAGATCATGTGCCCATAGTACCTATAAGGATTATCCTTATATTCCTCCATCTAAAACTTAACAAATCAACAAGTTTAAATTACGATCAAAGACAATTAAACTGTCCTTGGTATAAATACAATGCCACTGAAGTTAATAAGAGTCATTAATAAACTATGGAAGTAAGAGTACGAAATGCTTTTGTAGAATACATTTAATACTAAACCTTTTCCATTACCTATAAATGGAGTATAATTTATAGCCAAACATCAATGAGATCAATCACCCCACCCTCACAGAGGCAAGTGAGTTTCCTTAAGCCTGCCGCAAATACAGCGCTCGATAGGAAAGCATCAATCATTGATGAGACCACTGGTATCACTCGTACGCAAATGAAAGGTGAGGACTGGCCATACCATATATTAGTTGGTAGATTTTACACATAGTATTGTCTATGGTTTTAGCTAAAAGTTTATTTCTTTAGGGAGGTTGACACATAATCTATGAATTCAATTACTAAAGATAAAAGAAACACGCGTGCGTGCAATGTACGAATAAATACAATACAATCATTAAATTTACAATACACCATTAGAAAAAAAAACCAATATTTTAAAATTCTAATAGAACAATTTACTAGCAAACCTACTCTGCGAAAAACCCTCAAACCTGTGAAAAACACCAGAGCATCCTGTCAGGATGTTGCCTCTAAGAACTAAATGCTTAATCGACAGCCTAATAGAATTTTATATTATGCACTTCCGCAAAGTAACGCCTGATTCGGGGTTCCTAATTAAGAATTACATTATTTAATTTTTTCCAGTACTGTAAAAATATTCCTATTCGCCTGCATTAATTTTTGAGTTAATTAATATTTTCTTATACTGACTACGACGTAAAGGATATCGTTATAAGATTTAAATCTAGGAATTATCCGCTCAATATTATCATTGACTGATTTCTCTATCATAGAGGTCATATTGTTTTATAGAATTTCGCGAGGCGTTCCGTCTATTTGACAAAGATGGCGACGGCACGATCACTAAGGAGGAATTAGGTCGGGTGATGCGCAGTCTTGGACAATTTGCACGAGTTGAGGAGTTACAGGATATGTTGCAAGAGGTGGATAGTGACGGTAAGTGGTAAGTATTATTATTACTGGATTAATTTTAAAAATCAGTATAAGATATTCGCAATATAAAGGCAATAAATGTTAAAAATTTAAAGATATTATAATTTTTGAGGATTTTTAGTACTAGTACGAATTCACGAATCTGAGATTGATTTTTTGAGATAAAATACGCAGTAATTAGAATTGTTTATAAGGAAAATTAATCATCTAGGATTGCCGGAACTAAAAGCACCGTCTATAATAAGCGGTCAAGTCGAATACTCGCCTACGAAAGCTTTTGTATGTTCAGTAAATCACGTATTTGTATGAGCCTCTTAAATATTTATATTATATTCTTCTGTTTTTTTTTAAGAAATAGGATGCAAACTATTTTTTTTTATGTAGCGACATTAATACATCTGTGTAAATTTCAACCGTCTATCAAGGATCATGAGACAACCAAGTGTCGGTTTTTAACCTTTGTGGACGGACCTCAAAAAGTAAAAGTTTTGAAGTTCTATAATAAAAGATTGCCCCCAACTTAAATTCAACGATTTAGGATTCTTAGCAATGTAACAAATTCCTTCATAGGCGACGGCAACGTGAGTTTCGAAGAGTTCGTGAACATTCTATCGAAATCCATGTCTGGTGCTGGTGGAAACACGAGTTCTGCTGAACAAGAAGAGAGGGAGTTACGGGACGCGTTCAGAGTCTTCGATAAACACAATAGAGGATACATTTGCGCTTCAGATTTGAGAGCCGTTTTGCAATGTTTGGGTGAAGATCTGTCTGAGGAGGAGAGTGAGTATTTATTACCAATAAATACGATTTTTAACCTGTTCTAAAATTTTAAGCGAAAATTTAAATATGACATAGACAAAATTGTTACTATCTCAGCGGCTATTAGAGTGCCTAGATAATAACATATAACACAAGAAATCGCAGGACTTAGTAAAATTTAATTGCATTTATTTTGACTGGATTTATATTCAAAATATATTATGTATACAATTAAGCCAATTTTTCAGTCGAAGATATGATTAAAGAGGTGGATTCTGATGGCGATGGTCGGATAGATTTCTTGGGTAAGTCAATATTGATTAGTAAC
This sequence comes from Pontia daplidice, assembly GCA_963693355.1. Classification (NCBI taxonomy): domain Eukaryota; kingdom Metazoa; phylum Arthropoda; class Insecta; order Lepidoptera; family Pieridae; genus Pontia; species Pontia daplidice. The sequence continues at coordinate 3,345,544 of CAVNZL010000139.1, forward strand.
TGTATCGGCGTTTTTACAATTCTAATGATTTCCATAGCAATAACATATATGAAATTAAATTTTACATCAAAAATAAATTCAGCACATTTAGAAATCTTTTTTTGTAACGTCGTTATTTATAACGGAATAAAAGTAAAAAGAAATTTAGTATATACTCGAAAACCTCCGACAACGAACTATACGTCGAATCAGACAAGAATTAATTGTGACGTTTTGTCACAAAGTGTTGTTTCTAAAACCCCCAAATTATGTTTTGCGATGGCACCTTGTCTCATTAACTTCTCACTAACGGTGTAAATCACGTTTTAAAAAAAATATGAAATTTACTGGAGTTTATATTTTATAATAGCAATTATTACCCGAAAATAGTTTTATGGACGCCGTTCGTAGAGGCTCCTGTGCTCCTGTGTCGAGGCGAAACGTGCGTCGAGTGTTTAAGGGTTTTTTCGCAAAGTATTTGCTCATAAATTGGTCTATTAGAATTTTATTTCAAAGTAACGTCTGATTATATTAATTATACGAAAATAGTTACAACTCACCGTACGATCGTCATGTGAGGCCAAAAGGATTATAAAAAAGATGTAAGTAGTAACATAAAATTCGTACAAGTTATTGTACAAATTTAAGTAACGTGAACTTTACAGAATTTGTAAGAGCTCTAGGTGAACCTGAAGACGCCTGTGACGATGAAGAGGATGAGGATATATTGGAAGCCACTGAAGTTCCATCACACAGATCGGTTCTCGCTTCTTAAAGATGTTAAACTAAAATTCGTATCATAAAAGGCCTTTTGTGTATTTTCGAAGTTTTGCGACAATTTTATTATTGCTTAAATTTCATATTTTGAATCGGACATAATAATCTAATACGTACTAACACTTTATGTAAAAAATCTCTTGTATTTATAATTATTGCTCCTTCAAATTGATTCGAAAATTTGATCATATATGTCTGGCAACGAACGAGGAGTTGGCTGTGCTCATGGGCGGTCACTTGATGAGCCTCTTGACCGTTTTTTTTTTAAATTACCGATTAATAGTTCGCCTGTTGTGAGTAGAAGCCAAGTGATCTTGTTATCAAAACTGAGCTCCATGTGGCTCTGAACTAAAATGACAACTCTGGTTTGAGTAAAATTCACTTAGATTACTTCAGCTCGCAACTAGCCAATTACAGTGCAAGATTAATATAACGAATTCCTCGATTTAACAAATTCTTCGTAATCCCCTTGAATTGTCCATAAGAGTCAATATCAAATATACCTTTACATTGCGAACATTCTTTACGTACAACCTCTTTATAACGAATTTTCAACTATCAAGAATAAGTATTCATACCTCTAATTAATGAATTTTGCCAACCAAAACCTTTATATAAAGTTTCCACCAATAATATAACTCTTAAACTTATACCTAATGTGATTCATGTCTCGACATGTTTCGACACGCTTTTGTTGGTAAAGAACTCTTTATAACGAATTTTAGATCAATCTAACCTCACCATAACAAACCTCAGTTCAACGAATTACTTGATATTACGAATATTTTCTTGTTCCCCTCCGATTTGTTATATCGAGGTTGCACTGTATATATGCCCGTATCCATATCAAAAAGTTGTGAGGTGGTTGTGAGCACAACTTGTAATCTATATGACGTTTCGCATATCATTATAGAATAAAATAATATAATTATTTTAAAGTTTTGCCTAAATTTTCTTCTTAGATACATTTTTAAATATATTATAACAACGAAAGATAATATCATCTACTGTTTTACTATATGCGTTGTCTTGTGAAAGTTATTCACTTCTACATTTCATATGAGATCAAAGATAAATTTATTAAAACAAGATAGTGGCATAATATTTATTCCTCCGTTATAAATATTGTTTCTATCAGTACTCTTGCAAAATATATGTCGACTACTTGATATTTTGCGTATACAATATGAAAAAAAAAACATATTGTAATAACTTTCACAAAACGTAGTTCAATGCAGCTTAATGTAAATAAACTTTCGACCAATTTCTGTTGTTGTTTGATTTCTGGTGTTACCAAGTATAAAGAAAAGCTAATTTCATTATTTTATGGGAGCTGATTATATCTATCTCTAAATTGCTACATAAATTTATTAATTCGTCGTTTCTAAGAATGGAAACGCAATCGAGGGTATATTTTAATGTACTTACGTAAATTTTAATATTTATTAAAAAATAATAATAATAATTATAGGTGCATAGACCAATATCTCAAAATGAACTCGCAAAATCTAGGATTAATCACAGAGATACAAAGTGTTTCAACATGACAGGTCTTTTGAGTTGATTGTAGCCAATAAATTAGAATTTTCGTGCCCCACGGACCTTTCAAAATATGTACTTAATAGCATATGAAGTACTATAACCTTTAGGTTTTATATAGTATGAAACCAATCATAGTTTTTTTTATTGGTGTTGACACTGCTATAGCTTTTGCATAAAAACAGAATAACACAGGCTAAAATTTGATAAGATATTGTGTGAATTATCCAAAATATCAAAAAGGTAAAATACCACCATGTGCGAGCTATTCTTGCGTTTATTGCTACAGTTACACTTAGGTCTGTAAAGTATGATGGAAATGTTTATATTAAATAGTCCAACAAAAATACCACAGTATATATCTATGGTTATATGTAATCCCTTACATATAAGAATGGGTATAATAAAAAACAATAATCATATAACTCAAGTTTTAATCTTATAAATCCATATATTTTACTTATATATAAAAATACGTAACACTTTAAGTAGTTTGAGGTATTTCGGGTACATTGTTTACAAATAGGGCTATTACAAAAGTTAACATATGGGCAGTGATGTTTATGATATCCGCACTCTTTGATTCAATATAAAAAAATATCTCAGTCCGCTTATCATCAACCAATTCTGTCATAATTTCACTATTTTATTGAAATTTTAATGAGCACTACTTGCATATTTACCATAAAGGCATACATATGCTTTCAACATTTTGGAGCGTAAGGTGCTTATGCAAGATAACTTGGCGAGTAATATAGTTATTTACCAATTAAAAATTGTACAAATCCAGTTTAATCATTTAATGCATACAGATATTTTTTTGCTATGCCTGATATTAAAAAAAAATATTATTTAATATTGGAATTTACATAAAGCCATTGTAAGCCATTTAAACGTTTTGCTAGACACCAACACCTCTATAATCAGATGTTAATAATTTTAGTCTTTATGTTTCTAAAGTAAGGCATAAATGTCCAATCTTGATATTTGAATAAGCTTCTATTATCAGAAATCTCTTACAGGTTGATAATTCCTGTTGAAATACGTAATGAAAAAATGACTCCATTTTAAACCGATCCCATAGTATAAATAAATGCAAATCACCATTAAATATGACAAGGACTAAAATTATTGGGGTAAGTATATAAACATTTTAAACGTGGAACATTAATGTGACGAGAATGTTAGGTAATATCTTAACTATTATATTTCTTATATCTAAGGCATAAGAGACCTATATATAGCACCTTATTTACCGACTGGTTATGTATTTCGGCTCCATATGTCCCGTATCACTGAGTGATCGCAGTACAACATTGCCATTCGGGAGTATGGATAGCCAAGTTATCGACGCATGGCTTAGCGAGATTCTGAGCCATCCTTCAGGTGGAAATTGCAGTGCCCTGAAACAGATTTTTGTTAGATGTCGCCTGTAAAATTTACGATGTATTGATGTTTTAAAACAAGGTGCAAACGGGCAGGAGGCTCACCTGATGTCAAGTGATAGCAACATTGATGTGGCCAACAATTTTTTCAAAGAATTTAAGTTGTTGATACATTCCACAAACTTATATATAGTATACACCTGCATTATAAACGTATCGCTTTAAATTAACAAATTTTATAGTTCTACGGCAGTGGATATATCCAATAATTTTTTTTTTGTGAATGTAGAATTACATTTGTTTGTACGGCATATTGTAAACATTACCGTTGAGACCGACGGATAACAAAATGAGAGTTTCCATATGAGGAAAGTGATATTGTACATAAGAAATTACTTACTTGCATACAAAGAAGCGTATCACATTTGCATGACATACAACTAAGGTGTATGTGTCTTGTGTTTGCTCTGGTGGTGCCCGATGAAAATATTTCCTAAAGGCCGCTTCAATTCGAGCACTATCCTGGAAGAACTGCTACACATACCAAACCATACTGCATTATTAAACTGGCCAGTGATGCTCAATTATATTAAGCAAGAGAAAATATTTAAAAGCTTAGCCTTAAATTACTTAATTTTTTATATTCACCAATTCTACATTTAAATGATTTTAATACAAAATAATGAAACACTCCATTTATGAAATGATAAATATGCTTAATTAAAAAACTACTTACAATAATGAATGCAAAAATAATTTTAACAAAATCTAGTAATG